>JARQOD010000001.1:821674644-821765091 GCA_033576555.1 Oophaga sylvatica | reverse complement strand
GAGAATGCACATTCGGAAAACTTTTACATTGGGGGCCTCCTTTTCCTTTTAATTTTGGGGGATAAAACTTGAAAAAGTCAATGCAACTCTTTAATACAACTGCGCCCGGCCAATTTTGTGGGGGCCTTCTATGTCCTGTTATCAATGTTAGAGAAAAAAGTCTATATTTGCTGATACAAACCCCCTTTCCCCCTCCCCTCCGGTTACGTTTCCATTTTGGGGTACCTTTTCGCACTTGTAGAAAAAACCCCCGGTTTTCTTATTACTAGGCGTGAAGCCTAGAAACCCTTTGGGCCCCTGGTGTCCGGAAAACTGAGTGAGGGTGATTTCCCCCTTTTCACCTTACTTTTCCCACCCCCCCTTCCCCCTCCGCGCTCTTAACATGCCGTGTAGCAATCGTAAAAGGTCAGCTTTCCTTCATGCTCCTGACCTTTCTCAGTTGACTCGGGTTAACTGCGTTTTCCTTTCCCTTCCCTTTTTTTTTAAGGAACCAGACAGCTTTTTGAGTAGGGGGTTAAGGATACTCTGACGGGGCTAGGGTTTTCATTCACCCGTACTAGCCCCTTTTTCTTATCAATGAGCTACAAAAAAGTCTGGGGGTTTTCAGTCTTTCTCCCCCCCCTCCAAGACAATCTGTCTTCTTTCCAAGAAGAACTTGAATCTCCTCTGTCTGGGGGCTGGCTCGACTGGAATGACTCCTCCTGACCACCCGGCTTGACTGACTCCCCAAGACAGGAAAAGACGCACACGACGCTACGTCCACTTAGTGTGACATGTGCTATATCTAAAAATACTAACAAATTGTATCGCCGATAGCACTAATATCTAAAAACCCCATTTGATCCGGGGGAAGCCAATGAAGTCGGGGAAAAAAATACGCAACTAAAAAAACCTTTATTTCCTTAAAAACAAAAATAACACACATAGATACATATAAAAATATACATGTCTTGTGACATTTACAATATTTATATTTTTTCACTTCTACATAGTAAAATAGACTCTGTTTCCCTCCCCCGGGAAGCGTGAATACCCCATAAATCAGGGGTGGGGCCCCATAAAAAAAAACCCTCTCTGTGCGACCAATTGGGGGCGTCACGAACAGGATTCTTAGCTCCTTAACGATCCGTGTGCCTAATTTTGAAGGGTTTTTGTTGAAATTGCTAAAACATCAAAATGTATTTGCCATTTTTCCGCCTATCTGCTCACCGAGGCCTGGTGAGAAAAGGGGGCGTGCTCTTCAGGGTGTACACACTCACTCAGGCGCAAAAACGTGGCTCTAAAGGGTACTGCAATGTAAGTCGGCCCACAGCTCTTCAGTTCCGCCCCCACCTCCTCAGTGCAAAACTAAACGAAGCCCCCCCCCTCATACAAAAAGGGGCCCTCTCCAAGCTAATGACACTGTGTTTTGCAAGATGGAAAAGGAACAGCAGAATGTGAAGGGATGGAGCAGTCAGAGCTCTCCCCCACGGAAGCGACCCATCGCCACGGAACCACCGTTGGCACCCGGCCTGGAAACCCCCTACGCTGAAAAAAGGGAGGATACCCAAACCTCCCGGCCCGGGGGAGGAGGTCGCCAAGGGAAGCCACTGGCGTTCCTAAAACAAACTTGGACGAGCCAATCCCTCTTACCTAAGTGTCTGTCCCAAGGTGAGGCACCCGTTCTAGTAGAGGGTCCTGGGGGGGGGGACCCCCCCCTTGCAATGTATCCGGGTTTACTTTTCCCCCCGTGGAGGCACCCGTCCCCCAAAAACCCTGCACCGAGCACCCCAATCCCCCCGTCTGCCCCCGTCGCTAGACAGAAGAAGCAAAACCCTCCCCATGGAGGGGGCCGCGCGGCCCCCAAAGGCTACCTCTGTCCGGGGGCCCACGTCATCTGTTCCCCAACCGCTGCTTCCCCCCAGGGAGCCGCCCGGACTGGGGGCCCGGAACCCCAAAACCGGACACTGTAACTCAGTTTGAGGGGGGGACATGGGGGTCTGTGAGGAGAAATTTAACCGGGGTCAGGGGAAAAAGGGGAACGTTGGGGAAGGGGAACAGAGCGACAAAGGGGGGAGCGAGAATCCCAAAACTTCGCCAACGTCACGGAGAAGGGGGCCCGGGAGATAAGGACCCAGAAAAAGATAAAAACGGGGGGGGCCGCGGGTAAGGGTGCGTACGGGCTTTAATTAAAATGGTTGGGGGGCATCCGGGCCTGGGGTTTATTTAGAAGTTTTTGTGAACCGGGGGGGCTGGGCTCACCTCCCGAAGGACACCCCCGGGGGGGACCGTTGCCCGGGGAATTGGGGGCTTACCCCGACACTGGGGTTCAAAGGGACGCCCAAAATTACAGGGGGGACCCCCATCCCCAGATGTCAGAACCTGTGGAAAACCCCGGGCCTTAGCCCCCCCATCCAGGGGGCCCTGCAAAAGGCCCCCCCCACCCGTAAATTCCCAGCCTCCCTCAGTGGGGTCCTCACACCCCAGCTAGGAATGATAAGTATAGCTGCCCTACCCCCGCCTTTTGGGCCCCCGGGGTTGTTCAGTCCCGGGCATAGGGTTCCCCACCCCGGGGGGATAAAGAGGTGGCCACAAGACCCAATAGCGGGGGCCCCTTGCGTACGGCCCACGCTCATCAGGGGGGGGGGGGTGGTGGTCCCCTTTGGGGGCCGGTGTTTGCAACACAGAAGTACCAGGTTACCTGGAACACCCCCCCCAAAGAATTAAATAACCCGGCAGGTCACTGTATTAAAATTAAATTGTTTATGTACCCACGGGTAAATGAAAAAAAGTTTTTAATTTAAAAAAAAAAAAAAAACACAGTTTTTTTTTCTTTTTTTACAGCCCATCCTCGACGCCATCGATTCCAAAAATGAAAAAAAAAAAAAAAGTATAACCCCCCGACCCGCATCCAAAGAACAGTGCCCCCCGAACCAGCTTGCTACATCAGAACCCGGCGCAGCAACACATTACCTTTTTCCCCCCCCGGCGGTGACTCATGGGGGGGGTTTACCCGGATTACCCAGCGTCACGGGAGTTATCACGAGAAACTGCATGTGCCCCCCGGGGGGAAGAAAAGGGGGCCATCAAGCATCCGGCCGTGACCCCGGAGATTTCTGCCAGGAAAATGCCGCTGACTCCTGACAGCCCCCACCGAGGGCCTCACATGACAGTGACAAATCGTTCCCCGGGATTCGATAAGACAAAATATCGAAACGAATTTCGAAAGCCGATAGGCTAATAAAAGCCGATAGCCGATTTTAAATTTTTCGATCGCTCACACTTACATATTAAAAATCTATATCCCTATGGAAAAACGAGAAGGTGCGTGAATAAAAAATCAAGCTTTTTCATTTCCTTCCCCGGCATTTTCCAGAGAGGTGCTTTCGAACTGGGCCACCAATACATCAGCCCACCAGCCCTGATACATAACCCACCCCCCCAGCCCCGTATACACGCCACCCCTGTACACATTAGCCCCCCGATACATCCCACAGCCCCCCCCCCCTGTATCATCCCCCCACCCCCCGTATAGGGGCCCGGGGGGAAAAGGCACAAAAAACCCCCCGGGGGGATTGGGAAAGGGGTAACAGTTTATGCTTGATATCCATTCACCCATCACCACTTGGACACACCCATGGGTATTTTTATTCACGGGGGACACCCCCCGGGCGGGGGGGGGGGGGGGTTTTTTCCCGTCAAGTCGTGTGGCAAAAATCAACAACGGAGACAGTTTTGGGGGAAAAAGGAAAAATTTCAGCAGAACCATCTCCTGTCCCAGGACAGGGAATTTCATCGATGTTCCTGAACAGGAGAAACTGGGAATCTTTTTAAAACCCCAAGAAAAGTAAAAGGGGTTGACTTTTACCATCCTAAAGTGTGGGGTGCTTTGTTAAGGCGCGAACAGGGCAAGGGGCATGGAAGAATTAGAGAAGGCTTTAAAAAAATTGTCTCCCTACTACCCGTCACTGGGAAAAATGTTCTACGCTTCACGCAAAAAAGAACAACCAGATTTTTAGGGACCTTGGTCGCAGAAAGCACCTTGGGTTCGTACGTAACCGGATCGGGGGAAAAGGTTTTTGGCGGCACAAAAAAAGCAAAACCTAGTTCCATCACTTGGAAGGCCCCGACCACTATGCGCCCGGGCAGTACACTATGAGTTAGGGGGAGTATTCGGAGTAACTAGTCACTATTGACTCAAAATTTGGAAAAAGGAGGCCCAACCGTTCAGTTTTTATCTCGAACATTTTCTCCCCCACCAGCCTCCCGGGACCTGCCAAATTTTCAAGTAAAAGGTTGGAAAGCCCGGGGGAGGTGTGAGACGATTTTTTTATCTCCCCTACATGTTAATACCTAGCTTTGGGGGGAACCCATCCCCTGGGGGGCCCCTCGTCTCCCCAAAAACATCCCTCAGAGATCTACAGCGGGGGGGTCTTATGACTAAAAACTACGGGGGGGGTCACGAACTGTTATCCCCCAACCCCTTAAATAACCCCCCCTCATACCCGACCCGCCAGGCCAGGGACCAGCCCCGCGCCGTGACAAAATCCCATAGACTTCCAGGGGGTCGTCCCCCGTACCCCCTGCCCTGGTAACCCCCCAAATTTTGGGCGGGTCCAACCAACTTCGTCCGAACAGGATACGAAACTTACAAGATTGTAACCCTGTGTGCCTAATTGAACTGTTTCTGATTTTTTGGCGCCAAATCCGCCATCCTTTTTCCCAAAAATTGCGCCCTAAGGGGTGGAGAAGAAGGGGGCAACCTTTTGGCGTGTACCCCCCTGGGCGCGAAAGAAATGGCCCCCTTCCAATGTTTTTTCAATATGCTCCGCCCACAGCAAAAAAAAATCCCCCTCCTCTTACCTCCCTGCAAAGGAGGGACCAACCCCCCCCCCACGGAAAGACCAACTTTCTGGAAAAGTCCAGAGACGGACTTGGAGGGATGAGGCAGGAGTGAGCATTGGCGGGGAAGCGGAGGACCCGGCCCCTTCCCCCCCAAGCTGCCCCGGGAACCGGGGCCATCCTCATCCGGGACTTAGATGATGTTGCGGAAATCAAAGAAGAAATAACAACAAAAGATTTCTGAGGCGGCAAGTGAAATGAAGGAAACCCAGAACTTGGCGTACCCAGAAACACGGTGCGGGGACCCGTGTTATCTCCCCCGACACCCCGACCCACTCCAGGGGTCGACCTTCCAAACCCCCCTGCTAAAGGAAAAAGGGCCCCGGAGGCTCCCCCAAAAGTACCGCCCCCGATCCCCCGAGGACGTGGAGGCGAAGGGTTAAGGGGTCCTGCCCTTCCGGGAACCCCCGCCCGGCCCCGAGGCCGCACAGTTTTTCCCCGGTAGGGCCCCCCGGGGCCTGTCCGTCGCGCCGGGTCGACGGGACCCTGGGCGTCTTGTGACGTCGCATATGCCTAAAATGGAAAACGGGGGAGCAACGTCAGGAGGAGCAGCAACCCCACAGGGGAAGAACGGGGCCCGCGAAAAACCCCACGGCAGCATGCAGACCATCGGGGCAAGGAAACCCTTCACGCGATAAAGGGACCCGGGGGAACCACGACGTCGGGGTGCGTACCGAATTCCTTTTCCCCAAGGGCTGGGGTTTTATCCGGGGGAAACCGGATTTTTCCCAGAGTTTTTTGGGGCCCAGCGTGTGGTCCCACCTCCACAAGGCCCTCCGGGAGGGGACCGGGTTTAAAGGGGACATATCCCTGCACCGGCACTGGGGTATAAGGGGGGTTCCCTTAATGCCCCCAAAAAAATCCGTGACCCTCCCTGACGCAGGTAACCACCATTGCCAGCGCGTCACGCCCCCAGCTCCCGGGGACCCGGCCGTGCCCTGGCATCGCCCCCTAATGTCCATTGCAGTTTGAAGCGCCCCCGGCTTTTTCTGCTCTGCCGTCCCCTTTCACCAAATCGCAACCCCGCCCCCTTTTAAAAAAAAAATTATCCCCCCGACGTACGGCACCACACGACCCCAGCTTTTGTATAAGAGATCCCCCCTTGCGCCCCAGTGGTTCGCACGGGGACTGAGCGACACAAACGTTGATACAAGTCACGACTTGTTTTCGAAATTAGGATCCGCTCGTTCCACACCCGTGTGGAAGATCACTGAAATTATAAATAATGAAGACCGGCGGTAGGACCCAACAGGGTTTACCACTTCAATATGAATAAGTTCCTGAAAATAAAAAATAATTTGCACCTTTGATATGAGATTATTTTACATATTTTGCAAAAATAGAATACCCGGCTGGGTAACAATAAAGAAGTTTTTGCACTTTATGTTTTATTGAAAGTGGTTGCATATTTGCACCAAGTTTATAGGGGTACTCTAGTTGATAAACAGCTCTGAATAATGTAATTATTAAAAGTGCCTCATAAGAACTGCTGGGAGCGACCACCCCAAAAACTGTACTTTAAATATTGCCTAATGCATTACCTTGGTTTTACTGAAACCACCACAACTACCTCTGAACAAAAACCCGTATGGTTGGCCTGAGTGAGGTTGCATTCAGAAGCCGCAGCCCACCCAGGACCCACGTTAAGGTTTGGGCGGTCCTTCACAAGAATATTCAAATGATTGAGTTCTTCTCTTGTATTTTCTTATGTCATAATGTAACGTTCAAGGATTTAACCCCCGATGGAGAGTTAATGTTAATGTTTTAAAGCAAAAAAAATTTTTCTTTTGTATTTTACAGCCCGGGAGTGCTGTATTTTCAAGGGGGGATGGTAGCCCGGTGTGTAAGGCACACATAAAACCCTGGAGGAGTGCGGAGGGGGTAACAGTTTAATGTTGATACCATTCATCCATCCACACTTGGACACACCAAGGGTATATAATTAGTTCACAGGGAGAGTGAGTCATTCAGTCAGGTCATTAGTCTTGCAGAGGGAGGAATAGTTCCCTTTCCGCAACCTGTGTGAGCTAAAGCAAACAGAGGAGACACTTTGGAGAAAGGGAATTTTGCAGCAAAACTTCAGTCCCTGTCCCAAGGACATGAAGTTCATCGATGTTTCCGAACAGGAGAATACTAAATCTTTACAAGCCCAAGGAAGAAGAAGAAAGGATTGACTTTCCATCCTAGGAAGGGTTGGCTTATGTTAAGAGCGCGAACAGGGCGAAGGGCGCAGTGAAAAGTTAGAGAATCCTTAATATAAAATTGTCTGCACTACTCCTCACTGGGACCGAAGTGTTGCTACCCTTCAGCTATTAACGGAACAACCAGAGTCTTACTGGACCTTAGGTCGCGAAAGCACCCCCCCCCTTATGTCGTATAACCGGAGCAGGTGGAATAGGTTCTTTGTTTGTGCACGACAAAAGCAAGAACTAATTCCATCACTTGGAAGGCCCGACCATATCTGACCGGGCATCGCTATGGATTAGCGGGTTTCGGAGTTAACTTCTCATGCATTGGACTCATCATATTGGAAGTAAAGGAGGCCTCTAACTGTTCACTTTTCTCGAACACATTCCCACCCACCACCCTCCCTGGGCCTGCCTAAACATCTGACAAGTAAAAGGTTTGGAAAGACCTGGTGGTTAGACTGATTCATTTATCTGCACCCCCAATCGTTAATACCATAGCTTTGAGGGACCATCCCCCTGTGGGGACCCGTCGTCCTCTGCCACAACATCCCCTCAGAATCTACAGCACGCTGGTTTAGGCTAAAAAACACAGGTCGTCACGAACTGTTATCTCCCCAAATCCCCTGAAATAATCCCCCCTCATACCCTGACCGCCAGGCCACGGACCAGCCACCGCGCCATGACACAAATCCCAAGACTTTTCCCGGCTCGGCTCCGGACCCCCCTGGTAACCCCAATTTGGGCGGGCCAACATAACATCACCACCCGCCCCGTACCATTGCCAGCCCCTGTATACTTGCCACCCTGATACATCGCCCGCCCTGTATACATCGCCCCACCTAACTCCATTTTCAGGCAAAGGCCAGCAGGGCAGGTTACAGATTGGCTGAGTCGGTCACCTGGAAGCAATTTGGAATCTCCTTATTTCAGGTGGATGTAGGTCTCCTTTTACCTATTCTCTGAGGTCTTGTTTCGTAAGCTCTGTTCAAGTTCCTCTCAGACGGCGCTGCATACAAATACAATGCCATTAAAGGTACAACCACTGAGGACTCTCAATTCTAAAATATTTTTCTATCTACCGGTAACACGGTACAAAGATAACACTTTCCATCTCAAATAGTATATAGTAATTTGTCTGTATGTCCTTCCTATTACTGGGGGCCCTTTTCCTACCAATAATCCAATTTTGTTTTCCCTTTTTCCACACGATTGTTAAAACCAATGGTGCGTTCAAAAGAACAACCATTATGAAAAAAACCAACCCTCAATGGCCTTTTGACCAAAAAAAAAAAAAATTATGGCTTGGAAAAGGGGAGCAAAAAAAAAAGAATGCAAAAAACAACAAACCCGTTGTTAGGGTTAAAGTTCATTTCATTTGTATCAATGAATTGGCTGCATGGCTTGGTCGGTCCCTTTTAAATTTCACTGCGCTCCGTGATGATGTCAGGAATGTGGGGGTTTCTGCTCCGCCCCCCCTTGCATTATGACTCACACACATCGTGTAATGAACGCGAGCCGACATTCATTTCGGTTGCGTTTTTTACTGGGGGAGAGGTAAGTCGGCTCATTCACCTCTTGTTTGCCTTCATTCTTCTTTCATCTAATTCTTTTCTTTTTTTTTATTCCTTAAGGACCCCTTTTTTCTATATAATAAACAGGTCCAAAATACGAGCCCCTCAGATTGGCGAGTCCAATTTTACGCATTTCTTGCAAATAAGGAGAGATAAATCCCACACACCTATTATCCCATACAGAAATGACTGATTTACCGTTCTCCATCACATCTTCCGGTTTCTGCTTTCTTGCTTCCCCAAGAATAGTAATAAATGAAGAATCCCCTCAGCCATAATGGAACACGAATCTTCCCGATTTTTGGGCCATATATTGTTTTACATCATCCAAATCTTGAGATAAATCATATCCTGTAAAGCACACATGCACCCTGGATACAATTATTAATATTGGGTGTTTTTGAGACTATCGGATATCAATCCAGATCAAAAATAAAATCCAAATTTTTGGGAAAACCTTGTAAAACAGGATGTATTACATAATATTGCTCCCTAATAAAAACCTTTCAAATATTCCCCATATTGGATTCATATTTTTTTGACTCTAGTAATTGGCAATCACTTCAATAGAAGCCGGCGTACAGCCACCATTTCGAGGTCACCGAATTTAATGTTGAAATTGTTGATTCCCCCACTCCTAACCATCCAAAATAAATGAACCCCATGTTAGGGCCCCCCCTCCTGAATTTGCTTTTCCCTTCCTACCCCTGGTATTGGTGAGAGATATTACCACTGTAGGAAGGAGATTTTATTGTGGATGGATGGTGAACTCTACACTCCAAAAAAATAAAAAGGAGGATTAGACAGGAGACTGAGGCACAAAGCACACGCCTAAATATCCGGACAGGTTGGGGAGTAAAATAAATACAAATAAATAGATAATATAAGATGAAATAGTTAAGAAACCATAATTTCATTCATGCTTTAATGGGGCGGGTTGCCGTTGGGAAGGTAGCCCTTCAGGACAGAAAAGGTTTGACTACCTTTACAATTGTAGGTGGAACTTGTGTTAATGGGGCCTTCTGGATTAAGAGCCATAAGCAATTGAAAACGGATATGGTAAAGGAGCTGCAACAAAAATCCCTTCCCTGGATGGAGTTTATCAGATTTGGTTAAACAACATACTTTATCTTTGCTAAGCCCAAGGGTAGGGATGGATTATTTATTCATCTTGACTGCAGAAAATTATTAAGTGCTGTTTTCTCAATTGCAGGAAATGATTAACTGGGACCACTGGCTGACAGACAGAAGAGGACCAATAGTATATCCCCTCGATTTTAACCTGGAAGGATGACACTACAGCTACAGAGTTGACCGCTTAGCCTCGCTCGACTACCCCTCCCTGAAGACCCTTTCACCTTTTGAACTTGGGTGGAGGACATCATCCGAAAATAGGGTCCCCAGCTGCACCCCAACAAAATTTCTGTTAATCGAGTAAAGCCGACCCATATAACCGGGCACCTAATTTTACCGCGGAAAACTGGGTAAACTTATTTACTCGGTTAAGCCGGGCATGCATTGTCCCCTCATCTCTGTCCGGTATGCATGGGCTCCCCAACCCTGTCCTGGTATGCACCGGCTCCCAAATTGCTGTCCTGGTAGCATGGCCCCCCATCGCTGTCCCTGGTATGCATTCCCCCCGCATGCTTTGTGATGGCTCCCCCCCCGGCCTTGTTATCATGGCTTCCCCATTATGTCCCCTATGCATCCCCCCCCCATCCGCCTTGTTTGCATGGCTTCCCCATCGCTGTCCCGGTTCAGGCCCCCCTCCGTTTTTGTAGCATGGATCCAGTCCTTCCTTGTATGCCGGGCACCCCCATGCTGTCTTTTTGCATACCCCCCAACCTCTCTTGTATGCATGGTTCCCCATCGCTGTCCCGGATGCATGGCCCCCTGTCCTGTCCTTGATCAGTCTCCTTATCCCCTATCCTGGTATGCATGGCTCCTATTAAAAAAAAAAAACCTCCCCCGCTGGCTTCGGGGGCGTTTGACTCGTGTTTTAACTGAGGGGGCATTTTCACACCAAAAAATTGTGAAAAACTCATCTTATATAGGTTTTACGGTACTGGGATTGGTTCTGGTGTGGATGAGGTCGGCACTGTCGTCATCCATTTTAAAATAGGTAAAATGAATTGTGTGTGCTTAATAAAGATTGTGTGAATCTTAGAAAATGGCAACTAAAGGCAGCCAGAATGGATTCGACATCCCATATTTCAGCTAGCTGATACTTCATTAGTATGAATGTCCACAAAGTCATTTCAGGATAGGCGGAACATGGCATCTGACTCTGCGTCACCTTTAGTAGATAAAATAAGTTTTTATGTGGTGTGATTAAAAGATTGTGTGAATCTTATTGAAATGGCAACTATAAGGCGCGGAAGGGTGTCTGAATCCCATGTCTATGCGATAGCTGATACCAGTGTTTGAGCTTCCACAATCTTTCACAATAGGAAGGAACTTTTGTTTTCAAAATGTGTGTATAATAATTTAGAAAATTTCAATAAAAACATTTAAACAAGAAATAAAAATATCTCTAGTAAAAAATGTTTTTGTACCTTTCAGAACATCAATTTTGCCAAGTTTCCTCAAGGTTAGGGGCCATTATCACACACGACCATGGTGGTTGTGGGGCAGTGGTGAAGCCCGATCTTCTGGTATTTTACTTTTCCACAACTTTCGGTGGGTGCGTTTGAACCAAACAAATAGTTTCGGCAGAGCCTGTTGCCACTTCACGGCAGTCCCCGCAGTTCTTCCGACTGAATGAATGACGCTCCAAAATAATTCCGAGAGAGGAAGATGGGAGGAGGAGAAAGGAACTGTGTTTAAAGTGGAGGAAACCCATGGAATAGAGCCACAATACTCAGCGTTGGTAAATGATCCCCCGCCCAGGCTGGGGGGTACTCGGCACTGAGCCTGTTCACTTCTATGGGAGGTCAACGGTGCTGCAGCTGGTCCGTGGCCCTGGGACCACCTCAAAAAGGGGATATTTACAGGGGGTTAAAGGGTTTTTGTAGGATTTCGTGACCCACCTGTGGTGCCTGGTCAGGGGACCAGCGCTTCTGCAAGGTCCCGGGAAGGGTTGGTGTGTCCCCCCACCACAATTGGGGTTCCAGGGCAATGGGGTACTCAGACCGGCCCGTGAAGTCTATGGGGATTTTGTCACAGTAGCTGGCTCGTTGTGGCCCGGGCGTCTGGGTAGTTGGGGATTATTTACAGGGGATTATTTTATGTACAGTTCGTGACGCCACCCTGTATATTCTGTAATTTTTTACCAGCGTGCTGTAGATCTTGAGGGGGTGGGCAGCAGATGCGGGTCCCACGGTGGGCTCTTCCCTCGTCGAGTTAGGTAGGGATTGTGCAGGCATGAAATAATACTCAGTCCACACAGTCAACGCCTTCCATACCTTCACTTGCAAGGATAAGGCGGGTCCCAGGGGGGGCTGATGGGTTGAGGAGGATGAGCTTAGGCAACAGAACAAGTTAGGGCCTCCCCTACCCTCCAAGAACGACACACCACCTGAAGCGCATCCCCCCCCCATGACTCCAGCAACCCTACTGCCCTCCCCAGTCAAATCTTGCTAGAAGCCCTCCTCGAGGGGCCGAATCCCCCTCCTTCTGCACTAACTCAAAGTCCTCCACCCCCTGACTCCAGCCCGCCTACCATAAGGGCTTTCCCCCGACCAGGTCCGGCAGATTCCCGGCCCTCTCTTCACTATGCTGAACAATAGTGATCCCTCTCCCCATAACCGTTGCAACTGCAGCCCTTTTTCCCAAGTCAAAAGACCTCTCCTTTATTTCCTTCCACTTTGCCCTTCGCCTTCTTGTCTCTTAATAGATAGTTCAGTCTTTTTCCAGTGGGGCACAGCTCCGATGACAAGTGTAACAGACACCTACACCAACCCTCCACTTTCTGAATGATAAATAATTTAAAAACTGGACACGTCTCCTGTCCAAGGACGGAAATACTGACTAGAAAAACACTCCCTTCCACACCCCGCTGGGTGTGTCAAAGTGTACATGTTCTGAAAGACCTTAACTGTTACCTCTCCACTCATCCTCCTGTTTTTGTTACAAGGGCTACACATCCCCCATGGGTAAACGCAGCATCCGGGCTGTAAAAATAAAGAACATTTTTGTTCATACAATAAACATTAAACAATAACTTTCCCATCCGGGAGGGGGAAACACCTTGAATTATTGGACAATAACATTTTACATATAGAAAATACAAAAGTACAAAGAGCATTTTAAATAAAACAAGATATTGTGAAGGACCCGCACCAAACCTTCAACTGGGCCGGGTGGGGTGCAGGACACCAAATGCAGCCTCACTCTCCAACACACACGGGTTTTTTGGTTAAGGTGAGTCAAGGTTCATTGAAACCAAAAGAAAGGCACTTTATGCAATATTTCAGGAACAGTTTTTGGGCTGGGCCATCCTCAGCCCTGAGTCCATTGTTAAACGAAGACAAAATAGGGAAAAAAACACATTTATAAATAACTTTTCACAATATATTTTTCATCAATTCGTTATAATCTTGCTGAATCAATGGGGAATTTCCCTTTTGTGTTTTCCCCTTATCACGTGGTGAGTTTCAGGTTTAAGTTGCGATCTGTCGCACGCGTAACGGCAACTATAGAACGCCTTAACCTTTCTTGGATCTGGCAAGCGACTGATGGCTGGCGGGGGATCAGCTTCACCAGGGATCCCTAGTATGGGGCGCTGCTTCAGATGATCCATCTTGAGGTTCTACGGTTGAGGTGCTGCTGGGATGGGAACTCCTGAACAGGTTCAACTGGCACCAAAGGCACAACTGGAGGTAAAACTTCCCTTGTGCTATAAAAGAACACGGAATTTCACAGACTCCCAGTCGGGGCCAATCCGAGGGAAAATCTCCGATCGGTGTGTATGACCCTTCCTTTCTTTCTCTTTGATTGAGGACAGGGTTTCTTTCACAATCTTTAAGTTTTCTGGACACAACTTCAAATGATCTTGGACCAGTGGTTTGTTTTTTTTTTTTTTCTTTACTGACGACAAAACTTTTCTGTTGTCGATTTAGAATCTTGTATGACGTAGGTTCTTTCTCCCACTGGTTATCAGTTTTGTGCATCTTTCTTTTTCTTTTAATACACCTCTCCAGCACAAGGCTTGGCAGGGCATTTCTGTTGTAAACATCTTCTTTTCCCGTGCCTTATTGAGACTTTCCTCCACACAATTTGTACCTCTTTTGCTCTTGCATTGACGTCCCAGTTTTCAACAGCGTGTCTGCCTCCGGTTCTACCACTCCAATTTCTAAACCATGGTAGTTTTCCAGCCTTGCTCAAAGATAGGCGGAGTGCGTTAGTTGACTTACGGTAATGTTGTACAAATCAACCAAATCAAGTAGAAATCCCCATCGATTCCTGTCTTCCAACGTTTTGGAATCTCAACAATCAAGGACAAAGGGTTCACTTTTCAAAGAGACCGTGGTTTTAGGTGGTTTGGTTTTCTTCTTATTTTTTCACCCGTACATATACAGAATTCCTTGAAAAAAAACGGCTTCAAAACAGGTCCCTATCGGTTAAGACTTGCCGGGAACCCTGCTCTGCAGAAGCTTGCTTGAAAGGTCTTCGCGGCGTCACTGCGGTCTGTCTTTTACTGAACGCTACCAGAAATCGGGTAATGGTCCACCATGGTCAAGGCGATGAGTCCAGACTACTCGGCGACGTTTTGACGTGGTCCAGGGCCACAACCCGGGGACGATCGTCCTTAGGTTGCAGGGGGGCCTTTGACACCGTAGTCCTTTTTCTAGCCACAGGGTCCACGTTCCGACACCACCTCTCAGGACTGCGCATCCCTACCCATTAAACCGGCATCTCAACAGGGTCTCCAGCTTCCTCCACCAAAGGTCCTGCTTGATCGTGGTACGCTTCCAACCCATTGGGGACGTCTGCCTTGGGGACCACGATTTGCCAGACCATTTCAGGGTTCTGGGTTATATCTTCTGCACAACTTCTCCGGTACAGGAACAACCGCTTTCCGTTCCAAGGGCTTGGCTACATGGTCATCCTTTCCAAGAGGACCCTTTTCCTGTCTTAACAACCTTGGGGCTGACCCGATCACGTCCTGATCTCTTTTCCAACATGATGGGGTATGATTAAAGTTCCCATTCTGCTTTCTTGGACTTGTGCCTGGACTACCCCATTCGAGGAACCGGGTAGTCAATTTCTTCAGGTCGTCCGATTTTTCTTCCGTTCAAGTCATGCGGCATTCGGGACAACGCTCACATTACTTCTTTCGACCTCCCGTACTTATAGTAAACTGGTAATTGGACAACCGGCCATCCATCGCGCTCCATGGCACCCAGCTTGGCGGTTTCAGGTGCGTTAACGGTTGTTGTCTGTAAACCGTGAACTTATTGGAGGCCAGATATGCTTAAAATCTTTCAGTGATGCCCAACCAGCGCAGAAACCTAGCTTGAAGTGCTAAATTTTCCGATTCCTTCATTGGCCTGATTTTCTGCTGCATAAGCGATGATTTTTCTTTCATTCTGCTTCTGACTGAGAACGGCTCCCAACCCTCTTACTGGGTCGGTGTACAACAGAAGGTTGGCTGTAATCGGTAGGTTAAGTTTCATCACCTTAAGGTCTTTTTCCATCTTTTGGAATGCTTCAGCCTGTTTTTACCCCAATAAAGGGGGGGTTTTTCTGCTCTTCAGGGATTGTCCTCTAGGGGTCTTTAAAGGATGCTTCTTCGGGTATCTTTCACAATCTCCTATAGTAACCCTTACCCCCAGGAACGTCGCACTTCCTTAAGGTTCTTCGGCCCGGCACTTCGGATGGCAGTGACTTTCTCTGGGCCCGGGCTACTCCTTCCGAACTGACGATGTGCCCCCAAGTTTTGTACCTTCCGTTATAGATGGCATTTTTTGGGGTTTCAACTTCACCCGTACTGGACAGGACTCAAACACTTCGCAGGTCTTCAATGGTCCTCATATGTTTTGGAAAACCCGTAACGTCGTTAGGTAAGCCCGCCCCGTTTTAAAATTGAGATGTCCCCAGTTTTTTTCCCACTCCTGAAATGTTCCTGGGCATACTGGCCCAAACGATTCTGCGAACCACAGAGCCCCATTGGGGTGGTAAACCTTTTCTCACATCCTCCTCAGCCACGCCATTTCCAGTAACCACTATCAGATCAAGGGTAAAAAGTAGTTTAGCCGTTTCGACAGCAATGACCCTTAACGGTAGGGTAGCATCCTTGTGGGTTAGCGGTTCACCTGCCTGTAACCACACCTTATACTACCTCTTTCTTTTTTAACCGAACTGGGGGCTCCCAGGGGCTACAACAATCCCTTATCACCCCAGCTTTCTTTTATATCATTCAACATTTCTTTAGCTTTCTGATAATACTGGAGGTATGGGCCTATCCGCTCTTTGAGGGAGGATTGCCCTTAGGGATATATGTGTACCCCTTAAGATTCCCCAAAAACAAGTGGATTTTTGCTAAACACTTGGGCGTACTCTTGCACCACCCTAATACCCCTTGCTTCTGTGAGCGGGAGTGGTGTCCGTCCCAACATGGAGCGCTGACACATTCCCCACCTGAGTTGCTGGGGTCTTGCCTCCGCTATTTGACAGGGTCCAAGGACCGGCCGGGAGAATAGAATTTTATCAACAGCATGAATTTAGCAGGTTGCATAACGGGTAAATTTCCTCCATCCCCCAATTGAGAAGCCGACCGGACCTTCCATTACCACTTTACTACCCTCTAGCATCATAAGTGTAGGTCATGTTCTGAATGGTGGGTTTATACGTTGGTAATTCTGTCCCTCAGACCTAGGTGCCCTCACCAAATGATCATTTCACTCTTGGGGGGGTCCAATAGGAACTGAGTCGTGACCGACAACCAATTTCGCCGTCGGTAAGCTTGCTTGCTGCTGCACACCAGGGCCCGGATCTCTCTTTGGATTACTCCTCTCTGCCTTTCGGGAATCTCAGCGCTGTTGGAGCAAGAACACAATTCTCCCAAACAATACCGATAAGTTAGACCAAAATGTTTTAAACCTTTCTTTACAGTCTTTACTACCCAAAGCCCTTGGTCTTTCAACTCCCTTGCCCACCTTTACATCTAACTTTTTGTTTTCCCAGTACTTCTACAGAAACCATTCAAGCATACACATAAATCAAGCTCGGAGGTTTAAGCTGTCCATTGACAGTACTTGGATAAGAGTCAGGTATGAGGGGCACCTGGGACCCAGTGTCTAACAATGCTGGAACAGCAATACCATCTAGAATAATAGACAGGTAGGGTCGCCCGCCCACATACCTGCGGTTCCATCTAGGGGCCTGACGGGTATTCTCCTGGGTGTTGGCCCTTGGACCCAGGTTCTGCCCGTTTAAAAGGACACTGTGTAGACAGATGACCTTTCCGGTTGCAGCGATAACAGATGATCTCTCGACGAGAAGGGTGTTGATCAGAGGTTGCTCCTGGGGGTGGCGTTGTCCTCCTCCGGGGGGCGACGTCTTCTTTCTTCTCCGGTGCATCCACGGAACGTCCTCTGGGCAGTCAGCTAGCAAGATCTTCCCTTCCTCTTCTTTCCGCAGCTGTAGGGCACTCATCACAGCGGCCAGATTTTTAGTCAGCTGGCGCACCTCTGAGCGCAGACAGTCCAATTCACTAGGAGGTGTCACCTGCGTTTTGGTTTCTGCCACTAGCGGGGAACAGGGGGTTACTGCCGGTTCCAGAGTGACTTCACCCTGATGATGTTGGGTGGCCACCTCGGGTTTGCCCAGGGGCCGCAGCCCTTTTATTGCCATGTCCTTTAGGGCATCAAAGGTAGCATCCGGATGATCTAAGGACCACCAATTTACAGTTCTGCGTTCCTCTGGGGATCTCAATCCCTGTATAAATTGTTCTTTCAGCATCCTATTCTCGTCGATAGCATTTAAATTGTTAATTTGCTTGAGGGCTCTCGGGGCTCCCTGTAGTCGGCAAGCATAGTCCCGGATGCTGTCACCTGGCTGTTGTGAACAGTGATAGAAGGCCATCCGGAGATCCGTTTCTGTGCGGTCTTCAAATATGGCATGAAGCTTCAGGAAGATCGCAGGCACCGACTCCTGATCAACGGTATCCCAAGTCTCCACTTCCTCTCAGCAGCGCCAGTTAGCTGCCCTATTAGCACAGCAGCTTTTTGTCTCTCAGGCATGGAGTACATTTCTAGGATGCTGCATAACTTCCGCTTGAAGCCTGCTAATGTGCCTGGCCCACCGCTGTATTGGGGAAGCCATTTCGCCCCAGGCATATATGGGAGCGTTAGTGGCATGATCGGACTACCGGACTGGGTGCTGGACCTGCACCCCCATCTGGCGCTACAATACCAGACGGTGCGGGATTGGGGCCTCCGGCCGGGGCCGCACTGTCAGCCGGTTGTTGTGACATCTTAGCGCCCCCTTGGTTAAACGGAGCCTACCGGTTTCAGATGCTGCTACTTCACAAGCACCGCAGTGGGAACAGGACCTTCGTCGCAGGCGCTCTGATGTCAGAGCGTTCACTTCCTGTTGCAGGACCTGCCGCTCTATTTTGCGATGCAATTTGCTATGCGGATTGCAATGCAGATTGTGATGCAGTTTGCTATGCGGATTGCGATGCGGTTTGCGGTGCAGATTGCTATGCAGTTCGCTATGCGGTTTGCGATGCAGATTGCTATGCAGTTCGCTATGCGGTTTGCGATGCAGATTGCTATGCAGTTTGCGATGCGGTTTGGGGTGCAGGTTGGGGGCGTGTCCAAGACTCTGCGCGCTTTTTCAGGTCCGCCCACCTTCTTCTCCAGCGCCTGAGGGCGCGAATATGGCGGCAAAAATGGCGGATTTTAGCGCCAAAATAGCAAACAGTCCTTTTTCACAAAAAACAATCCACAGGCACACAGGGCTCGCAATGCTGCAAGTTTCGTATCCTGTTCGTGACGCCAAAATTTGTGTCGACCCGCCACCACAATTGTGGGTTACCAGGGCAATGGGGTACTCAGAGCCGAGCCCGTAGAAGTCTATGGGGATTTTGTCACAGGTAGCTGTGGCTCGGTCTGTGGCCCGGGCGGTCTGGCGTATGTTGGGGATATATTTACAGGGGATTGATTTATGTACAGTTCGTGACGCCACCTGTAGTATTCTGGTAATTTGTACCAGCGCTGCTGTAGATCTCTGAGGGGATGGTGAGGCAGCTAGATGTCGGGTCCCCTACAGGTGGGACTCTTCCCTCAGGTCGGTAGTTAGGTAGGGATTGTGCAGGCATGCAATAATAACTCAGTCTCACACAGTCAACGTCCTTCCATACCTTCACTTGCAAGATGATAAGGCAGGTCCCAGGGAGGCTGATGGGGTTGATGGAGGATGAGCTTTGAGGCAACAGCTAAGCAAGTTAGGGGCCTCCCCTACCCTCCAATGAAGCTGAGCACGACCAGCCTGAAGCGCAGTCCCCTCCATGACTCCAGCCAATCCCTAGCTGCCCTGCCCAGTCAAATCTGTGCTAGAAGCCCTCCTGCGAGGGAGCCGAATCCCCCTCCTGTCGTGCACTAACTCAAAGTCCTCACACCCCCTGACTCCAGCCACGCCCTGACCATAAGGGGCTTGTCCGCCGCGACCCAGGGTCCGGCAGATTCCCGGCCCTCTCTTCACTATGCTGTACAATAGTGATCCCTCGGTCCCCAGTAACCGGTTGCAACGTGCAGGACCTTTCCAAGTCAAAAGCACCTCTCCTATTATCTTCCTTCCACTTTGCCCTTCGCCTTGCTTGTCTCTTAATAGATAGTTCAGTCTTTCTTCCAGTGGGGCACAGCTCCGACTAGACTAAGGTGTATACAGACACCTACACCAGACTCCACTTTCTGAACTGATGATAGACTTAAACTGGACACGTCTACTCTGTCCAAGGACAGGAAACTGACTGACTAGAAAATCACTCCCTTCCACACCCCTGCTGGGTGTGTCAGAAGTGTACATGATGTCATGAAGAGACCTTAACTGTTACCTCTCCACTCATCCTCCTGGTTTTGTGTACCAGGGCTACACATTGGCATTGTGCAGCAAGGTGTTAAGCCTTCCACAGGTAAGCACTGGAAGCATATAGCCACAAATACAATTCTTTATTAGAAAAATCTACACATAAATGACAATTGACAGATAAAATACATAAAAAACGGGATGTATGTCCAGTATGCTCCCATTGGTAAATATGCAAACTATGACGAATATATCAGATGAGAGCTGAGGTCAGGATAGGATATTAGTGCTATGTACCACTAATGCTAAAAAAAGCAGTATTGGAAATATTGGCTAGTGTGATCAGGTCTCATATCTAACATGGTGTGTCACATATGCTACATAATGGGAGAAATGCGTTTCAATATTTAGTGCTATATACAAGCATACATATTAGACCACATTTCATAGTGATATCATATATAGTACATGATGATAGATATAGTGATCACTAGAAAAGGACTATAGTTCACAACTCCCAATATCAGTTACTGCTAAAAAGTATGTATATAAATTGCATTGCACAAATGTGCTATGTCTAGTGACTTAACGCATATGATGATACACATACTGATAGCTGTAACATGACCATAGTTCAAAACGACATGATGTCAAATAGCATATAGCATAAAATATTACCCACTATGGCCAATATAGCACAAGACACAGATGTGGATCCTAAAGACCACCATAGAACATAGTCATAATAGTACAGATACAGCCATAGAACACATACGACGCGCGTTTCGCGTTAGCTTCGTCTCATCTACTTACCCCCCTGAGACTAAGCTAACGCGAAACGTGCGTCGGGGAATCCAGGCTCCCACCAAGGTCGTATGTGTTCTATGGCTGTATCTGTACTATTATGACTATGTTCTATGGTGGTCTTTAGGATCCACATCTGTGTCTTGTGCTATATTGGCCATAGTGGGTAATATTTTATGCTATATGCTATTTGACATCATGTCGTTTTGAACTATGGTCATGTTACAGCTATCAGTATGTGTATCATCATATGCGTTAAGTCACTAGACATAGCACATTTGTGCAATGCAATTTATATACATACTTTTTAGCAGTAACTGATATTGGGAGTTGTGAACTATAGTCCTTTTCTAGTGATCACTATATCTATCATCATGTACTACAGGTCCTTCTCAAAAAATTAGCATATAGTGCTAAATTTCATTATTTTCCATAATGTAATGATTACAATTAAACTTTCATATATTTTAGATTCATTACACACCAACTGAAATTTGTCAGGTCTTTTATTGTTTTAATACTGATGATTTTGGCATACAACTCCTGATAACCCAAAAAACCTGTCTCAAAAAATTAACATATCAAGAAAAGGTTCTCTAAACGACCTATTACCCTAATCTTCTGAATCAACTAATTAACTCTAAACACATGCAAAAGATTCCTGAGGCTTTTAAAAACTCCCTGTCTGGTTTATTACTCAAAACCCCCATCATGGGTAAGACTAGCGACCTGACTGATGTCAAGAAGGCCATCATTGACACCCTCAAGCAAGAGGGTAAGACCCAGAAAGAAATTTCTCAACAAATAGGCTGTTCCCAGAGTGCTGTATCAAGGCACCTCAATGGGAAGTCTGTTGGAAGGAAACAATGTGGCAGAAAACGCTGTACAACGAGAAGAGGTGACCGGACCCTGAGGAAGATTGTGGAGAAGGACCGATTCCAGACCTTGGGGGACCTGAGGAAGCAGTGGACTGAGTCTGGTGTAGAAACATCCAGAGCCACCGTGCACAGGCGTGTGCAGGAAATGGGCTACAGGTGCCGCATTCCCCAGGTAAAGCCACTTTTGAACCATAAACAGCGGCAGAAGCGCCTGACCTGGGCTACAGAGAAGCAGCACTGGACTGTTGCTAAGTGGTCCCAAGTACTTTTTTCTGATGAAAGCAAATTTTGCATGTCATTCGGAAATCAAGGTGCCAGAGTCTGGAGAAAGACTGGGAGAAGGAAATGCCAAAATGCCTGAAGTCCAGTGTCAAGTACCCACAGTCAGTGATGGTGTGGGGTGCCATGTCAGCTGCTGGTGTTGGTCCACTGTGTTTCATCAAGGGCAGGGTCAATGCAGCTAGCTATCAGGAGATTTTGGAGCACTTCATGCTTTCATCGGCTGAAATGCTTTATGGAGATGAAGATTTCATTTTTCAGCACGACCTGGCACCTGCTCACAGTGCCAAAACCACTGGTAAATGGTTTACTGACCATGGTATTACTGTGCTCAATTGGCCTGCCAACTCTCCTGACCTGAACCCCATAGAGAATCTGTGGGATATTGTGAAGAGAAAGCTGAGAGACGCAAGACCCAACACTCTGGATGAGCTTAAGGCCGCTATCGAAGCATCCTGGGCCTCCATAACACCTCAGCAGTGTCACAGGCTGATTGCCTCCATGCCACGCCGCATTGAAGCAGTCATTTCTGCAAAAGGATTCCCGACCAAGTATTGAGTGCATAACTGAACATTATTATTTGATGTTTTTTTTGTTTGTTTTTAAAAAACACTTTTATTTTATTGGACGGTTGAAATATGTTAATTTTTTGAGACAGGTTTTTTGAGTTATCAGGAGTTGTATGCCAAAATCATCAGTATTAAAACAATAAAAGACCTGACAAATTTCAGTTGGTGTGTAATGAATCTAAAATATATGAAAGTTTAATTGTAATCATTACATTATGGAAAATAATGAAATTTAGCACTATATGCTAATTTTTTGAGAAGGACCTGTATATATGATATCACTATGAAATGTGGTCTAATATGTATGCTTGTATATAGCACTAAATATTGAGACATATTTCTCCCATTATGTAGCATATGTGACACACCATGTTAGATATGAGACCTGATCACACTAGCCAATATTTCCAATACTGCTTTTTTTAGCATTAGTGGTACATAGCACTAATATCCTATCCTGACCTCAGATCTCATCTGATATATTAGTCATAGTTTGCATATTTACCAATGGGAGCATACTGGACATATGGTACATCCCGTTTTTATGTATTTTATCTGTCAATTGTCATTTATGTGTAGATTTTTCTAATAAAGAATTGTATTTGTGGCTATATGCTTCCAGTGCTGTTTGGATTTACATTTACAATGGGAAGTGCCATTTGATTAGGTCTGAAAGTGTAGGATATTTTGTAATCTTCCACAGGTAAGGCTGGGTCCTTCAGGGTAGATGAGTGTGTAAGGGTGCAGGACGGAGGAGAATCCGACAGTAGAAGTAATAAGATGGACACACACACAGAAGTCTCTTTCTGTACCTTTACTGAAGATCTTATTGCAGGCACGTCCCGGGTACTGCAGGGTGAAGGGTGCACATCCAGTTTCCCTCCACTGAGTAGGTGTAGGGCCTCCTTACTTCTATAATGTGAGTCTCTGACCTGTGTGAAACTAAGTCTGAGTCTGTCTCCAACTCTACGCCCGGCTGACCTTGTGGTAGGGCCTTCTCTTGAAAGAACACAGTCTTTAATGGCGGATCCAGCCAGACTCCTGTCTTCCTGACCCAGTTACGTATCAACACTTATGGGCTCCTGCGACTTGTAGTCCCGCAGGGTCTCCGGTTTTTCCTACTGGTCGTGAAGATTCCAGTAAGCTTGGACCCAGTGTCCGCTTGTAATGATGGGGATGAGCTGTTTAGGCTCCTCTATCCCTCACTTTCTTTCCACTCGCCTTTCGTCCTACTCGGTCCCTCACACTATCACACACTGGCAGATGGTGGGCTGCTTCTTCTTCTCCTTCTTCACCGCTCTCTAAGCGTTGGCACGCTTGCTCACTGAGCTGCACTCACTTGACTCAGTTCTGACTAGGCTGGAGTGGTTTCTGCTCCACTTTTACTAGCCTCCACATGTTTGAACTAAGCTTCAAGCTGCAGACTTCAGATTCCTTCATAAACAGCTGAACTCCTCTTTGAGCTCTGCGGCCTGTGTGCCAGCTTGCACACTTTCTCTGCGCTCTCTGCGCTCACGACACTCTCAAGCTTAGACCGTCTGCTCTTCACTTCACCCTCTGAGGTGACTGAAAACTACTCAAAAAAACTAGCTTCAGTGTCTTCACCCTCCTTATATATGGCTAAACAGCTCCCTCTGGCGGCTCTAGGGATGGGTGAAGGTGTGTGAATGTATATACAGGACCTCTAGTGGTGGTTACCTTCAGTGCACCCTTCTGGAGATTAGGATTCCAAGCACAGCTGGGCTCCACATCCCCCCTGGTAAAACTCAGCACTCCCGGGCTGAAAGAAAAACATTTTTAAATAAACATTAACATTAATTCTTCCCTTACGGGAGGTGAGGATCTTTAACCGTTGCATAAATACATAAATAACACTTTTAACCTCTTAACGACCAAGCCATTTTGTAGGTTAAAGACCAGGCCAATTTTTACAATTCTGACCACTGTCAATTTATGTGCTTATAACTCTGGAACGCTTCAACGGATCTTGGCGATTCTGAGATTGTTTTCTCGTGACATATTGTACTTCATGATAGTGGTAAAATTTCTTCAATATAACTTGCGTTTATTTATGAAAAAAACGGAAATATGGCAAAAATTTTGAAAATTTTGCAATTTTCAAACTTTTAATTTTTATGCCATTAAATCAGAGAGATATGTCACAAAAAATAGTTAATAAATAACATTTCCCACATGTCTACTTTACATCAGCACAATTTTGGAACCAAAATTTTTTTTTGTTAGGAAGTTATAAGTGTTAAAAGTTGACCAGCAATTTCTCATTTTTCCAACAAAATTTACAAAACCTTTTTTTTTAGGGGCCACAGTAGCGTAGCTACCTGGGGGGCAGAGGGGCAGTGGCCCCGCGCTCTGAGGGGCCCACCCGAAGCTACGCTACTGTAAACTGTATCGGCGTGCACAGCGCGCCGATACAGTTACATTCTGGGGCAGAGCAGGGAGAATCGATCTCCCTGTTCTGCTGCTATGGGGCCCCTGAGCAGGCGGTGGGGGCCCGGTGCCAGCAGTGGGCCCCCGCCCGTCATCGGAGGGTCAGCTGTATCGGCATCTAGCCGATACAGCTGACCGCATTGAGAGAGAAGGAGCGAGCGCTCCTCCTCTCCCATAAGTCCCCCTCTCAGCGTCTGACAGCGGGCGCGATGACGTCACTGCCCGGCGCCGGCAGTCAGACGCTGAGAGGGAGAGCAGTGAGCAGCGCAGGAGCCGGGAGCAAGAGAGGTGAGTACAGGATTTGTTATTTTTGTAATGGGGTGCATTATAAATAAGACTGCATTTGGGGGTACATTATAAATAAGGCTGCATATGGGGGAGTGCATTATAAATGGCTGCCTATGGGTGCATTATAAGTAAGGCTGCATATGGGGGACTGCGTTATAAATGACTGCCTATGGGGTGCATTATAAGTAAGGCTGCATATGGGGACTGCGTTATAAATGACGGCCTATGGGTGCATTATAAATAAGGCTGCCTATGGGGTACATTATAAATAAGGCTGCATATGGGGAGTGCATTATAAATGGCTGCCTATGGGGTGCATTATAAGTAAGCTGCATATGGGGACTGCGTATAAATGCCTATGGGGTGCATTATAAGTAAGGCTGCATATGGGGGACTGCGTTATAAATGACTGCCTATGGGGTGCATTATAAGACGGCCTATGGGGTGCATTATAAATAAGGCTGCCTATGGGTGCATTATAAGACTGCCTATGGGGTGCATTATAAATAAGGCTGCCTATGGGGATGCATTATAAATAAGACTGCCTATGGGGTGCATTATAAATAAGGCTGCCTATGGGGTGCATTATAAATAAGACTGCCTATGGGGAATGCATTATAAATAAGGCTGCCTATGGGGTGCATTATAAATAAGCTGCTATGGGTGCATTATAAATAAGGCTGCCTATGGGTGCATTATAAATAAGGCTGCCTATGGGTGCATTATAAGTAAGACTGCCTATGGGTACAGTATAAATAAGGCTGCCTACAGGGGTGCATTATAATATAGAGTCTGTCTATGGGGGTGCATTATACTACAGAGGCTCCCTATGGGAGTGCCTTATAATATAGAGGCTGTCTATGGGGTGCATTATAATATAGAGGCTACCTATGGGGGTGCATTATACTATATTGAGGACTATCTGGTGTATTATGCTATATGGATGCTATCTAGTGGGCCATCATACATTGTGGGGATTATAGTGGCGGGCCATCATACAGTGTGGGGATTATAGTGGGGGGGCCATCATACTGTGTTGAAGCCATTAAATAGTTTGGGGACATTAAGGTGTCAGTATATATACAGTGAGGGGGCATTATACGGTGTATAGGGAGCTGTACAGGGGGAGACTCGGGACATTATTAAGTGTAAAGTGGGCACTTATTGTTATAGGGGAACTCTGGTTACTGTGACTGTCAAAGGGCACCGGGGCAATATTACATTCTAGGGGACAAAATGCGGGCACTGTTTTCTAGGGCACTTGCACCTGGCATTACTATATTATAGAGGGGTGCTTTAGAATTTAGAGGTCACACAGAACCACACACTAGTGCAGTAATAGGGGCACATACGGCAGCAGCGGCTCAGTATTGGGTATGAGTGCAGTAATAGGACACATAGACAGCATGGCTCAGCATGGGTATCAGTGCAGTAATAGGACACATACGGCACACGGCTCAGTATGGTATGAGGTGCATAATAGGACACATAAACGCAGCAGCTCAGTATTGGGGTACCAGGTGCAGTAATAGGGACACATATGACATCAGCAGCTCAGTATTGGGGTATCAGCAGGATGAGGAGTTTGTACAGGTTGAGAATAGTCCAATCGGTGATCGTGACAGTGCTGAAAATATGAGAAGTGAAACGTGTCTTTGTTGTATTTTCTGCAGTCAAGTCTCGGCTGGAGGAGTCGTTATGTCGGTCTGGGCCAGATGGAAAAGACATGAAAAGTGAACGATTCCATCAGAAGGAACGTCAGCGGTAAGTCATTATATGTACCTGTGCTGTAATCTATTATATGTTCTGTAGGACTGGTATTATTTACCACTGACCATACGGCGGTGATATCAATATTGGTCTTTTTATATATAATTTTTGGCAACAGCGCGGTCATTTGCTGAGGTTCTCTGGTTAGGGGCCCACTCAGAAGTTTGGCCCCCCCTAAACCGAAACCCTAGCTACGCCTCTGAGGGCCACCTCACATTTGAAGTGAATTTGAGGGGTCAATATGACAGAAAATACCCAAAAGTGACACCATTCTAAAAACTGCACCCCTCAAGGTGTTCAAAGCCACATTCAAGAAGTTTATTAACCCTTTAGGTACTTCACAAGAATTGAAGCAATGTGGAAGGAAAAAATGAACATTTAACTTTTTTCCCAAAATTTTTCTTTCAACACAATTTTTTTAAATTTGTCAAGGGTATCAGTAGAATATGAACCACAATATTTGTTGTACAATTTCTCCTGAGTACACCGATACCCCATGTGTGGGGGTAAACCACTATTTGGGCGCATGGCAAAGCTCGGAAGGGAAGCAGCACCATTTGACTTTTTTGGCTGGAATTGAGATTGGACGCCATGTCGCATTTGGAGAGTCCCTGTGTGCCTAAACAGTGGAAACTCCCCACAAGTGACCCCATTTTGGAAACTAGACCCCCCAAGGAACTTATCTAAATGTTTGTGAGAGCTTTTAAACCCCCAAGGGCTTCACAGAAGGTTATAACGTAGAGCCGTAAAATTAAAAAAATCATATTTTTTCCACAAAAATGATCTTTTCATCCCAATTTTTATTTTCCAAAGGATAAAAGGACCACAAAAGTTATTGTGCAATTAGTCCTGAGTACGCTAATACCCCATATGTGGGGGTAAACCACTATTTGGGCGCATGGCAGAGCTCGGAAGGGAAGCAGCGCCATTTGACTTTTTGGCTGGAATTGAATTGGACGCCATGTCGCATTTGGAGAGTCCCTGATGTGCCTAAACAATGGAAATCCCCCACAAGTGACCCCATTTTGGAAACTAGACCCCCCAAGGAACTTATCTAGATGTGTGGTGAGAGCTTTGAACCCCCAAGTGCTTCACAGAAGGTTATAACGTAGAGCCGTAAAATTAAAAAATCATATATTTTCCACAAAAATGATCTTTCCACCCCCAATTTTTATTTTCCAAAGGGTAACAGGACCCAAAAGTTAGTGTGCAATTTGTCCTGAGTACGCTGATACCCCATATGTGGGGTAAACTACTATTTGTGCGCATGGCAGAGCTTGGAAGGGAAGCAGCGCCATTTGACTTTTTTGGCTGGAATTGAGATTGGATGCCATGTTGCATTTGGAGAGTCCCTGTGTGCCTAAATAGTGGAAACCCCCCACAAGTGACCCCATTTTGGAAACTAGACCCCCCAAGGAACTTATCTAGATGTGTGGTGAGAGCTTTGAACCCCCAAGGGCTTCACAGAAGGTTATAACGTAGAGCTGTAAAATTAAAAAATCATATCTTTTCCACAAAAATGATCTTTCCACCCCCAATTTTTATTTTCCAAAGGGTAACAGGACCCCAAAAATTATTGTGCAATTTGTCCTGAGTACGCTGATACCCCATATGTGGGGGTAAACCACTATTTTGACGCATTGCAGAGCTCGGAAGGGAAGGAGCGCCTTTTTCAAATGCAGACTAGAAACTAGACCCCCCAAGAACTTATCTAATTATTAGTGTGGTGAGCACTTTGAACCCCCAAGTGCTTCACAGAAGTTTATAACGTAGAGCCGTGAAAATAAAAAAATCATATTTTTTTCCACAAAAATAATCTTTTTGCCCCCAAATTTTTATTTTTATAAGGGTAACAGGAGAAATAGGACCCCAAAAGCTATTGTGCACTTTGTCCTGAGTACGCTGATACCCCATATGTGGGGGAACCACTATTTTGACGCATGGCAGAGCTCGGAAGGGAAGGAGCACCGTTTTTAAATGCAGACTTTGATGGAATGGTCTGCGGGTGTCATGTCGCGCTTGGAGAGCCCCTGATGTGCCTAAACAGTAGAAACCCCCCACAAATGACCCCATTTTGCAAACTAGACCCCCCAAGGAACTTATCTAGATGTGTGGTCAGCACTTTGAACCCCCAAGGGCTTCACAGAAGTTTATAACGTAGAGCCGTGAAAATAAAAAAATCATATTTTTTTCCACAAAAATTACCTTTTTGCCCCCAAATTTTTATTTTGATAAGGGTAACAGGAGAAATAGGCCCCAAAAGTTGAAGTGCATTTTGTCCTGAGTACGCTGATACCTCATATGTGGGGGGGAACCACTGTGATCGCCTTACTGCGATCTTTGAGAGGCAGAATGAACAAATCCACAAAAGGTGAAGAATTGGTTTTCTTTTATACGCTGTTCCTCGTGCGGTATTAGTGATTAGGCGACTTTATTCTTAAGATCGGTGCAATTACAGCGATACCAGATTTATACCCTTTTTTCATGTTTAGCTTCTGTCACACACTAAAAGATGCTTTTTTTGGAATAATTTTTTGTAAGAAATTTTTGCATCGCCGTATTTTGAGAGCTATAATTTTTCCATATTTCGGCCGACAGAGTCATGTGCAGGCTTGTTTGTTGCGGGACGAGCTGACGTTTTTATTGGTACCATAGTCGGGCACATAACGTTTTTTGATCGCTTCCTATTCCGATTTTTGTGGAAGCAGAATGAACAAAAACCAGCAATTCAGGAATTGTTTTTTTTTTTTTTCCTCCGTTCCGCGTGTGGTAAAATTGATAAAGGAGCTTTATTCTTCGGGTCACTACGATTACAGCGATACCTCATTTATATATTTTTTTATGTTTTGGCGTTTTTTACACAATAAAAAATTTTATAGAAAAAATAATTATTTTTGCATCAGTTTATTCCGCGAGCTATAAGTTTTTTATTTTTTCGCTGATGATGCTGTATGGTGGCTTGTTTTTTGCGGGACAAGATGACGTTTTCAGCGGTACCATGGTTATTTATAACCCACTTTTTGATCACGTGTTATTGCACTTTTTCCAAGCGGTATCATCATACCGCTTGGAAAAAGTGCAATAACACGTGATCAAAAGTATAATTACTACTTTTTTTGTTTTTTTTTACGGCTTTCACTGAAGGGGTTAACTAGGGATACGCTTTTATAGATGGGATTTTTACGGACGTGGCGATACCAAACGTGTATTTTTTTTGTTTTTTATTTTTTTTATTACATAAAAATGTGTATTTTTTTAGGGGATTTTTTTAAAATTATTTTTTAATATTTTTTTTACAATTTTTAAAAAAAATGATTTTTTTTTAACTTGTCCCTTTATGGGACTTTCACTTTTTTACTTTTTATTGCAGTTACAATGCATTGCAATGCTCCGCATTGCAATGCATTGTAACTATAGTGAAAGCTGCTGTGACCATGATCACAGCAGCTTTCCGTAGTTAGATGACCCGGAGGTTGTCATGACAACCCCCGGTCATCAAGGCAGAGATCGGGCCCTGCAAATACATTGCAGGGCGCCGATCTGAGGCAGAGGGAGCTCCCGACCCTCTGCCTCCCCCCTGAGCGCTGCGATCAAGCTCGATCGCAGCAGTCAGGAGGTTAACAGCCAGGGGCGGCGGGGGCGCTGCTCCTGGTTGTCAGTGCAGGAAGCTCGGCCACTGCAGCGCCAGCTCCTGCACTGATCGCGCTGGAGATGCTGAAATTTCAGCATCTCCTGCGCGATCGCTGCTGTGTTTGGTCAGTCAGATTGACTGACCAATCACAGCGCTGTGGGTGCGGGGACCGACGGCAAAGGTCCCCGCACCCCGCTTGCTGTGCCTGTCAGCTGTCATAGACAGCTGTCGGCACTGAACTACCACTGCGTGTTTACACGCAGTGATAGTTCAAAGGGATGACGTGCACAGTCCGTCAAGGTGCCAAAACTGACACCTTGCCATGACGGACTGTGCACGTCAGTGGACATTAAGGGGTTAATGTCAACATCAAGTAAAGTGCAAATAGCAGTAGCTTCACAGTTCAAGTAGACATATACTTGTGGAGGACCCGCTCCAAACCTCCAACGGTGGTCCTGGGTGGGCTGCAAGACTTTTCTGTAGCAGACCTCACTTTCGGCCACACCAAAAGGGTTTTGAGTTCTGAGGTAGCACTGGTTTACGTAAAACCAAGATGGAGCACCGAAGTGCTAACTATATGCAAGGACAGTTTTTGGGCTGGCAGAGTCCTCAGCCACAGAGTTCAGAGCAAATATGCAATACTCATTACCCAACTGGGGTATACTTAAGGCATAATTATAAAACTTTCAAACAACAGACACCTGTCCGGGTGTAGCAACAATTTTAAACTATTTCACAGTACAGTGACCCTGTTCGGGTTTCTAATGCGGCATCGCTATATCTTCAACCCCTGGTGTTGCAAGCACATAGTGCATCCTGGTACGGAGCACCATGACATCGTGGCCGGATATAGGGGTCTGTGTGGATACAGTTCTCTTTTCCACACGGGTTCCTGGAGGCCTGACATGTGCCTCACACAAACTTAAACTCTGCAGTTCATGCATGTAGGACTCAGCAGGGGGTGAGCGGGCAGCAGCCGCATACAGCTGCTCAGCAGGGCATGGCACAGGTGCGCAGACTGGCGCTGGATTAGCAGAGGCCTGGGACGCTGAGACACTGGGCAAGCTTCCTGCTTCAGGGACCGGGGGCTGCTTCGGGAGACGTTTAGGGCATACCACCCCTTAAGCCCCCAATGCCGCGTGTAGGTGACTAAGTCCCCTATTAACAGGTCCCTGTCCGGGTGTCCCTCAGGTAAATGGGCCTCTATGTCCCGGCGATTCACAAAAACTTCCTGGTAGAGCCGGGCTCATGTATGAACCCCCAGCCTCCCTGGAGCTTAAAGGGAATCTGTTACCCCAAAAATGCCATATCAAGTAAAGATATGGCTGAATAGAGCGTCCCATAACTAAGCTAACGGTGGGTATCATATATCATGATATCCCCGTTTTCATAGCAAAATACCTTTGTAAAGTTGGTGATTGAACGTGTCAATCACTGCAGTCAGGTCAGGAGGGCGGCGGTTTTCATGTTTCATGTCCTCCCCCACCCCCGCTCCTCGTCATCTCTTTCGTATCGCCGTCTGTGAATACCACAGACGGCGTTAGTTTCCCGCAATTGCGCAATTCAAAATTCTGCTGGTGCATGCGCAGTATGCTTTGCCCAGCAGTGGGCAAAGCATAAAATTATTACAGCGCATGCGCTAGTATTTCCTTGCCCCGGAAAATCCTGCTTGCCTTGGACGACTTCCGGGGCAAGGAAAGACTAGCGCATGCGCTGTAGTAATTTTATGCTTTGCCCACTGCTGGGCAAAGCATACTGCGCATGCGCCGGCAGAATTTTGAATTGCGCAATTGCGGGAAACTAATGCCGTCTGTGGTATTCACAGACGGCGATACGAAAGAGATGACGAGGAGCGGGGCGGGGAGGACATGAAAACCGCCGCCCTCCTGACCTGACTGCAGTGATTGACACGTTCAATCACCAACTTTACAAAGGTATTTTGCTATGATATATGATACCCACTGTTAGCTTAGTTATGGGACACTCTATTCAGCCATATCTTTACTTGATATGGCATTTTTGGGGTGACAGATTCCCTTTAAAGTCTCGCACTGCCCCCTGGCGCCTCGGTTCCTGGAGCGTACCTTTATCTCGCATGACGTTCCCTTTGTCGGCAAGATCTCTCTCCCGGTACCTCTGGTATTGTCGCTGCGCCTCCCGCTGGTCACGTCGCTGCTTCTCTTCCTGCTCACGGTGTCTCCACTCGTCCTCCTGCCGTGTGGCATACTCCTCGTCGTCCAGGAGCTCCATCTCCTCCCAATCGACCTGGATATCGCCGGGTATTTACTCCTTCGTCCCTGCCGTGGACAGTATTCCTCCGCTACAAGTGCTGCGTTTGGGTCCGGGCCTGGCGGGTATTCCGGTCCGGGCAAGGCCTCCACAGCGTCCTCTCCTCTCGCCGCGTCCTCGGCGGGGGCTGGAACAGCTTCTCCATATTCGGCCTTTGACCAGTTTGCAGCCACTGGCTCAGGTGGTGGCGCGGGCGACAGTCGTGCACCCGGAACAGAGAGCGGTCGGCTCTGCTGCAGCCGCAGCTTCAGAGCCCACCAGCTTCGCTCCATCTGCTCCACTTCAGCCCGGTGCCGGGCCAGATCCAGCAGGGCCACGTCAACCTCCTCCTCCTTGTATCGCTCTCCATCTCCTTCCAGAACTGGGGATGGTTCAGGCACAGGCTGCGCCTCTTCATGAGGGAAGGGCTTGCACACCTCCATTCCCCCACACAGCGACTCCTGTCCTTCCGCCATCTCTCTTCAGTCCAGACTGAACTTTCCAGCAGGAGTGGACTGGTCTTTTCCGTGGAGGCGGGACTTTCGCTTTCTTTCCTCGCACTGAGGAGTATGAGAGGCGGATCTCCTTTGCAGTGGGGCATGATCTGATGTTGTAGAAACACTTAGACAGGGCGGCCATAATTTCTCGCGCCACAGGGGGGTACGCCCACGAATTCACGCCCCTCTTCTTCACCAGAGCCTCAGGGCGCGAACATGGCGGTAAAATGGCGGCAAAATGGCGGCAAAGTCACAAAAATGGCAATTACAGTCTTTTTGCACAAAACAGTCAATTCAGGCACACAGGACTCACTTGTAGCGAGCTTCAGAATCCTGTTCGTGACGCCAGGTAGATGAGTCGCCCGCCAGGGCTGTGGGGTACTCGGCACCGAGCCCGTTCACTTCTATGGGGATGTCACGGTAGCTGCAGCTCGGTCCGTGGCCCTGGGACTCACCTCAAAAAGGGGATATTTACAGGGATTAAATGGTTTGTAGGATGTTCGTGACGCCACCTGTGGTAATTGGTCAGGGTGACCAGCGCTGCTGTATAGGTCCGCTGAAGGGTTGGTATTGGGCAGCAAGGTGTTAAGCCTTCCACAGGTAAGGCTGGGTCCTTCAGGGTAGATGAGTGTGTAAGGGTGAAGGACGGAGGAGAATCCGACAGTAGAAGTAATAAGATGGACACACACACAGAAGTCTCTTTCTGTACCTTTACTGAAGATGTTATTGCATGCACGTCCAGGGGTACTGCAGGGTGAAGGGTGCACATCCAGTTTCCATCCACTGAGTAGGTGTAGGGCCTCCTTGCTTCTATAATGTGAGTCTCTGACCTGTGTGAAACTAGGTCTGAGTCTGTCTCCAACTCTACGCCCGGCTGACCTTGTGGTAGAGCCGTCTCTTGAAAGAACACAGTCTTTAATGGCGGATCTGTTATGTTTTGGTAGCTGAGGAGAGCAGGCAAAAACGGCAATACACCAGAGAGGTTGGAATCTACTGGATTGCAGTACCCTGACTAACCACCACAACTAAAGGCAGCCGTGGAGCGTTCCTACGTTGGTCCTAGACGCCTCGTCACAGCCTAAGAGGATAACTACACCTAAAGATAGAAAGAGGAAAGCTATCTGCCCCGGAGCAGATCCCCAAAGAACATAGGAAGCCCCCAAACATGTAATGGCGGTTAGACAAGAGGAAATACAAACACAGACAGAAAATAGTATGAGCAAACGTTGGGGCCGAATCTGCCTAGACAGAAACGGATAGGAAGGATACTTACTGCAATCCAAAAAACCCTAAAAAAAAGCCAACGCTACTAATTGCAAAAACACCTGAGATCACACGACCTCTACCACCTAAATTAGTTCTCTGGTGTAACAAAACTCAGCCGCAGCCACTGAAAAAACTGGAAAAGGCAAATGAACAAACAACAGTGGCTCCAGAGGAACCGAGAGGGGCCCAAGCCCCCCGGGAGGGGAACCTGGCCAACCTCACAGAAATGCAGAGAAAAATGCAAATGGCAAGCACAAAAACAAAAAACAGAAAATATCTTATCTGAGAGCAGGAGAAGAGGCAAGACTCAGCAAGCTTCCAAGTGAACCAGGAAACAACGTTAAGACAGGAACAATTGATCACCGGCAACCATGATGGGGGAAACCTCCCTTTTATCCAGCCAGTCTATAATTCCTGATTGCCAATCCTCATTGAATGGTTCAGTACTGTTTGCAACCACCAGAGGGAGCTTCTGCTCAGAATTCATCTCTAAAACATTCATAACACGGATCCAGCCAGACTCCTGTCTTCCTGACCCAGTTACGTATCAACACTTATGGGCTCCTGCGACTTGTAGTCCTGCAGGGTCTCCGGTTTTTCCTACTGGTCGTGAAGATTCCAGTAAGCTCGGACCTGGTGTCCGCTTGTAATGATGGGGATGAGCTGTTTAGGCTCCTCTATCCCTCACTTGCTTTCCACTCGCCTTTCGTCCTACTCGAGCCCTCACACTATCACACACTGGCAGATGGTGGGCTGCTTCTTCTTCTCCTTCTTCACCGCTCTCTAAGTGTCGGCACACTTGCTCACTGAGCTGCACTCACTTGACTCAGTTCTCACTAGGCTGGAGTGGTTTCTGCTCCACTTTTACTAGCCTCCACACGTTTGAGCTAAGCTTCAAGCTGCAAACTTCAGATTCCTTCATAAACAGCTGAACTCCTCTTTGAGCTCTGCTCCGTGTGCCAGCTTGCACACTTTCTCTGTGCTCTCTGCGCTCACAACACTCTCAAGCTTAGACCGACTGCTCTTCACTTCACCCTCTGAGGTGACTGAAAACTACTCAAAAAAAACTAGCTTCAGTGTCTTAACCCTCCTTATATATGGCTAAACAGCTCCCTCTGGTGGCTCTAGGGATGGGTGAAGGTGTGTGAATGTATATACAGGACCTCTAGTGGTGGTTACCTTCAGTGCACCCTTCTGGAGATTAGGATTCCAAGCACAGCTGGGCTCCACAGTAGCACGTGACGTCCCAGGGTTCAACTCGGTCCCGACCTCACAAGGTTCACACAGTGTGACCCCGGCCTTACACATATTATTGATGTTCAAGTATCGATTTGATACTGTGTCTTTCATGGAATACTAGGAATACTGATATTTTATCATGACTGTGAATTCATGTTTAATGAACTATACGTGTGACTTATTGCCGCTTTATTTTCTGTACTAACTTTATGCCCCTTTAATTTTAATCTATATTTGTCTGATTGTTATCGTATTTAATAAAGATTTATATTTTAATATAATTAGTTTTGGGTAGTTCAATCTCTGTTGCTGATCCAATATGCTAATAGCGTGCACTGAGCGGTGAACACTTTATTCTACAGCCGACACCGGTGGGTAGGCACTGCTCTTCGACAACAAGCGATGTGAAGTGCAGCACCTGCCACCGTTGCAGACTTCTATTGTCTGCTAAGAGAGCAGTGCGTGCGGCCGAACCTCACTTCATCCAGCACAGCAACAGCTGACTGTGAGGCTGAGTCTGAGATGAGACACACAGCTGACTGTGAGGCTGAGTCTGAGATGAGACACACACAACAGCTGACTATGAGGCTGAGTCTGAGATGAGACACATAGCTGACTGTGAGGCTGAGACTGAGATGAGACACATAGCTAACTGTGAGGCTGAGTCTGAGATGAGACACACAGCTGACTGAGACTGAGTCTGAGATGAGACACGCAACAGCTGACTGTGAGGCTGAGTCTGAGATGAGACACACAGCTGACTGTGAGACTGAGTCTGAGATGAGACACACAGCTGACTGTGAGGCTGAGTCTGAGATGAGACACACAGCTGACTGTGAGTCTGAGTCTGAGATGAGACACACAACAGCTTACTGTGAGACTGAGTCTGAGATGAGACACACAGCTGACTGTGAGGCTGAGTCTGAGATGAGACACACTGTTAACAGCTGACTGTGAGACTGAGTCTGAGATAAGACACACAGCTGACTGTGAGGCTGAGTCTGAGATGAGACACACAACAGCTGACTGTGAGGCTGAGTCTGAGATGAGACACGCAACAGCTGACTGTGAGGCTGAGTCTGAGATGAGACACACAACAGCTGACTGTGAGACTGAGTCTGTGATGAGACATACAGCTGACTGTGAGGCTGAGTCTGAGATGAGACACACTGTTAACAGCTGACTGTGAGACTGAGTCTGAGATGAGACACACAGCTGACTGTGAGGCTGAGTCTGAGATGAGACACACAGCTGACTGTGAGTCTGAGTCTGAGATGAGACACACAACAGCTTACTGTGAGACTGAGTCTGAGATGAGACACACAGCTGACTGTGAGGCTGAGTCTGAGATGAGACACACTGTTAACAGCTGACTGTGAGACTGAGTCTGAGATAAGACACACAGCTGACTGTGAGGCTGAGTCTGAGATGAGACACACAACAGCTGACTGTGAGGCTGAGTCTGAGATGAGACACGCAACAGCTGACTGTGAGGCTGAGTCTGAGATGAGACACACAACAGCTGACTGTGAGACTGAGTCTGTGATGAGACATACAGCTGACTGTGAGGCTGAGTCTGAGATGAGACACACTGTTAACAGCTGACTGTGAGACTGAGTCTGAGATGAGACACACAGCTGACTGTGAGGCTGAGTCTGAGATGAGACACACAGCTGACTGTGAGGCTGAGTCTGAGATGAGACACATAGCTGACTGTAAGGCTGAGGCTGAGATAAGACACACAGCTGACTGTGAGGCTGAGTCTGAGATGAGACACACAGCTGACTGTGAGGCTGAGTCTGACATGAGACACACAACAGCTGACTGTGAGACTGAGTCTGAGATAAGACACACAGCTGACTGTGAGGCTGAATCTGAGATGAGACACGCAACAGCTGACTGTGAGGCTGAGTCTGAGATGAGACACGCAACAGCTGACTGTGAGGCTGAGTCTGAGATGAGACACACAGCTGACTGTGAGGCTGAGTCTGAGATGAGACACACAACAGCTGACTGTGAGACTGAGTCTGAGATGAGACACACAGCTGACTGTGAGGCTGAGTCTGAGATGAGACACACTGTTAACAGCTGACTGTGAGACTGAGTCTGAGATAAGACACACAGCTGACTGTGAGGCTGAGTCTGAGATGAGACACACAGCTGACTGTGAGGCTGAGTCTGAGATGAGACACACAGCAGCTGACTGTGAGACTGAGTCTGAGATAAGACACACAGCTGACTGTGAGGCTGAGTCTGAGATGAGACACACAACAGCTGACTGTGAGGCTGAGTCTGAGATGAGACACGCAACAGCTGACTGTGAGGCTGAGTCTGAGATGAGACACACAACAGCTGACTGTGAGACTGAGTCTGAGATGAGACACACAGCTGACTGTGAGGCTGAGTCTGAGATGAGACACACTGTTAACAGCTGACTGTGAGACTGAGTCTGAGATGAGACACACAGCTGACTGTGAGGCTGAGTCTGAGATGAGACACACAGCTGACTGTGAGGCTGAGTCTGAGATGAGACACACAGCTGACTGTGAGGCTGAGGCTGAGATAAGACACACAGCTGACTGTGAGGCTGAGTCTGAGATGAGACACACAGCTGACTGTGAGGCTGAGTCTGAGATGAGACACACAGCTGACTGTGAGGCTGAGTCTGAGATGAGACACACAGCAGCTGACTGTGAGACTGAGTCTGAGATAAGACACACAGCTGACTGTGAGGCTGAGTCTGAGATGAGACACACAACAGCTGACTGTGAGGCTGAGTCTGAGATGAGACACGCAACAGCTGACTGTGAGGCTGAGTCTGAGATGAGACACACAACAGCTGACTGTGAGACTGAGTCTGAGATGAGACACACAGCTGACTGTGAGGCTGAGTCTGAGATGAGACACACTGTTAACAGCTGACTGTGAGACTGAGTCTGAGATGAGACACACAGCTGACTGTGAGGCTGAGTCTGAGATGAGACACACAGCTGACTGTGAGGCTGAGTCTGAGATGAGACACACAGCTGACTGTGAGGCTGAGGCTGAGATAAGACACACAGCTGACTGTGAGGCTGAGTCTGAGATGAGACACACAGCTGACTGTGAGGCTGAGTCTGAGATGAGACACACAGCTGACTGTGAGGCTGAGTCTGAGATGAGACACACAGCTGACTGTGAGGCTGAGTCTGACATGAGACACACAACAGCTGACTGTGAGACTGAGTCTGAGGTAAGACACACAGCTGACTGTGAGGCTGAATCTGAGATGAGACACGCAACAGCTGACTGTGAGGCTGAGTCTGAGATGAGACACACAGCTGACTGTGAGGCTGAGTCTGAGATGAGACACACAGCTGACTGTGAGGCTGAGTCTGAGATGAGACACACAGCTGACTGTGAGGCTGAGTCTGAGATGAGACACACAGCTGACTCGCAGTCACCTGTTTCCTGCGTCTCCGGCTCCTCTTTCACAAAACCGTGGACAGCAGTGGTCTAACACTGGTTGCATTGCAGCCAATCAATCAGCGTTAGTTTTCTTTGTGTGACCTTACAGCATAGCTCAGGCAAGGAACTGTGCTGTAATTGGTCAATTGCCTGCCTAAGGAGCACAGCCATATTGCATAGAGAAGTAGAGGGACAATGGTGACTGCAGTGTTAGTGTGTCTGTGAGTAAGTAAATAAAATATATGATGCCTGCAGCCTGACTAGTTCTCCAGCCACTGCCATAAAGTGCCCTGATGCAGCTAGAGGAGGTGTCCCTCATGCAATCTAAGGGCTCATACTCACTGGAGTCAAAAACGGACGATTGAAAGCCGATAAAAAATCGGATTGCAATCGGACCAATGTTATTCAATAGGTGACTTCTCATTTGCAATTTTTTTCTTAGCTGAAATCGGTCTGAGAAAAAAATCGCAGCAAGCTGCGATTTGCAGCGATTTTGGCATGATAATCGCTAATGCAAGTCAATGGATGAGATAAAAAATCGGACAGCACTCACACCATGCGAGTGCTGTCCGATTTATACGCACAAGTGTCCTTTGAAAAGCCAGCAATTCATCCCCGGCTACTGTAAAATCACACTGACAGCTCACAAAACATATATACACATATAATACATACACATATATATACATGTCATTGTGACACATATATATATTTATAGTTCACACACTTCTACATAGTATAATAGCCGCTAATTCAATTGCCGGCTTTTGTGAAATTACAGACCCGACATGAAATGACACATGGTTTACATACAGTTAACCATGTCATTTCATGTAGTTTGATATATGGTTTTCACTTTGCCCGTCTATTACCATTGCCCTGTAGCGGTGGCGAATGGGTTAAAGCCACCTTGCTATTGAAAGGTGACTTTAAACCAGGTTAATAATTGAGATTTGTCAATTAGACAACTATCAATTATTAATCCTATTGAAGGAAATAAAAAAACACACACATTAATAATAAATAATTTTAATGAAATAAACACACATTTTTTGACCATCTTTTATTTAACCGGTAATCCTTGCGAAGTCCTTGCTCTCCTGTAATAAAGAAAAAATAATAAAACAACATTATTCTTACCTATCCGGTGCTCTGTCAGGTCCCACGCTGTAATCCTTCACAAAGGGTTAACTGGCTTACAGCCAAGCAGTGCAGCTAATGCTGCCTGCTCAGCTGTAAGCCCCCGAATGAATGAGCTTATCTCCGGGCCAAACAGGAGAGGAAGTGATTAGTGTGGGAAGCTTAATTGATTTCTTCCCACGGTAATCAGTTCACTTCAGGTCAGCCGGGACTCCCTCTGACGTCACTGATGCTGTGCGGTGTCTCCGGCTGACCTGAAGTGAACTGATTACCGTGGGAAGCAATCAATTAAGCTTCCCACACTAATTACTTCCTCTCCTGTTGACCGGGAGAGGAGCTCATTTATTCAGGGGCTTACAGTTGAGCAGGCAGCTGTCACGTCATGTTACTTGCGATACTGGACTGGAGGTCAGTGGCCGGAGCAGAAGTGTACAGATGACCGGACCGTGGAAAGACTTCTGGAAATGCAGTATATGGCGGTGGTAGTTCACTATGTCGGCAGATGCAGGAGCCCGCCCAAGCTAGGGCCGGCCGAGATCACACACAAGCACCAAGTCCGTTTGGGCGATAGAAGTTCGAGGTAGGAACAGCAGGGTTTCCACAAGAGGCAGTAAGGCGCCAGCAGAACACCTTCCAGATCAGGAGCTCAGATAATGCTTCACTCAGTTAGACTGAGCACCACAATAGACTCAGCAACAGGAAGCTGCACAGGGCCAGGTATATATAGCAGGTCCAATCAATCTCAATCAGGCGAAACAATCAGCAGGGCAGGCGATAATCTCTAACCCAGACGAAGTTGATATGGTTTCAGGCAGAAGTTTCACAAGTTCCGAATAGCTCCACAGCAAAGGAACAGACTAGCAAGCCATGGTTCACAGGTTCCAATCCTAACAGCAGCATTAGCTGCACTGCTTGGATGTAAGCCAGTTAAACCTTTGTGAAGGATTACAGCGTGGGACCTGACAGAGCACCGGATAGGTAAGAATAATGTTTTATTATTTTTTCTTTATTACAGGAGAGCAAGGGCTTGGCACGGATTACCAGTTAAATAAAAGATGGTCAAAAAATGTGTTTATTTCATTAAAATTATTTATTATTAATGTGTGTGTGTTTTTTTATTTCCTTCAATAGGATTAATAATTGAGAGTTGTCTAATTGACAACTCTCAATTATTAACCTGGCTTAAAGTCACCTTTCAATAGCAAGGTGGCTTTAACCCATTATTAACCCATTAGCCACCGCTACAGAGCAATGGGAATAGACGGGCTAAGTGCCAGAAAGGGCACATCTAATTAAAGATTTGCCTTTTCTGGGGTGGCTGGGGGCAGATGTTAGTAACCAGGGGGGGCACAAAATAAATGCACTCTCCCTAGGCTATTATTATCTGCCCCCACTCGCTGGCTTTGTCTGTCTGGTTGAGAAAATAGTGCGGGAACACACACATTTTTTTCAACGAATTTACACCTTTAATTAACCCCTAGCTGTATGAAATTTTGCACACATACACTCATGTCATTGTTAGTGAAAACCATATATCAAACTACATGAAATGACATGGTTAACTGTATGTAAACCATGTGCCATTTCATGTCGGGTCTGAAATTTCACAAAGGCCGGCAATTGAATTAGCGGCTATTATACTATGTAGAAGTGTATGACCTATATATATATATATATATATATATATATATATATATATATATATATATGTATAATTATTTGTTTTTTGTGTACATTTTTTTTAACAATGTGATTTTTACATGATTTTTACATAGAGAGAACTGCTCTATGTAAAACGTCATGCTAAAATCGCATTGCATACAGATGGAAAATGGATGGAAAACAGATGGTGCGATTAAAAATCGCATACAAATCGCATGACAATTGCATATAATCGGACCGTTTTTTCCATCCAGAAAACGGACCGTTTTTTTTTTTTCCACAAATGGGTATGAGCCCTAAAGGTGACATGGGGGGTCCTATAGTAAATATCTAGTTGCCTGTGGGCCCACTTCCCCACTTTGTTAACCCCTTCATTACCCAGCCTATTTTGACCATAAAGACCTTGCCATTTTTTGCAATTCTGACCAGTGTCCCTTTATGAGGTAATAACTCAGGAACGCTTCAACGGATCCTAGCGATTCTGAGATTTTTTTTTCGTGACATATTGGGCTTCATGATAGTGGTAAATTTAGGTCGATAATTTTTGCGTTTATTTGTGAAAAAAGTGGAAATTTGGCGAAAATTTTTAAAATTTCGCAATTTTCAAATTTTGAATTTTTATTCTGTTAAACCAGAGAGTTATGTGACACAAAATAGTTAATAAATAACATTTCCCACATGTCTACTTTATATCAGCACAATTTTGGAAACAACATTTTTTTTGTTAGGAAGTTATAAAGGTTAAAAATTGACCAGCGATTTCTCTTTTTTACAACAAAATTTACAAAGCCATTTTTTTTACGGACCACCTCACATTTGAAGTCACTTTGAGGGGTCTATATGGCAGAAAATACCCAAAAGTGACACAATTATAAAAACTGCACCCCTCAAGCTACTCAAAACTACATTCAAGAAGATTATTAACCCTTCAGGTGCTTCACAGGAACTAAAGCAACGTGGAAGGAAAAATAGACATTTTAATTTTTCCAACAAAAATTTTCTTTTAGCATCAATTTTTTCATTATTACATGGGCAACAGGATAAAATGGATCCTAAAATTTGTTGGGCAATTTCTCCCAACTGTTTGGGCGCACAGCAGGGCTCAGAAGGGAAGGAGCGCCATTTTTCTTTTTGAATGGAAAATATGCTGGAATATTTAGCTGTTGCCATGTCGCATTTGGAGAGTCCCTGTGTGCCTAAACATTTTAGCTCCCCCACAAGTGACCCCATTTTGGAAACTAGACCCCCAAGGAACTTATCTAGATGCATAGTGAGCACTTTGAACCCCCAGGTGCTTTACAAATTGATCCGTAAAAAAAGAAAGTACTTTTTTTTCACAAAAATTTTCTTTTAGCCTCAGTTTTTTCATTTTCACATGGGAAACAGGATAAAATGGATCCTAAAATTTGTTGGGCAATTTATCCTGAGTACACAGATACCTCATATGTGATCATAAACCACTGTTTGGGCGCACGGCAGAGCAAAGAAGGGAAGGAGCGCCATTTGACTTTTTGAATGGAAAATTAGCTCCAATCGTTAGCGGACACCATGACGAGTTTGGAGAGCCCCTGTGTGCCTAAACAGTGAAAAAACCCCATATGTGACACCATTTTGGAAACTAGACCCCTTATGGAACTTATCTAGATGTGTTGTGAGCACTCTGAACCCCCAAATGCTTCACAGAAGTTTATAACGCAGAGCAGTGAAAATAAAAAAATCATTTTTTTCCTCAAAAATGATTTTTTAGCCCGTTATTTTTTATTTTCACAAGGGTAACAGGAGAAATTGGACCACAAAAGTTGGTGTGCAATTTGTCCTGAGTACACCAATACCCAATGTGTGGGGGGGAACTACTGTTTTGGCGCATGGGAGAGCTCAGAAGGGAAGGAGCGCCATTTTGAAATGCAGACTTGATGGAATATTCTGCGGGCGTCATGTTGCGTTTGCAGAGCCCCTGATGTGCCTAAACAGTAGAAACCCCCCACAAGTGACCCCATTTTGGAAACTGGACCCCCAAGGAGCTTATCTAGATGTGTAGTGAGCACTTTGAACCCCCACGTGCTTCACAGAAGTTTATAATGCAGAGCTGTGAAAATAAAAAATCATTTTTTTCCTCAAAACCAGATTTTTTTAACCCGCAATTTTTTATTTTCCCAGTGGTAACAGGAGAAATTGGACCCCAAAAGTTCTTGTACAGTTTGTCCTGAGTTCACTGGTACCCCATATGTTGGGGGAACCACTGTTCGGGCACACGTTGGCGCTCGGAAGGGAAGTAGTGACGTTTTAAAATGCCGACATTGATGGAATGGTCTGCAGGCGTCATGTTACGTTTGCAGAGCCCCTGATGTGCCTAAACAGTAGAAACTCCCCACAAGTGACCCCATTTTGGAAACTAGACCCCGCAATGAACTTTTCTAGATGTGTGGTGAGCTACACAGAAGTTTATAATGCCCAGGCATGAAAATAAAAAAATCATATTTTTTCCACAAGCATGATCTTTTAGTCCCCAATTTTTTTTATTTTCCCAAGGGTAGCAGGAGAAATTAGACCCCAAAAGTTATTGTTCAATTTGTCCTGAGTACGCTGATATCCCATATGTTGGAGAAAACTACTGTATGGACACACGTCGGGGCTCGGAAGGGAAGTAGTGACGTTTTGAAATGCCGACTTGATGGAATGGTCTGCGGGCGTCATGTTACGTTTACAGAGCCCCTGATGTGCCTAAACTGTGGAAATCCCTCCAAGTGACCCCATTTTGGAAACTAGACCACCCAAGGAACTTATCTAGATGTGTAGTGAGCACTTTGGACCCCCAAGTGCTTCACAGATGTTTATAACCCAGATCCATGAAAATAAAAAATCATTTTTTTCCCCTCAAAAAATGATTTTTAGCCCACAAGTTTTTATTTTCACAAGGGTAACAGGAGAAATTGGACCCCAAAAGTTGTTGTTCTGTTTGTCCTGAGTACGCTGGTGCCACATATGTGGGGGGGAACCACTGTTTGGGCACACGTCGGGGCTCGGAAGGGAAGTAGTGATGTTTTGTAATACCGATTTGCTAGAATGGTCTGCGGGCGTCATGTTACGTTTGCAGAGCCCATGATGTGCCTAAACAGTAGAAACCCCCCCAAGTGACCCAATTTTGGAAACTAGATCCCCCAAGGAACTCCTCTAGATGTGTGGTGAGCACTTTGAATCTCCAAGTTCTTCACAGAAGTTTATAACGCAGAGCCGTGAAAATAAAAAATCATTTTTTTTCCACAAACATGACCTTTTAGTCCCCAATTTTTTTCCCTAGGGTAACAGGAGAAATTAGACCCCCAACGTTGTGTTCAATTTTTCCTGAGTACGCTGATACCCCATATGTAGGGGTAAATCACTGTTTGGGCACACGTCGGGGCTCGAAATAAAGGGAGCACTGTTTGACATTTTGAACGCAAAATTTGCAGGAATCAATCGTGGCGCCATGTCGCATTTGGAGACCCCCTGATGTGCCTAAATAGTGGAAACCCCTCAATTCTAACTCCAACACTAACCCCAACACACCCCTAACCACAACCCTAACCCCTACCCCTAATCCAAACCCTAACCATAACTCTAACCACAAGCCTAACCCTAATCCCAACTCTAACTCCAAAACACCCCTAACACTAATCCTAACTGTAACCCTAACCACAAGCCTAACCCTAATACCAACCCGAACCCCAACCCTAACCCTAATTCCAACCCTAACCCTAATTCTAACCGTAACCCTAATTCCAACCCTAACCCAAATTCCAACCCTAACCCTAATTCTAACCGTAACCCTAATTCTAACCCTAATGCTAAAGGCTAGGTTCACATTACGTTTTACCAGTCCGTTCAACACATAGCGTTGACGGGCTGGTAACGGTATAGCATAACGCGATCGCGTTATGCTATACCCGCTAGCGCAGATGAATCAGCAGATGATTCATCTGTGCTAGCGGTGACGGAGCCCAGATGCTGCAGCCTGCGTCACTGAATGACAGCATGTCGCAAACGCATGCCGCTTTACGGTATGCGTCGCGATGCGCCCGCAAATGAGGGTGAATGGCAGCGTTAATGGACTGCGTTACACTCTATGGGGTTCAGATCAGGTGAACAAGGGGGCCATGTCATTATTTTTTCTTCTTTTAGACCTTTACTGGCCAGCCACGCTGTGGAGTATTTGGATGCATGTGATGGAGCATTGTCCTGCATGAAAATCATGTTTTTCTTGAACGATACTGACTTCTTCCTGTACCAATGCTTGAAGAAGGTGTCTTCCAGAAACTGGCAGTATCCTCAACCCAAAAAGGTCCCACAAGTTCATCTTTGATGATACCAACCCATACCAGTACCCCACCTCCATCTTGCTGGCATCTGAGTAGGAGTGGAGCTCTCTGCCCTTTACTGATCCAGCCTCGGGCCCATCCATCTGGCCCATCAAGAGTCCCTCTCATTTCATCAGTCCATAAAACCTTAGAAAAATCAGTCTTAAGATATTTCTTGGCCCTGTCGATGTTTTATCTTATGTTTCTTGTTCAAAGGAGGTCGTTTTTCAGCCTTCCTTACCTTGGCCATGTCCCTGAGTATGGCACACCTTGTGCTTTTTGATACTCCAGTAACGTTGCAGCTCTGAAATATGACAAAACTGGTGGCAAATGGCATCTTGGCAGCTTCACGCTTGATTTTCCTCAATTCATGGGCAGTTATTTTGCACCTTTTATTTATCAACACGCTTCTTGCGACCCTGTTGGCTATTTGCCATGAAACACTTGATTGTTCGGTGATCACGCTTAGAAAGTTTGGCAATTTCAAGAGTGCTGCATCACTCTGCAAGACATCTCACAATTTTTGACTTTTCAGAGTCCGTCAAATCTCTCTTCTGACCCATTTTGCCAAAGGAAAGGAAGTTGCCTAATAATTAAGCACACCTTATATAGGGTCTTGATGTCATTAGACCACACCCTTCTCATTACAGATATGCAAATCACCTGATTTACATAATTGGCAGTTGGCTTTCAAGCCTATACAGCTTAGAGTAGGACAACATGTATAAAAAGGATTATGTGATCAAAATACTCATTTGCCTAATAATTCTGCACACAGTGTATATAGCGCATGTTACATGCCACCATCAATATCTAACAGCGGTATTTAACCCTTGTTGACATGCGTGCGTATCATTCTCTCCGCCCATTGGTGCGCCCTTGATGTGATCACAGGTCGGCGATGGGTTGTCATGACAGCCCGGGGTCTACTTATGACCCCTGTGCTTGTCATTACGGAGCTCCTTTGAAATCCTGCCTGTGGCCGGGTTTCAAAGGAGACTGTGCTTTCTGCTATATGCAGCAATGTTGAGGCATCACTGTATATAATACCACAAGCGATCAGGAGAATCGTATCTTCATGTCCACTAAGGAGGCCAACAATAACAGTGAAAAGTAAAAAAAAAATTGTTTAAAAAACCCTAAAAGTTCAAATCAACTTTTTTTTTATTACTTTAAAAAAAATAAAGATATTTCAAAAATAAAAAAAAATCGCACATATATGGTATTGCTGTGTTCAGAAAAGCCAGATTTATCAAAATATAAAAACAATTCTACAAAATGTGCCGCAATTCTGCATAAAAAGCTGTAACAAGTGATCAAAACGTCACATCTGTCCCAAATTGGTACTAATATGTTGTGTAGCCACGCAAAAAATAAGTCGGTGTCCATTTTAGTGGAGTCGGTATAAAATGGACCAACTCCGACTCCTAAAATATATAACAAATTGGGTACACTATTTAAATGCAGCATCTGCTGAATATTTTTTTCATAAGAATTTGGGAAAGTTATGAAATGTCCTATAAATGTCTGTTCTATTCCTGATCTAAGGATCTCGGCTTTTAGTTGAAAATTGAATCTGTGCTGCACTTTATGTACATGCTCAGTAGTAAAGCTCCTCCTCTACAGATCAGAGCAAAAAGGCACTGATAAGAAATGCCTGCAGCCCTGCACTCATCTCAAGAACTGCTAGCATGAACAGGAAAACAGGATTAAGGCAATTACTTGTTAAAGCATATCTAAACTTCCAATAAACTGCATAAGTCGGTAGTCCAGTGTATGTTTTCTCTGTTTGCCTCATGCTGTTTTAGTTTGCTTTTACTCTGAACTCATGTTTGGAGAGGTTAGTTGATCTGAGGCTCTTTATGTTACTAGCTCTGCTAGCAGTTTCAGTTTATTTCTGGGATATAATTCAGCACAAACTTACTCCCTGCCTCCTCCCCTCTTCATATGCTGTGAAGCAAGATTGTCATGGTTCCACCCCTCAGTGTGTCTGGGATACAGTTATTGACAGCTCAGTCATCCAGTCTGGTGCAGGGGGCGTGCTGAGCTGTCAGTGTGTTGATTGACAGCTCGACTGTCTAATCTGAGACTGAGAGGCACTGGCTGTCTCTAAGTGTTCATTATCCCAGGTGATTGCCATACTACTTAACTGAGCTTTTTCTCCCAGACCTCTGCCAGACGTATATTCAGCTAAGTGTGGTTTGTTTCTCTGTGCCTTGCATTCTGTATGTTGATCTTTCGTTGCCTGACCTTGCACCTCGTTCTTAGGGCCCCGTCACACTTAGCGATACACCAGCGATCCCGACGATATGCACTTGTCAGGATTGCTGGTGTGTCGCTACATGCCAAACAGGCAGCTCAGGCAGTGATCAGGACAGTGACACTGCTGTTAATGTCGCTTAGTTACCCACAGTGTACGTTGGATACCAGCCCGCTGATGCAGGGAGCTGGTAACCAAGGTACACATCAGGTTTCCAGGCGCTGCGCGGTGCCTGGAAACCCAATGTGTACCTTGGTTACCAGCTCTCCTGCAGCACCGCGCTGGTATTCAACGTACACATCGGGTTTCTAGGCACAGCCCAGCGCCTGGAAACCCGATGTGTACCTTGGTTACCAGCTGATCGCTGGTCTCCTGCCTGCCACATGCAGCGATGTGTGCTGGCCAGCGGGAGACCAACGACAAAAAAATGTCCAGGACATTCAGCGACGATCAGCGATACCCAGCAGGGGGGCTGATCATCGCTGAATGTCACACACAGCGATATCGCTGGGGAGATCGCTGTTGTGTCACAAAACTAGTGACTCAGCAGCGATCTGTCTGTTTAACCCCTTCTGCTCTGATCCGATGTTCTCCTGGTATTCTGACCTTGGAACATTACCTGACTACGCTTTTGTGTAACGATCCGGAGCAGAGCCGTGTGTGTATGGAGTGGAGCCTTGTGTGTATGGTTACCAGCTCTCCTGCAGCACCGCGCTGGTATTCAAAGTACACATCGGGTTTCTAGGCACAGCCCGGCGCCTGGAAACCCGATGTGTACCTTGGTTACCAGCTGATCGCTGGTCTCCTGCCTGCCACATGCAGCGATGTGTGCTGGCCAGCGGGAGACCAACGACAAAAAAATGTCAAGGACATTCAGCGACGATCAGCGATACCCAATAGGGGGGCTGATCATCGCTGAATGTCACACACAGCGATATCGCTGGGGAGATCGCTGTTGAGTCACAAAACTAGTGACTCAGCAGCGATCTGTCTGTTTAACCCCTTCTGCTCTGATCCGATGTTCTCCTGGTATTCTGACCTTGGAACATTACCTGACTACGCTTTTGTGTAACGATCCGGAGCAGAGCCGTGTGTGTATGGAGTGGAGCCTTGTGTGTATGTAGCGGAGCCGCGTGTGTACGAGGTGTACGGAGCAGAACCGCGTGTGTACGAGGTGTATGCTGCAAAGCCGCATGTGTACAAGGCTTACGGAGTATACAAGGTGTACAAAGCGTGGTTGCGTGTGTACAAGGTGTATGGAGTGGAGCCTTGTGTATACTGAGTGGAGCCTTGTGTGTGCGAGGTGGACGGAGCGGAGCCGTGTGTGTACGAGGCATACAAAGCGGAACCGTGTGTGTATGAGGTGTGCAGAGCCGTGCATGTACAAGGTGTATGGTGGGGAGCATTCATACCTCCCAACCGTCCTGAATTCAGCGGGACACTCCCGATTTTGAGAGTCTGCCCCGCTGTCCCGGCCGGGAGCTTTTCCCGTGGACACAGGAGTACATGCCGGAGCCCCGAAGAGCACTTTAAAACTCGCACGTGATGTTCCACCAGAAGTGACGTGCTGGAAGATGACCGGAAATGAGGTAATTTCGGGAGGAGATTGTGATGGAACCATGGAGGCACTTCAGGGAATGCTTCAGATCCAACACCGTGTCCTCGCCTTGGAATCGGGGATGTCGGCCATGTGAGCGGATCATGATATGTCATGCACCGGGAGGCTCAGGTGGGCACTACAATGGGAGCCGGGCTGCTATAGTATCATTATAGAATCTTTATTTCTTTCTCTCTCTGTTTCTTTCTCTCTCTCTCTGTTCTTTCTTCCTTTCTCTCTGTTCTTTCTTTCCCATCTTTCTTTCTGTCTCATCTTTCTTTCTCTCTGTTCTTTTTCTTTCTTTCTCTCTGTTCTTCTTTACCCTCTTTCTATCTCTGTTCTTTCTTTCCTTTCTCTTTCTTTCTCTCTCTCTTTCTTTTTTTCTCTATCTCTCTGTTCTTTCTTTCCCCACTTTCTTTTTCTCTCTCTCTGTTCTTTCCCCTCTTTCTTTCTTTTTCTCTGTTCTTTTTTTCTTTCTCTTTCTTTCCCCTCTTTCTTTCTTTCTTTCTTTCTTTCTCTCTCTCTGTTCTTTCTTTCCCCTATTTCTTCTTCTTTCTTTCTTTCTTTCCTCTCTTTCTCTCTCTCTGTTCTTTCTTTCCCGTCTTTCTCTCTCTGTTCTTTCTTTCCCATCTTTCTTTCTCTCTGTTTTTTTTTCCCATCTTTCTTTCTCTCTGTTCTTTTTTCTTCTCCTTTCTTTCTTTCTTTCTTTCTTCTTTCTTTTTTCTCTTCTTCTTCTTTCTTTCTTCCCTTTCTTTTTTTTCTTTCTTTCTTTCTTTCTCTCTTCTTTCTTTCCCCTCTTTCTTTCTCTTTCTCTCTGTTCTTTCTTTCTCTCTGTTCTTTCTTTCTCTTTCCCATCTTTCTTTCTCTCTCTGTTCTTTTTCTTTCTTTCTCTCTGCTCTTTCTATCTCTCTGTTCTTTCTTTCTCTTTCTTTCTCTCTCTGTTCTTTCTTTCTCTCTGTTCTTTTTCTTTCTTTCTCTCTGTTCTTTCTTTCCCCTCTTTCTTTCTATCTCTCTGTTCTTTCTTTCCCCTTTCTTTTTCTTTCTTTCTCTCTCTCTTCTTTCTTTCCCCTCTTTCTTTCTCTTTCTCTCTGTTCTTTCTTTCTCTTTCCCATCTTTCTTTCTCTCTCTGTTCTTTTTCTTTCTTTCTCTCTGCTCTTTCTTTCCCCTCTTTCTATCTCTCTGTTCTTTCTTTCTCTTTCTTTCTCTCTCTGTTCTTTCTTTCTCTCTGTTCTTTTTCTTCTTTCTCTCTGTTCTTTCTTTCCCCTCTTTCTTTCTATCTCTCTGTTCTTTCTTTCCCCTTTCTTTTTCTTTCTTTCTTTCTCTCTCTCTTCTTTCCCCTCTTTCTTTCTCTTTCTCTCTGTTCTTTCTTTCTCTCTGTTCTTTCTTTCTCTTTCTTTCTCTCTCTGTTCTTTCTTTCTCTCTGTTCTTTCTTTCTCTCTATTCTTTCTCTCTCTGTTCTTTCTTTCTCTCTGTTCTTTCTTTCTTTCTCTTTATTTCCCCTCTTTCTTTCTGTTCTTTCTCTCTCTTTGTTCTTTCTTTCTCTTTCTTTCTCTCTCTCTGTTCTTTCTTTCCCATCTTTCTTTCTCTCTATCTCTCTGTTCTTTCTTTCTCTCTTTGTTCTTTCTTACCCTTCTTTCTCTCTCTCCCTCTGTTGTTTCTTTCTTTACCCTCTTTCTTTTTTTCTCTCTGTTCTTTTTTTCTGTTCCCTCTTTTTTTCTCTCTCTGTTTCTTTCTTTTTCTCTATCTCTCTGTTCTTTCATTCCCCTCTTTTTTCTTTCTCTCTGTTCTTTCCCCTTTTTCTTTTTTTCTCTCTGTTCTTTTTTTCTTTCTCTCTCTGTTCTTTCTTTCCCTCTTTCATTCTTTCTTTCCCCTCTTTCTTTCTCTCTGTTCTTTCTTTCCCCTCTTTCTTTCTCTCTCTATTCTTTCTTTCTTTCCCCCTCTGTCTTTCTTTCTCTCTGTTCTTTGCCACTCCGTACCCGAAGATTTAAAGGGTACGCCCATGGGCTCCAAGCCAGTGGTGTGTCACTAATAGTGGCACACCGCGCAGCTGCTATGGGGGCCCCCAGTGCCAGGGGAGCAGCAGCGGGTGACAGGAAGCTAAAGCCTGTCTCCGCTGCTAAAGTGAAATGGATATTCACGCTTCCCCACGCCCCCACTGGCGTGGAGAGGAGTTTATATTAAGCCGCCATCAGGGCCTGCAGATCAGGGCCCCCACTCCTCCATGGGCTCCCAGCCCACACCGGGTTGGGTGGCAGCACGATACCCCGTATGAGGGGTGGGGGCAGCACAATACCCCGTATGACGGGGGCAGCATTATATTCTCAGTGGGTTGCATTATATTCTGTGGGGGGGCTGTATTATACTATATGAAGGGGGCTGCATTATACCCTATTAGGGGGGTACATTATATTCTATGGGGGCTGCATTGTACCTTATGAGGGGGTTGCATTATACTCTATGGGGGCTACACTATACCCTATGATGCTGCTTGCATTATATTCTATGGGGAGCTACATTATATTCTATGAGGAGGGCTACATTATATTCTATGAGGGGGCTACATTATACTATATGAGGTCTGCATTATATTCTGTAAGGGGCTACATTATACCCTATAAGGGGGCTACTTTATACTCTATGAGGGGGGCTACCCCAACACCTGCTACATAATTAAGACGTGTACTACCTTATATTATACCCGGATATTAGCGTGTTTTACCGCACAATTGGTGGTCTTGTATTTATTTCTATGTAGCTACATAGTGGGCCCCAAGCATGATTTTCTCTGGTGGGCCTAAGGTGCTCCAGTCCGATGCTGCACAGAAGCCATCCATGTGCTGTACATGGTTTTCACGGACCCATAGACTTGTATTTGGCCTTTTCATCTGTGCTACCGTAAAAAAATAACCCTGAAATGTCTCCCTGTGTTTTGCACAGACACACGATCTGTCAAAAATACGGACATGTGAACAGAGCTGTAGATTATAATGGGTACATGTATCTGTGGAAAAAATAATGCAAAACGTAAGTACAACACAGGCATCTGAATGAGGCCTAGTAAGGGATATATCACTGGGATTCGGGTCTCAGCCCCTACAATATTCTGCTCTCAGATTACATAGCAAAAATTTGATTCTCTTTAAGTTCTATAGAAAAACCTTTCCAGAAAAACACCCAAAAAAGTGCCATATTCTGGGGCATGCTGCATTTTGACTACTTACACAAAAACGCTGTCTGACTAGTGACATTTTATTGTTTTTTCAATATTTTTATTGGATTTTAACAGGGGAAGGAGAAAGTAGGGAAGAGTGGGGGGGGAGGATAAGCAAGGTAAGTAAAGGGGAAGGGACAGAGGTAACAAACATAACATACACAAGATGAATGTCTAGCAACATATTAGCCAGAATATATGAAGGGATGCAACCCTTTAGTACAGTAATATTGCAAATAAACGATTCGTATTATACAATTTAAGGTATAGTGAAAATAATAACATAACATTCCTAAAGATCGAGAAATAAGAGACACCAATGAGAGAATTGAGCAAGAAAGCTAGTGAGACAGGTCGCCAATTACTTCAGAAATCTGTCAACTTATCATGGCAAAGGAGGCGGAAAAGACTGGTCCCACTTACACCACTTCTTATAAAACTTACCAAATTGATTATTAGATAATGCGAATTTAAGTTCAATTGCTCTATGTTGAGAGATTAATTTGATAATTTCGCTAGAATTAGGTAGTGTTTGACTCTTCCAGTGGAAATCAATCAAATTTTTTGCAACTAAGCAATGTAAAATGATTAACTTTAAAGAATTGTTGAAAAGTTCACTATCTAAGTAGAGCAAAGCTAGTTGTGGTGTAAGAGAAAATTTGGTTCCTGACAGTTTGGTAATTATGGAAGTGATCTGAGACCAAAAGGCAACAACTGAGGGACAGTTCCAGAATACATGGAATATATCGCCTTTTTGTCCACAGTTCCTCCAACATAGTGGAGAGTTGGAGGTACCCATGTGTGCCAATCTGGCTGGAGTATAATACCATCTGGAGCATACTTTAAAGTGTGACTCCTGTAGGGACATGGATAATGTAGAATTATAGGACAGAGAAAGAGCCTCTTCCCAATTATCTGAGGAGAAAGTGTGATTGAGGTCCTTTTCCCAGTTAAGCATGTAGGGGGACTTAGAGAATGATGAGTTAGAGAGTGACGTCAAAAGCAACAAAAAAGGATTTTGGGGATACGTCAACAGTAAAAGAAAAGTCAAAGATGCTATAGGATTTTTACAGGATGAAAATGATGAAATGGTAAGTCAGGATGTTGAGAAGGCTGAACTTTTAAATTCCTATTTTGCATCTGTTTTCTCTCAGAAAGGAAATGTAACATCAACTGATCTTCACTGTCCTATTAAAGGAATAGAAGAATCCAGGATATCTATAAACAGAAAGACAGTGAGGAAACACTTAGCTAACATAAATGAATTCAAGTCTCCAGGTCCAGATGAATTACACCCCAGGGTACTGAAGGAGATAGCAGAAGAAATTCTTGAACCACTGTCCATAATCTTTGAAAATTCTTGGAGAACAGGAGAAGTCCCAGAAGACTGGAGAAGAGCAAATGTTGTTCCTATCTTCAAAAAGGGGAAGAAGGTGGACCCAGGGAACTACAGGCCGGTGAGTCTGACTTCTATACCAGGAAAGATCTTTGAACAAATTATTAAAGAACATGTATGCAAGTACATGGATAAGAATGAAGTGATTAAACAGAGTCAGCATGGGTTTGTAACTAATAAGTCATGTCAGACTAACTTAATTTCCTTCTATGACAGAATCACTGACTGGGTGGATCAGGGAAATGCTGTAGATATAGTATATCTTGACTTCAGCAAAGCATTTGACAAAGTATCTCACACAATCCTTATTGAAAAAATGACTAAGTATGGAATAGACAAGGCAACTGTTAGGTGGATTCATAACTGGCTTAGTGATCGGACCCAAAGAGTGGTTGTAAATGGCTGCACATCCAGTTGGAAGAATGTCTCAAGTGGGGTACCACAAGGCTCTGTTTTGGGCCCTGTATTGTTCAACATCTTTATCAATGATTTAGATGAAAGAATTGAGGGTAAACTGATCAAATTTGCTGATGACACAAAGCTAGGAGGGGTAGCTAATACTAGAGAAGAGAGAGAGAGGATTCAAAAAGATATACATAAACTGGAGCAGTGGGCAGCAACTAACAGAATGGATTTTAACAGGGAAAAATGCAAAGTACTACATCTGGGCAATAAAAATGAAAAAAGCATATACAAAATGGGAGGAATAGGGCTAAGTAACAGCACATGTGAAAAAGACTTGGGTATACTAATTGATCACAGACTTAACATGAGTCAACAGTGTGATGCAGCAGCAAAAAAGGCAAATGCAATTCTAGGATGTATTAACAGAAGCATACAGTCTAGATCACGTGAGGTCATTATTGCCCTCTACTCCTCTTTGGTCAGACCTCATCTGGAATACTGTGTCCAGTTTTGGGCACCACATTTTAAAAAAGACGTCAACAAACTGGAGCAAGTTCAGAGAAGAGCCACCAGAATGGTGACAGGTCTGCAAACCATGTCCTATGAGGAACGGTTGCAGGATTTGGGAATGTTTAGCTTGCAAAAAAGAAGACTGAGAGGAGACTTAATAGCTGTCTACAAATATCTCAAGGGCTGTCACATTGTAGAAGGATCATCTTTATTCTCATTTGCACAAGGAAAGACTAGAAGCAATGGGATGAAACTGAATGGGAGGAGACACAGATTAGATATTAGAAAAAAACTTTTTGACAGTTAGGGTGATCAATGAGTGGAACAGGCTGCCACAAGAGGTGGTGAGTTCTCCTTCAATGGAAGTCTTCAAACAGAGGCTGGATAGACATCTGTCTGGGATGATTTAGAGAATCCTGCTTTGAGCAGGGGGTTGGACCAGAAGGCCCAGGAGGTCCCTTCCAACTCTACCATTCTATGATTCTATGATTCTATGAGTCTTTGTTGAAACTATCGTAAAGGAAGCTATGGCTCCAAAAAATTCGATGATTAGGGTTATTTAGTATTTTTAGGGAAGCTTCGGAGAAGTTAGGTTTGTGACTAAGGAATAGTGACATTTTATTGTAATACTTAGATGCACAAGAGAATTTCTCAGTGTATATACTATCATAAAGACCCAACTCTGTGAATTTGGCCTTAGTGTAGGTTCAGATAAGTTTAATTTTGGTCCGAATGTTGTCGAAACCACAGAGAGCACTAGGACCAATATGGGGCAGGATGGAGACAGATGAAACATGATCATGAAACACATGGGGCAGGATCATGGGACAGAATCATGGGACAGATGGGGCAGGATCATGGTATACATGGGGCAGGATAATGTGACAATGAGAATGTGCCTCACGTGGATGGAGTAGACTACTCCACTGGACCGCGGCAAGATAAGGAGAAAGTTTTTTTTTTGTTTGTGTTTTTTACTGAAAGCGGCAAGCCGCAATATGTAGATAGATTATGCAGGATCATATGACACATAGGGCAGGATGAACACAGATGGGGCAGTATCATGGGACACATCGGGCAGGATCATGGGACACATGGGGCAGGATGGAGAAAGATGAGGGAGCATCATGGGACACATGGGGCAACTTTAAGTGACACAGGGGGCAGGATCATGGGACAGATGGGGTAGGATCATGAGACACAGGGGGCTGGATCATGAGACGCATAGGGCAGGATCATGAGACACATGGGGCAGAATGGAAATGTCATATGGGGTAGGATGGAGACAAATTGGGCAGGATGGGGCATCATATGGAGGCAGAATGGATACACATGGGGCCAGGATGGCAGAACATATGGCTGGATGGGGGATATTTTTTCTGCAGTGATGTATTTTATTTTTGCAGATACTATTTTCAGTGGGAGGTCTTGTTACTGTGCAGGACGGCACTAGGTCGCCTTTTTTTCTTCAACTGGTGTAATGTAGAAGTTTGGAAAAAATTAAGTAATGTGCTCTAGATAACTGTCATTTTCTGCAGAGACGAGTCCTGGTTGGAAGAAGTGATGGTCATCTCAGCTGGATGAAGAAGAAAAGCGAAGATGAAGGACTTCAACTTGAGACATCATTAGTGAGTAGAGTTGAGCGATACTTTCCGATATCCAAAAGTATCGGAATGGTATCGCCGATAACATTAAAATATCGGCGATACCCGATACCGATACCGGAAGTCCCATGTAAGTCTATGGAACAAAATATCGAAATTAAAAAAAACCCATTCTTGCCTTGTTGGTTAATTGTACATGAAGGAAAACAAGAAAGAGTAATGTAGAATGTATTGGGGAAGGTTGAGGAGACATTAAAGGCATAGATGTTTAACCCAATCAAATGGAATAGCATAAATATTTTTTTTTTTAAAGATGTTCGGATTGACGAAGAAATTGACAATGTTGTTAACGTTTTTTATATTTTGGCAAATATGTATATTACACAACTTCCATGCTCTTCATCTTCACCTTTTTAACTTTTCACACACTTTCTCCTTCATAATCTTCTGCAGCATCATCTTTTTCATCAAATTATTCTTCATCTTCACCTTCTTTATCTTCTTCTTAAACTTCTTGCTATTCATCTTTGTTAACATTACTCATATTCTTCTTATTAAACTATTATTCTTATTCATATTCTGCTTCATCTTCTTCATCATATTCTTATTTGTGACAGAGAATCCTGTACTTGTAATCTGTCAAAGTATGAATTTTTCATCCTTCCGTTCTTGCTGTCACAAAAGATTTAAATTACAACAGTATTTGTCCGTGTTCAGTTTAGCCTGCAGCAGCAGGCATTTTCCAGGGCACCACGAGGAGGAACGGACTCACCCCCATACACTGCTTAGTCTTCTTCTGCTTAGAATTTAGAGCATATATTTTGCTCTTCATTTTGGTCTTATACTTCATGTTCTTCTGCTTTTAGATCTTCTGCTTATTGTTCTTGTGTCTCTTGTTCCGTATCTTGTATTTGTAGCACAATCTTGTACCAGCTGATGTTACTGGGACACGGTTACTAAGCAGGAGGTACCTGTGCTCCAAAGCACTACCAAGGACCAGCAGACGTTGCTGGAACTCGGATACCGAGATGGAGGCACCTAGGCCAAAGGCATTGTGGAGAACCAGCTGACGGTACTGGAACCCGGAGGGGCAGCAGAAGGAAAAGAGCCAATGGCACAACCGAGGACCAGCTGACGTTACTGGGACACGGTTACTAAGCAGGAGGTACCTGTGCTCCAAAGCACTACCAAGGACCAGCAGACGTTGCTGGAACTCGGATACCGAGATGGAGGCACCTAGGCCAAAGGCACTGCGGAGAACCAGCTGACGGTACTGGAACCCGGAGGGGCAGCAGAAGGAAAAGAGCCAATGGCACAACCGAGGACCAGCTGACGTTACTGAACCCCAGTAACACAGGAGCAAGTGTTGACTGTGCTAACAGCACTTCCGAGCAACAACTGGCGGTGTTGGAGCCCAGGGTCAAGGAGGATGTTTAAATACTAGATCAAGTAATTTCCTTGTTACCTGTCAATTTTAAATGTCTATACTTCAAACAAGAGAAAGATAACCTTTACTACCATAAGATGATGATTTCATTTAAACTAATATCTAGATAAATAAAGAATTGACAAACATAAACACATACATTAACATGTTGAACAGCAATGCAAACCACAAAATAAATTAGTTAAGGAATCTGCTATACGGTTGTACATAAAAGCATACAAGTACATATCTGAATCCATTAATGATGGATAAGTAACAGTATGTACACCATTTTTATTGTATAGACAATGAATGTCTAACTTCAAAACATCATCAGCATTACAAGTTATCTGTGATATTACTAAAATGTTCCATTTGCTGAATAATGTCACTAAATATTTTATACAAAATTATACAATTTCCATCATGTAATACTCATAATATGTGGCAATAATCATTTTTATTAACAAACATAACCTTTAAAAAGTGCATAGTGCATAGTGAAAATTGCTATTTATGGCTGACTGTCGACTTGGAAGCATGACAACAGATAGATAAGGTATATATAGATGAGACTGCATAGCCACAGATGGTGAATGGCGATGTAATACTGTACCTCAATAAAGTGTGCGTCACTACTACATAATTTTTTTTATATAGCTTTATAAACAGGGTACATGGATGTATGCTTGTGCCTTTGTTTTGACGCACAGACTGCCTTCCTGCTGAGACGCATTGGGTAGTGAACAGTTGTGTGCAGTGTTCACTGCAGTCTCTGCGGAATAACCACACTTAGACCTTATAACTTTTCAGACTTTCTTTATCAATCTACCAAGATGAAGAAGGCAGGGAGTAAGGCACGTGGTCGTGGAGTTTCTTCAGGGAGAGGACGTGGGGATTCTGTGGCTGCTGCGGCCCCCAGTGACACAGCATCCACCAGTTTTCCCCGGGCCGTGAGCGTTCCTTTATGCGCACTTTTGTAGGAGCTCGGAGTACCCCCCTGCTGCGGGAAGAACAAATTAAAGCCGTTGTTGTTTGGATCTCAGCCAATGCATCGACTTCAATTGCTTCCACCTCCTCTCAGGACCACAGCACTGTTGGGCAACCATCTGTCTCTTCACCGCCTGGCAAATTGCCCAGGCAGTCAGAGAGTTCTGTACAGGAGCCAGCTGAGTGTCTGCTTCTGTTCTCAGAATCTATTGGCTTGCAAACAGGGGCCCAGCCAAGCAGCATTCTGTAATGTGAAGCGGGAGTATGCAGTGATGCGCAACAGCTGTGTCTCTCTGAATCTGAAGAGGCGGGTGAGACAGTGCCGATGGTCAGCACACCGCAGAACGCATCTGATGATGATGAGACCCAGGTGCCAGTTTCTGTTGAGCATGGTGCTGGCCAGACCACCCAACAGCAGGTGTTGGAAGAGGGTAGTGGAGATGATGAGGTCCAAGACCCAACATGGCATGAGGAACAGGAAGGTGGTGGGAGCAGCTCAGAGGAATAATAATAATATTTATTTATATAGCGCCATCATATTCCGCAGCGCTTTACAGTTTAGCAGTTTCAGAACACAAGTCATAAGTAACAACGTTAACAATACAATAATTTAAGCTAAATAAGTCGCCCCTGCTCGTGACAGCTTACAATGTACAATGAGATGGGGGAGATACAAAGTATAGGTGTTTATATACAATGGTGCATTTACAATGATGTTCCAGCCATCTTAAGGGACTGAGGGATGGAGATAGTGAATGGGCTAGAGACACACACACAGTTACACAGAATACATAGAATGACTTTGATTAGTGAATGTGATAGGCCGCTCTGAACAAATGTGTTTTGAGGGAGCGCCTGAAACCATGCAAATTGTGGATAGTCCTAATTTCTTGGGGTACAGCATTCCAGAGGATTGGCGTAGAGCAGGAGAAGTCTTGGAGTCGGGAGTGGGAGGTACGTATTAGTGCAGAGGTTAGTCGAAAGTCGTTTGCAGAGCGCAGCAGTCGGTTAGGCCGATAGATAGAAATGAGGGAGGAGATGTAGGAGGGGTGCTGCACTGTGGATAGCTTTGTGGCTGAGAACCAGTACTTTGGTTGAAAGCTGGGAGAGGCCTAGAGAAATGGTTAGTGATAGAAGGAAGATAGAGGAAGACATTGCCCCAACGGTACAAACAGGAGGGAGAGTTAGGCTGCAGACTCGGTTGCCTGTAGCCTCCAGTTTGGCACCTGTTCGGAGCAGTTGTCTTCCAAAAGTCAAAACGTGCGCTCCCAGGACTTGCACTGCGTGGTCCTTTTTTCACACACTTGCACATGATATTTGCTATGTGAAATGCAAGCTGTGTAATCAAAAATTAAAAATAGCTAAAAGTGTCAGTCACCTCAATACCACAAATATGTGGAAACATGTGCGGACAAAGCACGTAGTTGAGTTACAAAGACACACTGGAGATGTAGGCCAACCTACAGCAGCACCTACATCTTCAGGTTGTGTTGAAGCCTCTTCATCGAGCTCACACACAGCTGGTTCTGCTTCCTCACAGGATCGCCATGGAAGAACCTCGGCCACTGTTGTCCAGAGACAAACTGTTATTCCACACACAGCAGCAAGTTCCCTGTCATCCTCACACTCCCAGGCCACAAAACAGCCATCGGTAGCACAGGCATGGGAGCACAGGCTCTGAATGCCATCGGTAGCAACAGCCATCGGTAGCACAGGCTCTGCACGAGCACAGGCTCTGAATGCTGGCATTGCAAAACTCCTGTCCCTTGAAATGCTGTGATTCAGGCTGGTGGAGACAGACAGTTTCCGTAACTGAATATCATTGTCAGTCCCACAATACAATGTGCCAAGCCGATTTCATTTCAGCAGGCAAGCCGTCCCTGGTCTGCAAAAGCATGTTGAGGGAAAAATTAAACATGCGCTACTAAAAGCCCTCAGTAGCAAGGTCCACCTGACCACCGATGCGTGGACCAGTACCCATTGTTATGATCTGCTACAACCAGTAAGGAAAGAAGGGAATTCTGTCCCTACAATACAACTAAGCTGAATCCCTACGATGTAACGGGGAACCTGATCCTGCGACCAGACCCGCTAAAGTCCTCATCTAGTGTGAACGAAGACCTATAGTTGCGAGGGAGTAATCCCTACAAGATCTAGGGACTTGGAGAAAAGGTGGACACCTCCTAACATAAATTGTAGCATGGATAATTAAACAGAAAAATAAATACTTTGTGATCCTAACATCAAGCAAAACTGACAGATTAAGGCACCTAAGCACCCGGCTAGCTTAACAGTAGATAATACAATGAAGTCAAGCAAAGCCAGAAGGGCGGAGCCAGACTAAATAGGGAAAAAAGGTCATGTGACCAGCAAACTGAAACAAAACCTAACAAGAGGGTTCTAACACCCATGGCCAGGGACAATACCTTTCCCTCACTGCCCATTGGGTCAATGTTGTGCAGCCGGGTACTGATCTTGCGAGTGACGCTGTACGTGTTCTGCCAACTCCAAGGATTGCAGGAATCAAGTCTGTACACATTGATTCCTCCTCCTACTCCAGTTCCTCAGAATCATCGCTGCAGGAGCCGTCACGGTCTACCTCCACATGGACCCGTGAACGTTTACCTGTTGCGACCGATATGAGCACAGCCGTGTCCAAATGTCAACAGGCCGTCCTGAAATTAATTTCCATGGGGAATCTTAGCCACACAGCGCAGGAGCTCTGTAATGCCATAAAGCAGGAGAGCGACGTGTGGTTTTTGGAAGAGAATCTACAGGCAGGCTTGGTAGTGTGTGACAATGGCCGAAATCTGGTGTCAGCTCTGGGCCTTGGCAACCTCACTCACATACCATGTCTGTCATATGTGCTCAACTTGGTCGTGCAGAGTTTTTTGAGGGACTATCCGGATCTTGATGCACTGCTGCACAAGGTCCGCCTAGAGTGCGCTCACTTGCGACGTTCCAGCATGGCCAGATCGCTGATTGCAGCTCTGCAACGCAGATTTCACCTTCATGAACATCGCATCATATGTGACGTACCCACCAGGTGGAATTCCTCGTTACATATGTTGGAGCGGTTGTGTGAGCAGCAGCCAACAGTAATGGAGTATCAGCTGCATCAGGCGCAGTCAACTCGCAATTTGCGCCGTTCACACTTCACCACTACTGAGTGGGCCTCTATAATAAGAATAATAATATTATTTATTTATATAGCGCCATAATATTCCGCAGTGCTTTACAGTTTAACAGTTTCAAAACACAAGTCATAAGTAACAACGTTAACAATACAATAATTAAAGCAAAATCAGCCGCCCCTGCTGGTGAAAGCTTACAATCTACAATGAGGTGGGGGAGATACAAAGTACAGGTGTTTATATACAATGGTGTTTTTACAATGATGGTCCAGCCATTTTAAGGGAGTGAGGGATGCATGGAGATAGTGAATGGGCTACACACACAGAATTACACATAGAATGACTTTGATTAGTGAATGTGATAGGCCACTGTGAACAAATGTGTTTTGAGGGAGCGCCTGAAACCATCCAAATTGCGGATAGTCCTAATTTCTTGGGGTAGAGCATTCCAGAGGATTGGCGCAGCGCGGGAGAAGTCTTGGAGTTGGGAGTGGGAGGTACGGATTAGTGCAGAGGTTAGTCGAAGGTCGTTTGCAGAGTGCAGCAGTCGGTTAGGCCGATAAATATAAATAAGGGAGGAGATGTAGGGGGTGCTGCGCTGTGGAGAGCTTTGTTGGTGAGAACCAGTAATTAGAATTGGATCCTATAATGAATGGGCAGCCACTGCCAGTGTAATGAGTGGCGAATAACTCTATGAAGGATATCTGCCACGTTTTGCGTGCGTTTGATGAGTCAACGCGGATGGCGAGTGCAGATGATGCACTAGTCAGCCTGACTGTCCCCCTTATCTGCCTGCTTCAAAAAACACTGCAAGCACTAAGGCATGAGGTTTTGGAAGAGGTGGAGGATGAGGAGTCACAAATTCCATCACCTTCTGGACAGTCAGCGCAACGTGGTTCCTCACAAAGGGCTGGAGGACTTTCAAAGTACCATGCTGTATCAACAATTGAACCTCCAGAGTCGCTGTCTATATTTTCATAACCATTACAAACTTTTAATGTATTTACAAAGCACATAATGTACATTTTTTGTCTATCCTTTTGTAATGCTATTGTGTTTCCATAAACTGATGTTACAGAATTATGATACAAAGTTTTTAAATTTTGAGTTTTAAATTTTGTAAATTTATATGTATTTGAAGGACTTTGTGAGGAGGATGAGGAGGAGTCAATGGAGGAGGAAGACATCGCTCCAGAGGGAGGTAGACAATGCTCTAGTCAGTATGTAGACCAAGGGTGGGGTGATGCACAGCAGGCAGAGATGACGCCTCTTGCAGGGGACAACGTTTCTTGGCCAGTTGGGAGTCTGCAGCACATGGTTGATTTCATGCTGCAGTGGCTGAGAAACGACCGCCGCATCGAACACATTCACACCACGTCTGATTATTGGGTGTACACCCTCCTAGACCCTCGCTACCGGGACAACTTACAAAGCCTCATCACACCGTTGAACCGGGAGCGTAAAATGCGGAAGTACCAAGACACACTGGTGCAATCCATAATGTTCTCCATTCCAGCCGAGAGTGCTGCTGCTACTGCTTTACAAAGCAGCTCTGTGCGTCGAGGCAGTGGAGACAGCTCTGCAACAAGAGGGAGCACAAGCAGCGCCTCTGCACAGGGCAAGAACAGTATGTTCCAAATGTGTCGAAGTTTTGTGGCAGCGCCACCAATGTCTACACCATCCGAGACGGCTCCAGTCAGCAGGAGGCAACATTTCCGTAAGATGGTGACAGACTACATGTCTTGCCCTCTCAGTGTACTCCCAGATGGCTCTTCCCCATTCAAGTTTTGTGTCTCTAAGCTGGATACATGGCCAGAGCTTAGCCAGTATGCATTGGAGGTGCTGGCTTGCCCTGCTGCCAGTGTATTATCGGAGCGCGTCTTTACTGCTGCAGGTGGTGTACTAACAGACCGTTGCATGCGACTATCCTCCGATAATGTAGAACGGCTTACTTTTCTGAAAATGAACTAGGCATGGATCTCGCCTGAATTTGCCTGTCCGGTTTCAGATTAACTAACTGGTTGGCAACGTTTTCCATGTCTCCTGTTATGTTCATCTTTCTACCACCTGAGCTATACTCCCTGGACTACAACACTGCCAGTTGTTGCTCAGAAGTGTCGTGTCCACAGACCAATACACAAGCTATAGTGATAGTGGGGTTCAGTAACGCCTGCTGTTCCCCTGCTGCGTGTCTGACAAAAATTAATGCTGCTAACTCCAAATTAAAGTTCAAATTAAAGTTCAAACATCTCATACTAGGCCTCAGGCTACACCCTCCTTGACCCTGGGCTCAGAAGTGTTGGATGCACAGATCAAAACAATCGATGATGTGTTTGTGGGGTTCAGTAACGCCTGCTGTTCCCCTGCTGTGTGTCCGGCAAAAATTACTGCTACCTAGCTACACATGTTGAAAAAAACATGACATGTTAAAGTGGCTAGTGCTACACATAGATATCAGGCTACACCCTTATTTCTAAGCTGTAAACAAGTGAAACGTCAAATTTAAAACCATTCAATGATTAGTGTTGGTAACAAATCTGTAACTAAATAATTGTGACATATTATGGCAGATATCCACATGTCTAACACAAATGCTAACACAAAAGCATACTTATGCTATAGGGTACTGATGGTGAACCTTCTCACTCCATAACTTTGACAAATCCAACTCACATCATGCCTCAAATGCTGCAATGTTGGAAGTGCATAATGTGGGTTGAACTTTGACAACAGCTGCAGTGCGAAGGTTATCCTTCTGTGTTCTTGGCTTTTAAATAAAAGCATACAAGTAAATATAATAATACATTGTTGATTAAGGGACATGATGTACACCTGTAATATTGTGCAAACAATGGATGTAGGACTATTCCTCTTCAACATTACTTATATTTGTGTCATTTGAAAAAATACATATTTTAGTTAAAAATTAAAAACCCATGTTCAGTAGCTGTGAAAGGCCCGTTTGTGTACTTCTATATTGTTTGCAACCAATGTATTGTATACGGATGGAAGCACGTCACTGTAATAGATTTGAATTATTTTAAATAGAATAAAGCAGCACCAATTTTAGAAAAATGACAAGGATGAGCCAGTGACAGACACTCAGCAGAGTACACGCAGCGGTGGTTGAAGAAGTAAATGGAGCGTGATCTGCATTTAAAAAAAAAATACCTCACAGACTGCAGTGAACACTGAAACACAACTATTCACAATCTGTGAAAGGCTACTCCTTTGTCTACTTCTATAGTGTTTGCAACCAATGTATTGTATACGGATGGAAGCGCGTCACACTAATAGATTAGATTTATTTTAAATGGAATGTAGCAGAACCAATTGGAGATAAATGAAAAGGATGAGCCACTGAGACACGCTCAGCAGAGTACAAGCAGCAGTGCTTGAACAAGTAACTGGAGCGTGATGTGCACTCAAAAAAAAAAAAACACAGACTGCAGTGAACACTGAAACACAACTGTCCACAATCTGGGAAAGGCTACTCCTTTGTCTACTTCTATAGTGTTTGCAACCAATGTATTGTATACGGATGGAAGCGCGTCACACTAATAGATTAGATTTTAAATGGAATGGAGCAGAACCAATTGGAGATAAATGAAAAGGATGAGCCACTGAGACACGCTCAGCAGAGTACAAGCAGCAGTGCTTGAACAAGTAACTGGAGCGTGATGTGCACTCAAAAAAAAAAAAAACACAGACTGCAGTGAACACTGAAACACAACTGTCCACAATCTGGGAAAGGCTACTCCTTTGTCTACTTCTATAGTGTTTGCAACCAATGTATTGTATACGGATGGAAGCGCGTCACACTAATAGATTAGATTTTTTTCAAATATAATGGAGAAGCACCAATTGGAGAAAAATGAAAAGGATGAGGCACTGAGACACGCTCAGCAGAGTACAAGCAGCAGTGCTTGAACAAGTAACTGGAGCGTGATATGCACTCAAAAAATAAAAAACACAGACTGAAGTGAACACTGAAACACAACTGTCCACAATCTGTGAAAGGCTACTCCTTTGTCTACTTCTATAGTGTTTGCAACCAATGTATTGGATACGGATGGAAGCGCATCACACTATAATTTCTATTGAATGGAGCAGCTAGAATTACACTAAAGAAAAAAAAAAAAAAAAAAGAGTCTGAGTGACACGTGCAGATGCCTACAGACAGCGTTGGATGCAGAGCAAACTGCAGCGTCACCTGCACTCACACACACCTTGCAGAGCTGTTAAAACAACACTGCAGGCAAAAGGAAGCTTTACACAGCGGTTGGTGATAGCCTGCCTACAGCACAGTACACTAAATCGCAATCTCTAACTGTCCCTCAGAGTCAGCAGAGTAGCGTTCTGTCCCTATCTGAATTCACAGCACAGTGACGCTAAAATGGCGGCGGCGCCTTTTATAGTGCATTCTGACATCATTTCAGCAGCCAATCACAGCCATGCCATTAGTTAAGATGACCGCAGCATTACAGGATGTGCCCACACTTCGTAGGATTCCTCATTGGCTGACTAAAATCACATTGCCTCTCAAAGAATTATGGGAACTTCCGATTCCGGTATACGATATTGAAAAAGTATCGGAATTAAGTATCGGAATTCCGATAACGCGAATATCGGCCGATACCCGATACTTGCGGTATCGGAATGCTCAACACTATTAGTGAGTCAATGTGTTATCTATACACTATGTAGTATATACAAAGCTCCTGTATGTAATGTCACTGGTGATCACTGTGTTACCTGTGCACATACACTATACACTGTATATTATATGCAGAGCTCCTATATGTAATGTCACTGATGATCACTGTATTATCTGTACACTATACACTATATACAGAGCTCCTGTGTATAATGTCACTGGTGATCACTATATTACCTGTACACTATACACTATATGCACTATATACAGAGCTCCGGTGTATAATGTCACTGTTGATCTTTGTATTACCTGTAAACTATACATTATATACAGAGCTACTGTTATTAATATCACTGGTGATCAGTATTGTAGTAATGGTGGTGGTAATATTTGATCTGGTCATGTTCTGGTCACGGTATTTGTCTCTTGTACAGTATGTGGTATTATTCAGTCACTATGTGGTGGTAATATGTGGTCTGGCCATGGTGTGATGGTATTAGTTCCTTGTATGTGGTATTATTGGTCACTATGTGGTGGCAATATGTGGTTCGGCCATGATGTGGTGGTATTTGTTCCTTGTATGTGGTATTATTGGTCACCATGTGGTGTTAACCCCTTACTGCCATCGGACGTACTATCCCGTCCATGGTACCTGGGCCCGTATGACCGGGGACGGGATAGTACGTCATAGGCGATCAGCTGCGCTCCTGAGGGGAGCGCAGCTAATCGCCGCCGGGTGTCAGCTGATTATCACAGCTGACACCCATGACTGTGTGTCAGGAGCGGTCACGGACCGCTCCCGGCACATTAACCCCTTGCACACCGCGATCAAACATGATCGCGGTGTACTGGGGGCACAGGGGAGGATCGCGCAGGGTGGGGCTCCCTGCGCGCCCCCCTGAGACCCTCAGAGCCTGGGACAAAGTAAAAAAGTTAAAAAAGTAAAAATAAACATGTGTAAAAAAAAAATCCAAAATAAATAAAAAAAAAAAAAAATATTCCCCAATAAATTCACTTCTTCCTGTAAATAAAAAAAAAAAACAATAAAAGTACACATATTTGGTATCGCCGCGTCCGTAACGACCCCCCCTATAAAATTGTCCCACTAGTTAACCCCTTTAGTGAACCCCTTAAAAAAAAAAAAAAAAACGAAGCAAAAAATCAATGCTTTATCATCATACCGCCGAACAAAAAGTGGAATAACACGCGATCAAAAAGACCGATATAAAAAAACATGGTACCGCTGAAAACGTCATCTTGTCCCGCAAAAAACGAGCCATCATAAAGCATCATCAGCGAAAAAATAAAAAAGTTATAGCTCGCAGAATAAAGCGATGCAAAAATAATTATTTTTTATATAAAATTGTTTTTATTCTATAAAAGCGCCAAAACATAAAAAAATGATATAAATGAGGTATCGCCATAATCGTACTGACCCGAAGAATAAAACTGCTTTATCAATTTTACCACACGCGGAACGGTATAAACGCCTCCCCCAAAAGAAATTCATGAATTGCTGATTTTTGTTCATTCTAACCTCCCAAAAATCGAAATAAAAAGCGATCAAAAAACGTCACGTGCTCAAAAATGGTACCAATAAAAACGTCAACTCGTCCCGCAAAAAATAAGACCTCACATGACTCTGTGGGCCAAAATATGCAAAAATTATAGCTCTCAAAATGTGATGATGCAAAAACTATTTTTGCAATAAAAAGCGTCTTTTAGAGTGACAGCTGCCAATCATAAAAACCCGCTATAAATAGTAAATCAAACCCCCCTTTATCACCCCCTTAGTAAGGGAAAAATAATAAAATTAAAAAAAAGTATTTATTTCCATTTTCCCATTAGGTGGTTAGGTGGGTAGTTAGGGTTGGCGCTAAAGTAGATAGGGTTAGGGTTGGGATATAAGTTTTAGGTGGATAGGGTTAGGGGTGTGTGGGGTTAGGGTTGGAGTTAGATTGGGGGTTAGCTGTTTAGGCCTCAGGGGTCTCCAAATGGACATGGCGTCTGATCTCATTCCAGCCAATTCTGCATTGAAAAGTCAAACGGTGCTCCTTCACTTCTCAGCTCTGCCATGGTCCAAACAGTATTTATCCCCACATATGGGGTATCAGCGTACTCTGGACCCCAAGAGTTATTGTGCAATTTGTCCATTTCTTCTGCTACCCTTGGGAAAATAAAAACTGGGGGCGAAATATCATTTTTGTACAAAAAAAAATATTTTTTTGTTTTTACGGCTGTACATTATAAACTTCTGTGAAGCACTTGGGCTTCATAGCGCTCACCACACATCTAGATAAGTTCCTTGTGGGGTCTATTTTCCAAAATGGGGTCACTTGTTGGGGATTTCCACTGTTAAGGCGCATCAGGGGCTCTCAAATGCGACATGACACCCCCAGACCATTCCATCAAGTCTGCAATCCAAACGTCACTACTTCCCTCGAGCCCGAGTGTACCCATACAGTAGTTTTCTCCCACATATTGGATATCAGCGTACTCAGGACAAATTGGACAACAATTTGGGTCCAATTTCTCCTGTTACCCTTGTAAAAATAAAATATGGGGCAAAAAAATCATTTTTGCAAAAAAAAAAAAGGATTTTTTATTTATACGGCTGTGCGTTATAAACTTCTGTGAAGCACTTCGGGTTCAAAGTGCTCACCACACATCTAGACAAGTTCCTTGTGGGGTCTATTTTCCAAAATGGGGTCACTTGTGGGGGTTTCCACTGTTTAGGCGCATCAGGGGCTCTCCAAATGCGACATGACGCCCCCAGACCATTCCATCAAAGTCTGCAATCCAAAACGTCACTACTTCCCTTCCGAGCCCTGACGTGCGCCCATACAGTAGTTTTCTCCCACATATTGGGTATCAGCGTACTCAGGACAAATTGGACAACAACTTTTGGGTTCCAATTTCTTCTGTTACCCTTGTGAAAATAAAATATTGGGGGCGAAAAAATCATTTTTGTAAAAAAAAAAAAGATTTTTTATTTTTACGGCTGTACGTTATAAACTTCTGTGAAGCACTTCGGGGTTCAAAGTGCCCACCACACATCTAGATAAGTTCCTTGTGGGGTCTATTTGCCAAAATGGGGTCACTTGTGGGGGGTTTCCACTGTATAGGTGCATCAGGGGCTCTCCAAATGTGACATGACGCCCCCAGACCATTCCATCAAAGTCTGCAATCCAAAACGTCACTACTTCCCTTCCGAGCCCTGACGTGCACCCATAACAGTAGTTTTCTCCCACATATTGGGTATCAGCGTACTCAGGACAAATTGGACAACAACTTTTGGGTTCCAATTTCTTCTGTTACCCTTGTGAAAATAAAATATTGGGGACGAAAAAATCATTTTTGTAAAAAAAAAAAAGATTTTTTATTTTACGGCTGTACGTTATAAACTTTAGTGAAACACCTGGGGGTTAAAAGTTCTCACCACACATCTAGATAAGTTCCTTGAGGGGTCTAGTTTCCAAAATGGCGTCATTTATGGGGGTTTCCACTGTTTAGGCAGATCAGGAGCTCTCCAAACACGACATGGCGTCCAGCCAATTCTGCGTTGAAAAAGTCAGACGGCGCTCCTTCCCTTCCAAACTCTGCCATGCACCCAAACAGTGGTTTACCCCCACATATGGGGTATCAGCGCACTCAGGACAAATTGCACAATAACTTTTGGAGTCTTGTTACCCTTGGAAAATAAAAATTGGGGTGAAAAGATCATTTTTGTGGAAAAAATATGATTTTTAAATTTTACGGCTCTACGTTATAAACTTGTGTGAAGCACTTGGGGGTTCAAATTGCTCACCAAAGATCTAGAAAAGTTCCTTAGGGGGTCTAGTTTCCCAAATGGGGTCATTTTGTGGGGGTTTCCACTGTTTAGGCACATCAGGGGCTCTCCAAATGCAACATGGCATCCAATCTCAATTCCAGCCAATTTGGTTGGAAAAAAGCTCCTTCCATTCCGAGCTCTGCCGTGCGCCCAAACAGTGGTTCCCACCCACATATGGGGTATCAGCGTACTCAGGACAAATTGGACAACAACTTATGTGGTCCAATTTCTCCTGTTACCCTTGAGAAAATAAAAAATTAGTGACTAAAATATAATTTTTGTGGGAAAAAAATAGGATTTTTTATTTTCATGCCCGGGCATTATAAACTTGTGTGAAGCACTTGGGGTTCAAAGTGCTCACCAAAGATCTAGATAAGTTCCTTAGGGGGTATAGTTTCCAAAATGGGGTCACTTGTGGGGGTTTCCACTGTTTAGGCTCATCTGGGGCACTGCAAACGGAACATGACCCCCATCAACGTCTGCATTCCAAAACGTTACTACTTCCTTTCCAAGCCCTGCCGTGCACCCAAACAGTTCCCCCCCCACATATGGGGTATCAGCGTACTCAGGACAAATTGGACAACAACTTTTGGGGTCCAATTTCCTTGGGAAAATTCAAAAATTTGGGACTAAAAAATCATTTTTGTGGAAAATTGTTTTTTTTTTTTTTCACACCCAGGCATTAAAGCTTTTGTGAAACACTTGGGAGTTCAAAGTGCTCACAACAGATCTAGATAAGTACCTTAGGGGGTCTAGTTTCCAAAATGGTGTCACTTGTGGGGGTTTCCACTGTTTAGGCGCATCAGGGGCTCTCCAAACACGACATGGCGTCCAATCTCAATTCCAGCCAATTTTAGTTTGAAAAAGTCAAACGGCGCTCCTTCCCTTACGAGCTCTGCCGTGTGCCCAAACAGTGGTTTTCCCCCACATATTGGGTATTGGCGTACTCAGGAGAAATTGCATAACAACCTTATCTGTCCATTTTCTCCTTTTACCCTTGTGAAAATAAAAAAAAAGTTTGTAAAAGATCATTTTTGTGGCTAAAAAGTTAAATATTCATTTTTTCCTTCCACGTTGCTTTAGTTCCTGTGAAGCACCTGAAGGGTTAATAATCTTCTTGAATGTGGTTTTGAGTACCTTGAGGGGTGTAGTTTTTAGAATGGTGTCACTTTTGGGTATTTTCTGCCATATAGACCCCTCAAAGTGACTTCAAATGAGAGATGGTCCCTAAAAAAAAGGCTTTGTAAATTTTGTTGTAAAAATGAGAAATCGCTGGTCAACTTTTAACCCTTATAACTTCCTAACAAAAAAAAATTTTGGTTCCAAAATTGTGCTGATGTAAAGTAGACATGTGGGAAATGTTATTTCTTAACTATTTTATGTGACATATTTCTCTGTTTTAAGGGAATAAAAATTCAAATTTTGAAAATTGCAAAATTTTAAAAATTTTCGCCATATTTGCGTTTTTTTCAAAAATAAACGCAAGTTATATCGAAGAAATTTTACTTCTAACGTGAAGTACAATATGTCACGAGAAAACAATCTCAGAATCGCGAAGATCCGTTGAAGCGTTCCAGAGTTATAACCTCATAAAGAGACAGTGGTCAGAATTGTAAAAATTGGCCCGGTCATTAACGTGCAAACCACCCTTGGGGGTGAAGGGGTTAATATGTGGTCTAGTCATGGTGTGACAGTATTTGTCCCTTGTATGTGATATTATTGGTCAGGTCATTTTAAAAACTGGAAAATAAATAAAAATATACCTAAAAAGAGTTTTGGATATTTTAACAAATGTTTAATAGGTTAGAGTACAGTAGAGTAGTACCTGACCAAAAGAGTCTACCTTGTCATGGTTGCGGCATAAAAAAATCTTTTGGCCAAAATAAAAGCTAATGGTTATGTGTGTGGTCTGGTGTTCAATGGGAACTGTTAAAGAGTGATTGGTGAGGACGTGGTGCAGAAGTGGAGCTTTTCCAAAAGTTGCCTGTGGGACTGTGGAAGGTTTGAGGGGTGGAGGCCGAGCTGGGAGTGGAGGCAGAACTGGGGGTGGAACCTTGGCTGAGTCTTAAAGAGGCCCAAAAATTTTGCCAGTATGGGGCCCTGAAATTCCTGGTGGTAGCCCTGCATAGCCTAATAATAAGTGACACATCCCTGTAATCAGGCTCATGTGGCCTATATGCCACTCTCAGATTAAATGGCAAAAACCTAATGACAGATTCCCTTTAAACTTTCTGCTGGAATTCTTTAATCCAGAAGTCATACCTAACTGAAAAAATAAATATACTGTATGACTTCAATTTACATGAATTTCGAAAAATAAATATATCATTTAAGCATAATGGCCAGAAATAGTGTTACCCCTCACTACTTTATACACACCACAGTTTTTTTGTTAGAAGTGACAGAAAAACAGACTTAACAGACTAAAAACATGCTAAATGTTCCAGTAATTTAAAAAAAATTTCAGTAAAAAGAAGAGAACACCGGCAGATTAAAAGAAAAAAGACATTCTCATGATTTTTTTTTATAATCTAATAGCAAACAATTGATACTATAACCCCCTCGAAGCATCATGCGATGTTATGATGCCTTAGAAGAATAAGTTTTCCATCAGATTTAGAATCACAGAACCTTGGTCTAGAGTACACACGTCAACCCTTGCCCGTGGGCCAAATCTGGCCCTCAGGGTGATTATATTTGGCTGGTGACACTAGAACCACCACGCCTATGTGGGACCATTATTCTTTATGAAGGACATTGTGGCACCTATTATACTGTATGGAGGACTATGTGGGGTCCATAACTGTATTGAAAGCTATGTTGTGCAATTACTGTTGAGGACTATTGAGCCCATATTCTGTATGGAGATTGTATGGGGCCCATTATACTGTATACTGATTGACCCGCAACTTTGTCCAAGTTTTTCATTTTGGCCCTCTGTGCGTTTGAGTTTGACATCCCTGGTCTAGTGGCTGATTCAGTGGTCTGAGCGGTCAGTATAAGCCAGAGCTTCTTTTGATTAGTAGGCCCGGCAAGATATCATGTATATGTTAAGCGCAAACGATGATGTTGTGCTGGACTTACTAATCAGAAAATGAGTTTTGGATGCCAGCAAGTTAGAGGAGGTTTGCTGGGCTTTACCAAAGTGGCCACTGGACCAGGGTCCTGTGAACCATTTTGCTTAACCCCTTAAGGACCAAGCCATTTTGTAGGTTAAGGACCAGGCCTATTTTTACAATTCTGACCACTGTCATTTTATATGCTTATAACTCTGGAACGCTTCAACGGATCTTGGCGATTCTGAGATTGTTTTCTCATGACATATTGTACTTCATGTTAGTGGTAAAATTTCTTCGATATAACTTGTGGTTATTTAAAAAAAACGGAAATATGGCGAAAATTTTGCAATTTTCAAACTTTTAATTTTTATGCCCTTAAATCAGAGAGATATGTCACAAAAAGATAGTTAATAAATAACATTTCCCACATGTCTACTTTACATCAGCTCAATTTTGGAACCAAATTTTTTTTTTGTTAGGAAGTTATAAGTGTTAACCCCTTCACCCCCAAGGGTGGTTTGCACGTTAATGACCGGGCCAATTTTTACAATTCTGACCACTGTCTCTTTATGAGGTTATAACTCTGGAACGCTTCAACGGATCTTCGCGATTATGAGAATGTTTTCTCGTGACATATTGTACTTCACGTTAGTGGTAAAATTTCTTCGATATACAGTACCTTGCGTTTTTGCAATTTTCAAACTTTGAATTTTTTTTCCCTTAAAACAGAGAAATATGTCACACAAAATAGTTAAGAAATAACATTTCCCACATGTCTACTTTACATCAGCACAATTTTGGAACCAAAATTTTTTTTTGTTAGGAAATTATAAGGGTTAAAAGTTGACCAGTGATTTCTCATTTTTACAACAAAATTTACAAAGCCATTTTTTTAGGGACCACCTCACATTTGAAGTCACTTTGACGGGTCTATATAGCAGAAAATACCCAAAAGTGACACCATTCTAAAAACTGCACCCTTCAAGGTACTCAAAACCACATTCAAGAAGTTTAATAACCCTTCAGGTGCTTCACAGGAGCTGAAGCAACGTGGAAGGAAAAAATGAATATTTAACTTTTTAGCCACAAAAATGATCTTTTACAAACTTTTTTTTATTTTCGCAAGGGTAAAAGGAGAAAATGGGCAGGTAAAGTTGTTGTGCAATTTCTCCTGAGTACGCCAATACCCTATATGTGGGGGAAAACCACTGTTTGGGCACACGGCAGAGCTCGTAAGGGAAGGAGCGCCGTTTGACTTTTTCAAACTAAAATTGGCTGGAGTTGAGATTGGACGCCATGTCGCGTTTGGAGAGCCCCTGATGCGCCTAAACAGTGGAAACCCCACAAGTGACACCATTTTGGAAACTAGACCCCCTAAGGAACTTATCTAGATCTGTTGTGAGCACTTTGAACCCTAAAGTGTTTCACAAAAGTTTATAATGCCCGGGTGTGAAAAAAAAAAACAATTTTCCACAAAAATGATTTTTTAGTCCCAAATTTTTGATTTTTCCCAAGGAAATTGGACCCCAAAAGTTGTTGTCCAATTTGTCCTGAGTACGCTGATACCCCATATATAGGGGGGGGGGAAACTGTTTGGGCGCACGGCAGGGCTTGGAAAGGAAGCAGTAATGGAATGCAAACATTGATGGGGGTCATGTTCCGTTTGTAGTGCCCCATGAGCCTAAACAGTGGAAACCCCCCACAAGTGACCCCATTTGGAAGCTAGACCCCAGAAGGAACTTATCTAGATCTTTGGTGAGCACTTTGAACCCCAAGTGCTTCACACAAGTTTATAATGCCCGGGCATGAAAATAAAAAATCCTATTTTTTTCCCACAAAAATTATCTCTTAGTCACTAATTTTTTATTTTACCATAGGTAACAGGAGAAATTGGACCTCAAAAGTTGTTTTCCAATTTGTCCTGAGTACGCTGATACCCCATATGTGGTGGGGAACCACTGTTTGGGCGCATAGCAGAGCTCGGAATTGAAGGAGCACCATTTGACTTTTTCCAACCAAAATTGGCTGGAATTGAGATTGGACGCTATGTTGCATTTGGAGAGCCCCTGATGTGCCTAAACAGTGGAAACCCCCCACAAGTGACCCCATTTGGGAAACTAGACCCCTAAGGAACTTATCTAGATCTTTGGTGAACAATTTGAACCCCCAAGTGCTTCACACAAGTTTATAACGTAGAGCCGTAAAATTAAAAAATCATATTTTTTCCACAAAATTGATCTTTTCATCCCAATTTTTATTTTCCCAAGGGTAACAAGACTCCAAAAGTTATTGTGCAATTTGTCCTGAGTACGCTGATACCCCATATGTGGGGGTAAACCACTGTTTGGGTGCATGGCACAGTTTGGAAGGGAAGGAGCGCCGTTTGACTTTTTCAACGCAGAATTGGCTGGATGCCATGTCGTGTTTGGAGAGCTCCTGATCTGCCTAAACAGTGGAAACCCCCATAAATTACATCATTTTGGAAACTAGACCCCTCAAGGAACAGCAGTTGTTGTACAATTTGTCCTGAGTATGCTGATATCCAATATGTGGGAGTAAACTACTGTATGGGCGCACGTCGGGGCTCGGAAGGGAAGTAGTGACGTTTTGGATTGCAGACTTTGATGGAATGGTCTGGGGGCGTCATGTCGCATTTGGAGAGCCCCTGATGCGCCTAAACAGTGGAAACCCCCCACAAGTGACCCCATTTTGGAAAATAGACCCCACAAGGAACTTATCTAGAAGTGTGCTGAGCACTTTGAACCCCGAAGTGCTTCACAGAAGTTTATAACGTACAGCTGTAAAAAAAAAAAAAAATCTTTTTTTTTTTACAAAAATGATTTTTTCGCCCCCAATATTTTATTTTCACAAGGGTAACAGGAGAAATTGGACCCCAAAAGTTGTTGCCCAATTTGTCCTGAGTACGCTGATACCCAACATGTGTGAGAAAACGACTGTATGGGTGCACGTCTGGGCTCGGAAGGGAAGTAGTGACGTTTTGGATTGCAGACTTTGATGGAATGGTCTGGGGGGTCATGTCGCATTTGGAGAGCCCCTGATGCGCCTAAACAGTGGAAATCCCCCACAAGTGACCCCATTTTGGAAAATAGACCCCACAAGGAACTTATCTAGAAGTGTGGTGAGCGCTATGAAGCCCCAAGTACTTCACAGAAAATTTATAACATACAGCCGTAAAAACAAAAAAATCATTTTTTTTTTTTACAAAAATTATTTTGTCGCCCCCAGTTTTTTATTTTCCCAAGGGTAACAGAAGAAATAGGACAAATTTCACAATAACTCTTGTGGTCCAGAGTACGCTGATACCCCATATGCAGGGGTAAACTACTGTTTGGACGCATGGCAGAGCTCAGAAGTGAAGGAGCACCGTTTGACTTTTTCAACGCAGAATTGGCTGGAATTGAGATCAGACGCCATGTCACATTTGGAGAGCCCCTGATGTGCCTAAACAGCAGAAACCCCCCAATTCTAACTCCAACCCTAACCCCAACACACCCCTAACCCTAGTCCCAACCCTAACCACAAACCTAACCCTAACACACCCCTAACCCTAATCCTAACGTTAGCGCCAACCCTAACCCTAACTTTAGCCGCAACCCTAACCCTAATGGGAAAATGGAAATAAATACATTTTTTTAATTTTATTATTTTTCCCTAACTAAGGGGGTGATAAAGGGGGGTTTGATTTACTATTTATAGCGGGTTTTTATGATTGGCAGCTGTCACGCTAAAAGACGCTTTTTATTGCAAAAAGTAGTTTTTTGCATCACCACATTTTGAGAGCTATAATTTTTGCATATTTTGGCCCACAGAGTCATGTGAGGTCTTATTTTTGCGGGACTAGGTGACGTTTTTTATTGGTACCATTTATGACCACGTGACATTTTTTGATCACTTTTATTTCGAATTTTGTGAGGTTATAATGAACAAAAATCAGCAATTCATGAATTTCTTTTGGGGAGGCGTTTATACCGTTCCATGTGTGGTAAAATTGATAAAGCAGTTTTATTCTTCGGGTCAGTACGATTACGGCGATACCTCATTTATATATTTTTTTTATGTTTTGGCGCTTTTATAGAATAAAAACAATTTTATATAAAAAATAATTATTTTTGCATCGCTTTATTCTGCGAGCTATAACTTTTTTATTTTTTCGCTGATGATGCTGTATGACAGCTCGTTTTTTGCGGGACAAGATGACGTTTTCAGCGGTACCATGTTTATTTATATCGATCTTTTTGATCGCGTGTTATTCCACTTTTTGTTCGGCGGTATGATGATAAAGCATTGATTTTTTGCTTCATTTTTTTTTTTAAGGGTTCACTAAAGGGGTTAACTAGTAGGACAGTTTTATAGGGGGGGTCGTTACGGACGCGGCGATACCAAATATGTGTACTTTTATTGTTTTGGTTTTTTTATTTACAGGAAGAAATGAATTTATTGGGGAATATTTTTTTTTTTTTATGATTTTTTTTACCACTTTTTATTTTTATTTTTTTTTACTTTTTTACTTTGTCCCAGGGTGGGACATCACAGTATTTTATCAAATCGCTGGTGTGACAGTGTGCACAGCACTCTGTCACACCAGCGATCGCTCTGGCATCGCTGCAGGCTTCCTCAGCGCCTGCTCTCAGCAGGCACTGAGGAAGCCGCCTCCCTGCAGGACCCTGGCGCCATCTTGGATCCGGGGACCTGGAGGGAGGACGGACCCTCGGAACAGCGCGACACATCGCGCTGCTCTGAGCGTCTCAGGGGAGCGCGCAGGGAGCCCCCTCCCTGCGCGATCCTCCCCTGTGCCCCCGGTACACCGCGATCATGTTTGATCGCGGTGTGCCAGGGGTTAATGTTCCGGGAGCAGTCCGTGACCGCTCCTGACACATAGTGCTGGGTGTCAGCTGTGATAAACAGCTGACACCCGGCCGCGATCAGCTACGCTCCCCCGGGAGCGCAGCTGATCGCCCATGACGTACTATTCCATCCATGGGAATTAGGTCCAGGGTCACATGGACGGAATAGTACGTCTGATGGAATAAAGGGGTTAAAAGTTGACCAGCGATTTCTCATTTTTCCAACAAAATGTACAAAACCATTTTTTTTTAGGGACCACCTCACATTTGAAGTCACTTTGAGGGTCAATATGACAAAAAATACCCAAAAGTGACACCATTCTAAAAACTGCACCCCTCAACGTATTCAAAACCACATTCAAAAAGTTTATTAACCCTTTAGGTACTTCACAAGAATTGAAGCAATGCAAGGAAAAAATGAACATTAACTTTTTTTCCCCAAAATTTTTCTTTCTACACATTTTTTTTAATTTTGTCAAGGTATCAGGAGAAAATGAACCACAATATTTGTTGTACAATTTCTCCTGAGTACACCGATACCCCATGTGTGGAGGAAACCAATCTTTAGGTGCACGGCAGTGCTCAGAAGGGAAGGAGCATCATTTGAAATTTTGAATGTCAAATTGGCTGGAATCGAGAGTGGACACCATGTCGCGTTTGGAGAGCCCCTGATGTACCTAAAACAGTGGAAACCCCCCACATGTGACCCCATTTTGGAAACTAAACCCCCAAGGAACTTATCTAAATGTGTGGTGAGCACTTTGAACCCCCAAGGGCTTCACAGAAGGTTATAACGTAGAGCCGTAAAATTAAAAAATCATATCTTTTCCACAAAAATGATCTTCTCACCCCCAATTTTTATTTTCCAAAGGGTAACAGGACCTCAAAAGTTATTGTGCAATTTGTCCTGAGTATGCTGATACCCCATATGTGGGTGTAAACCACTATTTGATTGCATGGCAAAGCTTGGAAGGGAAGGAGCGCCGTTTTTGAATGCAGACTTTGATGGAATGTTCTGCTGGCGTCATGTCGCGTTTGGAGAGCCTCTGATGTGCCTAAACAGTGGAAACCCCCCACAAGTGACCCCATTTTGGAAACTAGACCCCCAAGGAACTTATCTAGATGTGTGGTGAGCACTTTGAACCCCCAAGTGCTTCACAGAAAATTTATAACATACAGCCGTAAAAACAAAAAAATCAATTTTTTTTCCACAAAAATGATCTTTTTGTCCCCAAATTTTTATTTTTAGAAGTAGCGTTTTGGAATGCAGAGGTTGATGGGGTCATGTTCCGTTTGCAGTGCCCCAGATGAGCCTAAACAGTAGAAACCCCACCACAAGTGACCCCATTTTGGAAACTAGACCCCCTAAGGAACTTATCTAGATCTTTGGTGAGCACTTTGAACAACCACGTGCTTCACACAAGTTTATAATGCCCGGGCATGAAAATAAAAAATCCTATTTTTTTCCCACAAAAATTATCTTTTAGTCACTAATTTTTTATTTTCCCATGGGTAACAGGAGAAATTGGACCCCAAAAGTTGTTGTTTAATTTGTGCTGAGTACGATGATACCCCATATGTGGGGGGGAACCACTGTGATCGCCTTACTGCGATCTTTGGGAGGCAGAATGAACAAATCCACAAAAGGTTAAGAATTGTTTTTATTTTTTACGCCGTTCCTCGTGAGGTATTAGTGATTAGGCGATTTAATTCCTCGGGTCGATGCGATTACAGCGATACCAGATTTACATCCTCTTTTCATGTTTAGCTTCTGTCACACACTAAAAGAAGCTTTTTTTGGAAGAATTTTTTGTAAGAAATTTTTGCATCGCCGTATTTTCAGAGCTCTAATTTTTCCATATTTCGACCGACAGAATCATGTGTGGGCTTGTTATTTGCGGGACGAGCTGATGTTTATATTGGTACCATATTCGGGCACATAATGTTTTTTGATCGCTTCCTATTCCGATTTTTGTGGAGGCAGAATGAACAAAAACCAACGATTCAGGTTTTTTTTTGTTTGCTTTTCTCCATTCCGCATGTGGTAAAATTGATAAAGCAGCTTTTTTCTTCGGTCACTGTGATTACAACGATACCTCATTTATATTTTTTTTATGTTTTGGCGTTTTTTACACAATAAAAACTTTTATAAAAAAATAATTATTTTTGCATCAGTTTATTCTGACAGCTATAACTTTTTTATTTTTTCGCTGATGATGCTGTATAGCAGCTTCTTTTTTGCGGGACAAGATGACGTTTTCAGCGGTACCATGTTTATTTATATCCGTCTTTTTGATCGCGTGTTATTGCACTTTTTCCAAGCGGTATGATGATACCGCTTGGAAAAAGTATAATTTACTACTTTTTTGTGTTGCTTTTTTTTTTTTTTACAGCTTTCACTGAAGGGGTTAACTAGGGTTGCGCTTTTATAGATGGGATTTTTTACGGACACGGCGATACCAAACATGTGTTTTTTTTGTTTTTTGGGCTATTTTTGCATAAAAATGTGTATTTTTTAAGGGAATTTTTTTTTATTATTTTTTAATATTTTTTTTTACAAAATTTTTAAAAAAGTGTTTTTTTTTACCTAGTCCTTTTATGGGACTTTCACTTTTTCACTTTTGTTGCAGGTATAATATATTGCAATGCTCCATTATACCAATGGAAAAAGCTGCTGTGACCATGTTGTGAGCATGGTCACAGCGGCTTTCGGTAGCTAGATGACCCGGGGGTTGTCATGACAACCCCCGGGTCATCAAGGCAGAGATCGGGCCCTGCGATTACGTCGATCGCAGCAGTCAGTGGGTTAACAGCCAGGGGCGGCACGGACACCGCTCCCAGCTGTCAGTGCGAAAAGCTCGTGCACTGTAGCACCGAGCTCCTGCACTGATCGGGCAGAAGAGGCTGAAATTTCAGCATCTCCTGCGCGATCGCTGCTGTGTTTGGTCAGTCAGATTGACTAACCAATCACAGCGCTGTGGGTGCGGGGACCGACTGCAAAGGTCCCCGCACCGCTTGCCGTGCCTGTCAGCTGTCATAGACAGCTGTCGGCACTGAACTACCACTGCATGTTTACACGTAGTGGTAGTTCATAGGCATGACGTGCACAGTCCGTCATGGTGCCAAAACTGACATCCTGCCATGACGGACAGTGCACATCAATGGACAGTAAGGGGTTAACTCCTAATTGTGAGCAGTTAGGAACAGGAAACTCCTTCCCTTGTCTATTCACTTTTTGGGGGCTGCACTGGCACTTTGCTGACACTGGCACTGTCAAATGTTGGAGAATTATATGGGAGTTAGTTGGTATAAATATACCACCTTGTTGAACCTAAAAAGGGAAGTATATAGACCATAGTGATTTTATTTTCTGCAATTGTAGCTGTTTCCATGCAAATTTACCAAAAGAAATTGCATCAAAGTTAAATTAAAGCTGTAATACTTTCACGTGCTAGTAAAATTAGTGAGTAATTGAGATGATTAAAGATTGTGTAAGTGCAAATTCGGGATGTGGTTATGAAATCATGTCACCCAGCCTGTCCCACTTTTGTGGTATGCATTTTAGAACAGAAGCTTATTTCTTTTTAGTTTTGTTTGCAATATATAATGCACAGTTAGCAAGTTTTATGAAAGTATCAGCTTCGAAACACCTACTCAACACACTTATCATTTTATTTAAAGAAACTAGAGAATTAGTATTATATATTCAAATTTTGGTGAGTTATCCATTTACAGTCAGCCCCTGTGAAAATCTTCATACTCAATTTCATCATGCCTTCAAAATCATGGCAAAATAGCCATACAGGCCAGAAGTACATAAGGTTGACACAGTATATAGTCATTAAAGCAAAACCTATAAGAATTATTACAAAATCCCACAATGTCTGTCTGCTATTTCTGCTTTCTTCTCTGCTCGCTTTTTAAAACTGAACATGGACAAAACAGAATTCATCATCTTTCCCCCATCTCACTCTACCCCCCACCAGACATGTCCATCAACATCAATGGCTGCTCACTTTCTCCAGTCCCGCATGCTCGGTGCCCTGGAGTGATTCTCGACTCTGCCCTCTCTTTCAAGCCACATGTCCAAACCCTTGCCTCCTCCTGCTGTCTCAAACTCAAAAATATTTCCTGGATCCGTTCATTCCTCGACCATGAAACTACAAAAACACTAGTGCATGCCCTCATCATCTCCCGCCTCGACTACTGCAACCTCCTACTCTCTGGCCTTCCCTCTAGCACTCTGGCACCACTCCAATCCATCCTGCACTCTGCTGCCCGACTAATACACCTGTCTCCCCGTTATTCCCCAGCCTCTCCTCTCTGCCAAGCCCTTCATTGGCTTCCTATCGTCCAGAGGCTCCAGTTCAAAACCTTAACCATGACCTACAAAGCCATCCACAATCTGTCTCCTCCATACATCTGTGACATGGTCTCCCGGTACATACCCACACGCAACCTTCGATCCTCTCAAGATCTCCTCCTCTACTCCCCTCTTATCTCTTCTTCCCACAACCGCATACAAAGCTTCTCCCGTGCCTCTCCCATACTCTGGAACTCTCTACCCCAACACATCAGACTCGCGCCTACCATGGAAACCTTCAAGAAGAACCTGAAGACCCACCTCTTCCGACAAGCCTACAACCTGCAGTGATCCTCGGTCTACTGAACCACCGCAGACCAGCTCTACCCTCTCCTAGTGTATCCTCACCCATCCCTGTAGACTGTGAGCCCTTGCGGGCAGGGTCCTCTCTCCTTCTGTACTTGTGTGTGCCTTGTATTGCTCATGGTTACTGTATTTGTCTATATTTGCCCCTCTTCACATATAAAGCGCCATGGAATAAATGGCGCTATAAAAATGTATAATAATAATAATAAAAACTACGATAAAAGGTCAATCTTCTTTAAAGTATACACAGTTACAAAATAGTATAAAAATCTTTAAAGCATTTAAAAAGTAGTTCTATCATCCTTAATAAGCACAGGTATCACCATAATGTTAATAAAGTATATAAGAACTGTGTCCACACAGTAGAGCTAAATGGTTAAAAAAATCATTTGCTATGCAAGTGACAGTATATATACAACCGAAGAACCAAAAAAAGTACAATATCTTTCTTAAATAGTATATTAAAAATGGACACAAGCAAAAAATACAAATGCAAAAAAACAATAGTACAGATTGGATCAAAAGGGAAAAATGGGGAATAGCTTCACCCTAGACAAATCCCTTCCTATCTGCAGAGGTTGGCACCCTAGTAATAGTGTAAGGGGTTATAAAGACTGTTTTAGGCCCCACATACACGTCCCGGTTAAACGTTGACAAATGTAAATGTTCCACACTGTATGTACCTGAATGCTGCTATATATACTGTTGTGTAGTGTAATATATTTATGTATATACATGGTGCAGATAGGGAAAGTGCTGTACTTTAGTTAGCACACTAGAGGGGGTATTTTAGCACATCTAGGATAAGATAAGTAATAGTTAACTTAGGAGGGGCCAGCTGTGGGTAAGTCAGTGTAAGGTTCTTTGTCTCTGTTGACATGTTCCTTGAAACTCAGTTTTCCGTCGGCCATTTTGCTTTCTGTCTTTCTGCAGCTCTTGCCCTCAGTTAATATGGAGTTTCCAGTTTTCATGTTCCCGCCCTGATTCTTCCCTCTTGCTTCTTAAGCAGCCTCAGCTGAACAATCAGTGCTCCTGAATCAAGCCTCAGTCAGTCTGTGACCTGACTCCTGGAAGCCTTGGACTTGTACTCCAGCTATTCCCTACTGAGGAACCTTGGAACACTTTTGGACTCTGGAAACCTGCTGTTTGGTGAATCCATGTTTGCAGAGGAATTACGATACAGAGAAGAGATCCTGAACCTGCTTTGGAGAGTTATTGTAGAGCTTGAAGTTACTCTGGCCTGCTGTGTCTCCTGTTGCTGTTCCTGCAAACTGTGTGAACTTTTCAGCATGCTTGTATGAAGTAATACAAGTCATTTCATTTCAACCTATGTCTCCTGTGTTTCCTCGCACCCAAGCACAAGACGCTATAGGAACTGTACACTATACATGACAAGATTCAGGAGCCAATGTTTAGTGTCTGCTGGGTCTGGGAAAGTCGTGTCTGCTGTGACTGTGGATATCAGATGTCCGTTTAATACCTTATGTGATGACAGTGGTTGTGACTTCTCACAACCATTCCAGGTGAGCGCATTCCCTTAAAATTTTACTCTGGAGTGTTACCACAGGTAAACACTATTGTTTTTTTGTTTTTTTTTTCTCTTCCTCTTCCAGCACTTCTGCCTTAAAAGATCTGGAAGATGGAGGCCCGCATGAAGGAACTTTGCGGAGTGACTGATACAATCCTTTCAGATGTACAGACTTTAAAAACCCGTTTTGCAAGCCTACAGGACCTCACTAATCATAATTTGCAAGTGTTTGGACAGACTACCCAGGAATTGCGAGCCAGGATTGAGGCTCTAGAGGAACGAGCCCAGGCTCCTGCCATAACCCCAAGTTCTGGGATCCCCAAATTACCTCCTTTTCGTTTTGGCGGTGAACGTGAGAAATTCAGGGGATTTATTAATCAATGCAATTTATTTTTCTCTGCACATGCTTCACAATTTCCCACTGAACGATCCAAAGTGCTTACTATAATATGTTGCTTACCAATAAGGCTTTGATGTGGGCAAACCCTCTGATTGAGACTGAGGATGATTGTTTGAATCACCTTGATGCTTTTATTTCAGCCATGGGGCAGGTGTTTGATGACCCCAATCGAGGTGCAACAGCTGAAGCAGCCATGTTAACTTTGCGCCAAGGTAAGCGTTCAGTAGCCGAATATGCCCTGGATTTCAGGAGATGGGCTCTTGATACCACTTGGGACACTTCCGCTAAAAAATCTATTTTTCGGAAAGGGTTGTCTCCACTGATTAAGGATGAACTTGCTCGTGCCGACCCTCCCACTGCGTTAGGTGACTTTATCAACTATTGTATCCGTATTGATGCTCGTCTGACTGATCGCAGACAAGAGAGATGGTTCGAAAATAATCGCACTAACCTTTTACTACCTCCCTCCTCAGCTAAGGAATAGTGTTGAGCGATACTGCTCGATATCTAAAAATATCGGATCGGAATGGTATCGCCGATATCACTAAATATCGGCGATACCCGATTCCGATACCGGAAGTCCAATGTAAGTCTATGGGAACCAAATATCGACATTAAAAAAAAACATTCTTGCCTTGTTGGTTAATTGTACATGAAGGAAAACAACAAAGACTAATGTAGAATGTATTGGGGGAGGTTGAGGAGACAATAAAGGCATACATGTTTAACCCAATGCATTGGAATAGCATTAATATATTTTTTTTTGGAAATACGTTTGGATTGACTAACAAATTGACAATGTTGTTAACCTTTTTTCTATTTTGGCAAATATGTATGTTTCACAACTTCCATGCTCTTCACCTTTTTAACTTTTGCCAGTGCCACACTTTCTCCTTCATAATCTTCAGCAGCATCATCTTTCTCATCAAATTATTCTTCATCTTCACCTTCTTAATCTTCTTCTTAAACTTCTTGCTATTCATGTTTTTGTTTACATTACTCATATTGTTATTATTAAACGAATTAATCTTCTTCATATTCAAATTCTTCATCTTCTTCCTCTTCATCTTCTTCATCATATTCTTATTTGTGACAGAGATTCCTGTACTTGTAATCTGTAAAAGTATGAATTGTTCATCCTTCCGTTCTTGCTGTCACAAAAGATTTAAATTACAACAGTATTTGTCCGTGTTCAGTTTAGCCTGCAGCAGCAGCAGGCATTTTCCAGGGGCACCACGAGGAGGAACGGACTCACCCCCATACACTGCTTAGTCTTCTTCTGCTTAGAATTTAGAGCATATATTTTGCTCTTCATTTTGGTCTTATACTTCATGTTCTTCTGCTTTTTGATCTTTTGCTTATTGTTCTTCTGTCTCTTGTTCTGTATCTTGTAGTTTGTCTTAACCTTCTTTGTCCTGTTGGTGATCTTCTTCTGGGTAATCTTTTATTTTTTCTTTGTGATGGTGTTCAGGCTGGTTGGCTTCATGCTCGTCGTCCTTGTTGTCGTCATCTTCTTCTGGGTGGTCTTTAAGGTCGTCTAATTTCCGAGAAACAGCTGACGTTACTGGAACCCTGACGGGTATCAGATGGAGCAAGAGACAATGGAAGTAACGAGGACCAGCTGACTGTGCTGGACCCCGGACGGGTAGCAGAAGGAAAAGAGGCAATGTCACAACCGAGTACCAGCTGACGTTACTGTGACACGGTTATTAAGCAGGAGGTACCTGTGCTCCAAAGCACTACCAAGGACCAGCAGACGTTGCTGGAACTCGGATACGGAGATGGAGGCACCTAGGCCAAAGGCACTGGGGAGAACCACTTGACGGTACTGGACCCCGGACGGGTAGCAGAAGGAAAAGAGGCAATGTCACAACCGAGTACCAGCTGACGTTACTGTGACACGGTTACTAAGCAGGAGGTACCTGTGCTCCAAACACTACCAAGGACCAGCAGACGTTGCTGGAACTCGGATACGGAGATGGAGGCACCTAGGCCAAAGGCACTGGGGAGAACCACTTGACGGTACTGGACCCCGGACGGGTAGCAGAAGGAAAAGAGGCAATGTCACAACCGAGTACCAGCTGACGTTACTGTGACACGGTTACTAAGCAGGAGGTACCTGTGCTCCAAAGCACTACCAAGGACCAGCAGACGTTGCTGGAACTCGGATACGGAGATGGAGGCACCTAGGCCAAAGGCACTGGGGAGAACCACTTGACGGTACTGGACCCCGGACGGGTAGAAGAACGCACCCATGAAAATGTAAGTTGACAGGACGCAAGCCGTCCGCAGTTACCGAATCACACAGTCCTACAGTGGGTGCTTATCCTATTGTCACAATGGAAACCGCCTTTATTTACATATCCCACAGCACACATAGGAATCACCTAAACTGCAGGCACCATAGAGTCGGCTAACCCGAATGCAACACGACAGCACAACTTATTGGAGGATAATTGACGTTCACACTGCCAGGAAACAGCTGTCGTGCTGTAACCAGGCTGGCCAGGAGTCAGTACCCCTGCCAATTACTTACGAGCAACAAATGGCGGTGTTGTAGCCCAGGGAGTAGAGTTCAGGTGGTAGAAGATGAACATAACAGGAGACATGGAAAACGTTGCCAAACAGTTATTTAATCTGAAAACGGACAGGCAAATTCAGGTGAGATCCATGCCTTGTTCATTTTCAGAAAAGTAAGCCGGTCTATATTCTCTGAGGATAGTCGCATGCGACGGTCTGTTACTACACCACCTGCAGCACTAAAGACACGCTCAGATAATACACTGGCAGCAGGGCAAGCCAGCACCTCCAATGCATACTGGCTAAGCTCTGGCCTGTATCCAACTTAGAGACCCAAAATTTGAAAGGGGAAGAGGCATCTGGGAGTTCACTTAGAGGGAAAGCCAAGTAGTCTGTCACCATCTTACGGAAACGTTTCTTCCTGGTGACTGGAGCCGTCTCGGATGGTGTAGACCTTCTGGCGCTGTCACAAAACTTTGCCACATTTGTAACATACAGTTCTTGCCCTGTGCAGAGGCGCTGCTTCTGCTCCCTCTTGTTGTAGAGGTGTCTACACTGCCTCGACGCACAGAGCTGCTTTGTAAAGCAGTAGCAGCAGCAGCAGCTCTCTCGGCTGGAATGTACAACAGTATGGATTGCACCAGTGTGTTTGGTACTCCTGCATTTTACGGTCCCGGTTCACCGGTGTGATGAGGGTTTGTAAGTTGTCCCGGTAGCGAGGGTCTAGGAGGGTGTACACCCAATAATCTGACGTGCTGAGAATGTGGGCGATGCGGCGGTCGTTTCTCAGGCACTGAAGCATGAAATCAACCATGTGCTGCAGACTCCCAACTGGCCCAACAAAGCTGTCCTCTGGAAGAGGCGTCATCTCTGTCTCCTCTGCATCACCCCACCCTCGCTCTACATACTGACTACAGCGTTGTGTACTTCCCTCTGTAGGGATTTCTTCCTCCTCCATTGACTCCTCCTCCCTCCTCCTACAAAGTGAGCCCTGCCCAGCCCTTTGTGAGGAACCACGTTGCGCTGACTGTCCTGAAGGTAATTGAATTTGTGACTCCTCATCCTCCACCTCTTCCAAAACCTCTTCCTTTAGTGCTTTCAGTGATTTCTGAAGCAGGCAGATAAGGGGGACAGTCATGCTGACTAGTGCATCATCTGCACTCGCCATCCGCGTTGAGACATCAAACGCACGCAAAACGTCGCAGATGTCCTTCATAGAGGCCCACTCAGTAGTGGTGAAGTGTGAACGGCGCAAATTGCGAGTTGATTGCGCCTGTTGCAGCTGATACTCCATTACTGCTGGCTGCTGCTCACACAACCGCTCCAACATATGTAACGTGGAATTCCACCTGGTGGGTACGTCACATATGATGCGATGTTCAGGAAGGCGAAATCTGACTTGCAGAGCTGCAATGCGCGATCTGGCCATGCTGGAACTCGCAAGTGAGCGCACTCTAGGCGGACCTTGTGCAGCAGTGCATCAAGATCCGGATAGTCCCTCAAAAAACTCTGCACGACCAAGTTGAGCACATGTGCCAGACATGGTATGTGAGTGAGGTTGCCAAGCCCAGAGCTGCCACCAGATTTCGGCCATTGTCACACACTACCAAGCCTGGCTGGAGATTAGCTGACAAAAACCACACGTCGCTCTCCTGTTTGATGGCATCCCAGAGCTCCTGCGCTGTGTGGCTTCGATTCCCCATGGGAATTAATTTCAGTACGGCCTGTTGACGTTTGGCCACGGCTGTGCTCATATCGGTCGCAACAGGTAAGCGTTCACGGGTCCATGTGGAGGTATACCGTGACGGCTCGTGCAGCGATGATTCTGAGGAACTGGAGTAGGAGGAGGAATCAATGTGCACAGACTGGATTCCTGCAATCCTTGGAGTTGGCAGAACACGTACAGCGCCACTGGCAAGATCTGTACCCGGCTCCACAACATTGACCCAATGGGCAGTGAGGGAAAGGTATCGTCCCTGGCCATGGGTACTGGTCCACGCATCGGTGGTCAGGTGGACCCTGCTACTGACGGCGTTTAGTAGCGCATGTTTAATGTTTCCCTCGACATGTTTTTGCAGAGCAGGGACAGCTTGCCTGCTGAAATAAAATCGCTTGGCACATTATATTGTGGGACTGCCAATGCCTTAAAGTTCCTGAAACTGTCAGTCTCCACCAGCCTGAATGACAGCATTTCAAGGGACAGGAGTTTTGCAAGGCCAGCATTCAGAGCCTGTGCTCGTGGATGGTTT
>JARQOD010000001.1:821631510-821674544 GCA_033576555.1 Oophaga sylvatica | reverse complement strand
AAACTTCTGTGAAGCACTTGGGGGTTCAAAGTGCTCACCACGCATCTAGATAAGTTCCTTGGGGGTCTAGTTTCCAAAATGGGGTCACTTGTGGGGGTTTCCACTGTTTAGGTACATCAGGGGCTCTCCAAACGCGACATGGTGTCCACTCTCGATTCCAGCCAATTTGACATTCAAAATTTCAAATGATGCTCCTTCCCTTCTGAGCAAAGCCGTGCACCTAAAGATTGGTCTTCCTCCACACATGGGGTATCGGTGTACTCAGGAGAAATTGTACAACAAATATTGTGGTTCATTTTCTCCTGATACCCTTGACAAAATGTAAAAAATTGCGTCGAAAGAAAAATTTTGGGGAAAAAAAGTTAGATGTTCATTTTTTCCTTCCATTGCTTCATTTCTTGTGAAGTACCTAAAGGGTTAATAAACTTCTTGAATGTGGCTTTGAACACCTTGAGGGGTGCAGTTTTAGAATGGTGTCACTTTTGGGTATTTTTTGTCATATTGCCCCCTCAAAGTGACTTCAAATGTGAGGTGGTCCCTAAAAAAAATGGTTTTGTACATTTTGTTGAAAAATGAGAAATCGCTGGTCAACTTTTAACACTTATAACTTCCTAACAAAAAAAAATTTTGGTTCCAAAATTGAGCTGATGTAGACATGTGGGAAATGTTATTTATTAACCATTTTTTGTGACATATCCTCTGATTTAAGGGCATAAAAATTAAAAGTTTGAAAATTGCAAAAATTTTAAAAATTTTCACCATATTTCCATTTTTTTATAAATAACCACAAGTTATATCGAAGAAATTTAACACTAACATGAAGTACAATATGTCATGAGGAAACAGTCTCAGAATCGCCAAGATCTGTTGAAGCGTTCCAGAGTTATAAGCATATAAAGTGACAGTGGTCAGAATTGTAAAAATAGGCCTGGTCCTTAACCTACAAAATGGCTTAAGGGGTTAAGCAAAATGGTTCACAGGACCCTGGTACAGTGGCCACTTTGGTAAAGCCCAGCAAACCCTCTAACTTGCTGGCATCCAAAACTCATTTTCTGATTAGTAAGTCCAGCACAACATCATCGTTTGCGCTTAACATATACATGATATCTTGCCGGGCCTACTAATCAAAAGAGGCTCTGGGTTAGGCCGGGATCACACATGCGAGTAAGTCGTCCGACACTCGCATGTGAAATCCCAGCTCTGGCGCCGGCACTCGGGAGTGGAGCGCGCGGCTGCATAGAACTACATGCAGCCGCTCGCTCCACTCCTGAGTGCCGGCGCCAGAGCTGGGATTTCACATGCGAGTGTCGGACGACTTACTCGCATGTGTGATCCCGGCCTTATACTGACCACTCAGACCACTGAATCAGCCACTAGACCAGGGATGTCAAACTCAAACGCACAGAGGGCCAAAATGAAAAACTTGGACAAAGTTGCGGGTCAATCAGTATACAGTATAATGGGCCCCATACAATCCTCCATACAGAATAATGGGCATCACATAGTCCTCCAAACAGTATAATTGCACAACATAGCTTTCAATACAGTATAATGGACCCACATAGTCCTCCATACAGTATAATGGGCGCCACAATGTCCTCCATAAAGAATAATGGCCCCACATAGGCGTGGTGGTTCTAGTGTCACCAGCCAAATATAATCACGCTGAGGGCCAGATTTGTCCCACGGGCAAGGGTTTGACGTGTGTACTCTAGACCAACGTTCTGAGATTCTAAATCTGATGGAAAACGTATTCTTCTAAGGCATCATAACATCGCATGATGCTTCGAGGGGGTTATAGTATCAAATGTTTGCTATTAGATTATAAAAAAAAATCATGAGAATGTCTTTTTTCTTTTAATCTGCCGGTGTTCTCTTCTTTTTACTGAAATTTTTTTCAAATTACTGGAACATTTAGCATGTTTTTAGTCTGTTAAGTCTGTTTTTCTGTCACTTCTAACAAAAAACTGTGGTGTGTATAAAGTAGTGAGGGGTAACACTATTTCTGGCCATTATGCCTTAAAATTAGATATATTTATTTTTCGGAAATTCAATGTAAATTGAAAGTCATACAGTATATTATATTTTTCAGTTAGTGTATGACTTCTGGATTAAAAGAATTCCAGCAAGAAAGTTTAAAGGGAATCTGTCATTAGGTTTTTGCCATTTAATCTGAGAGTGGCATATAGGCCACATGAGCCTGATTACAGGGATGTGTCACTTATTAGGTTATGCAGGGCTACCACCAGGAATTTCAGGGCCCCATACTGGCAAAATTTTTGGGCCTCTTTAAGACTCAGCCAAGGCTCCACCCCAGTTCTGCCTCCACCCCTCAAACCTTCCACAGTCAACTTTTGGAAAAGCTCCACTTCTGCACCACATCCTCACCAATCACACTTTAACAGTTCCCATTGAATACCAGACCACACACATAACCATTAGCTTTTATTTTGGCCAAAAGATTATTTATGCCGCCACCATAACAAGGTAGACTCTTTTGGCCAGGTCCTACTCTACTGTACTCTAACCTATTAAACATTTGTTAAAATATCCAATACTCTTTTTAGGTATATTTTTATTTATTTTTCAATTTTTAAAATGATCTGACCAATAATATCACATACAAGGGACAAATACTGTCACACCATGACTAGACCACATATTAACACCACATGGTGACCAATAATACCACATACAAGGGACAAATACCACCACGTCATGGCCGAACCACATATTGCCACCACATAGTGACCAATAATACCACATACAAGGAACTAATACCATCACACCATGGCCAGACCACATATTACCACCACATAGTGAATGAATAATACCACATACTGTACAAGAGACAAATACCGTCACAACATGACCAGATCAAATATTACCACCACCATTACTACAATACAAATCACCAGTGATATTAATAACAGTAGCTCTGTATATAATGTATAGTTTACAGGTAATACAAAGATCAACAGTGACATTATACACCGGAGCTCTGTATATAGTGCATATAGTGTATAGTGTACAGGTAATATAGTGATCACCAGTGACATTATACACAGGAGCTCAGTATATAGTGTATAGTGTACAGATAATACAGTGATCATCAGTGACATTACATATAGGAGCTCTGCATATAATATACAGTGTATAGTGTATGTGCACAGGTAACACAGTGATCACCAGTGACATTACATACAGGAGCTTTGTATATACTACATAGTGTATAGATAACACATTGACTCACTAATGACGTCTCAAGTTGAAGTCCTTCATCTTCGCTTTTCTACTTCATCCAGCTGAGATGACCATCACTTCTTCCAACCAGGACTCGTCTCTGCAGAAAATGACAGTTATCTAGAGCACATTACTTAATTTTTTCCAAACTTCTACACTACACCAGTTGAAGAAAAAAAGGCGACCTAGTGCCGTCCTGCACAGTAACAAGACCTCCCACTGAAAATAGTATCTGCAAAAATAAAATACATCACTGCAGAAAAAATATCCCCCATCCAGCCATATGTTCTGCCATCCTGGCCCCTTGTGTATCCATTCTGCCTCTATGTGATGCCCCATCCTGCCCAATTTGTCTCCATCCTACCCCATATGACATTTCCATTCTGCCCCATGTGTCTCATGATCCTGCCCTATGCGTCTCATGATCCTGCCTACAGTGTCTCATGATCCTACCTCATCTGTCCCATGATCCTGCCCCATGTGTCACTTAAAGTTGCCCCATGTGTCCCATGATGCTCCCTCATCTTTCTCCATCCTGCCCATGTGTCCCATGATCGTGCCTCATGTGTCCCATGATACTGCCCCAACGGTGTTCATCCTGCCCTATGTGTCATATGATCCTGCATAATCTATCTACATATTGCGACTTGCCGCTTTCAGTAAAAAACACAAACAAAAAAAAACTTTCTCCTTATCTTGCCGCGGTCCAGTGGCGTAGTCTACTCCATCCACGTGAGGCACATTCTCACTGTCACATGATCCTGCCCCATGTATACCATGATCCTGCCCCATCTGTCCCATGATTCTGTCCCATGATCCTGCCCCATGTGTTTCATGATCATGTCTCATCTGTCTCCATCCTGCCCCATATTGGTCCTAGTGCTCTCTGTGGTTTGAACAACATTCGGACCAAAATTAAACTTATCTGAACCTACACTAAGGCCAAATTCACAGAGTTGGGTCTTTATGATAGTATATACACTGAGAAATTCTCTTGTGCATCTAAGTATTACAATAAAATGTCACTAGTCAGACAGCGTTTTTGTGTAAGTAGTCAAAATGCAGCATGCCCCAGATATGGCACTTTTTTGGGTGTTTTTCTGGAAAGGTTTTTCTATAGAACTTAAAGAGAATCAAATTTTTGCTATGTAATCTGAGAGCAGAATATTGTAGGGGCTGAGACCCGAATCCCAGTGATATATCACTTACTAGGCCTCATTCAGATGCCCGTGTTGTACTTACGTTTTGCATTATTTTTTCCACAGATACATGTACCCATTATAATCTACAGCTCTGTTCACATGTCCGTATTTTTGACAGATCGTGTGTCTGTGCAAAACACAGGGAGACATTTCAGGGTTATTTTTTTACGGCAGCACAGATGAAAAGGCCAAATACAAGTCTATGGGTCCGTGAAAACCATGTACAGCACACGGATGGCTTCTGTGCAGCATCGGACTGGAGCACCTTAGGCCCACCAGAGAAAATCATGCTTGGGGCCCACTATGTAGCTACATAGAAATAAATACAAGATCACCAATTGTGCGGTAAAACGCGCTAATATCTGGGTATAATATAAGGTAGTACACGTCTTAATTATGTAGCAGGTGTTGGGGTAGTCCCCCTCATAGAATATAAAGTAGCCCCCTTATAGGGTATAATGTACCCCCTTACAGAATATAATGCAGACCTCATATAGTATAATGTAGCCCCCTCATAGAATATAATGTAGCCCTCCTCATAGAATATAATGTAGCTCCCCATAGAATATAATGCAAGCAGCATCATAGGGTATAGTGTAGCCCCCATAGAGTATAATGCAACCCCCTCATAAGGTATAATGCAGCCCCCATAGACTATAATGTACCCCCTAAGAGGGTATAATGCAGCCCCCTTCATATAGTATAATACAGCCCCCACACAGAATATAATGCAACCCACTCAGGGTATTGTGCTGCCCCCACCCCTCATACGGGGTATCGTGCTGCCACCCAACCTCGTGTGGGCTGGGAGCCCATGGAGGAGTGGGGGCCCTGATCTGCAGGCCCTGATGGCGGACAGTGTTAGCCGCAGTCTGCGGCAAACACTGCCCGCTTAATATAAACTCCTCTCCACGCCAGTGGGGGCGTGGGGAAGCGTGAATATTCATTTCACTTTAGCAGCGGAGACAGGCTTTAGCTTCCTGTCACCCGCTGCTGCTCCCCTGGCACTGGGGGCCCCCATAGCAGCTGCGCGGTGTGCCACTATTAGCGACACACCACTGACTTGGAGCCCATGGGCGTACCCACCGTGAGGCAGGGGGGGCAGCTGCCCCCCCTAGAAGCAGTGGCCTGGTCACCTGTTTTTCCTGCAGCCGGCCCTTTAAATCTTCAGGCACGGCGCAGCAAATTTTAGGCCACGCCCCGACTACACCCATTTCACAACTAGTCACACCCATGTCCACGCCACGACCACACCCATTTAGCACTGGTGATCACACTGACTGGTACTGAGGGCACACTGGTACTGAGTAAAAGAAAGAACAGAGAGAGAGAAATAACAGAGAGAAAGGAGATAGAGAAAGAAAGAGGGGAAAGCAACAAAGAACAGAGAGAAAATAGAGAGAGAAAGAAATAAACAAAGAAAGGGGAAAGAACAGAGAAAAAAACAAAGAGGGGAAAGAAAGAACAGAGAAGGACAAAGAAAGAGGGGAAAGAAAGAACAGAGAGGGAGGGAGAAAGAAAGACGGGAAAGAAAGAACAGAGAAAGAAAGAAAGACGGGAAAGAAAGAACAGAGAGAAAGAAAGAACAGAGAAAGAAAGAGGGGACAGAAAAAAGAACAGAGAGAAAAAAAAAAGAGGGGAAAGAAAGAACAGAAAGGGAGAGAGAGAGAAAGAGGGGAAAGAAAGAACAGAGGGAGAGAGAGAGAAAGAAAGAGGGGAAAGAAAGAACAGAGAGAGAAAGAAAGACAGAGAGGAAAGAAAGAACAGAGAAAGAAAGCAAGAAAGAAAGAACAGAGAGAGAAAGAAAGATCAGAGAGGGAGAGAGAAAGAAAGAACAGAGAGGGAGAGAAAGAGGGGAAAGAAAGAAAGAAAGAAAGAAAGAAAGAAAGAAAGAAAGAAAGAGGGGGAAAGAAAGAACAGATAGAAAAAGAAAGAAAGAAAGAATAGAGAGAGAAAGAAAGGGGACAGAAAGAACAGAGAAAGAAAGGGGAAAGAAAGAACAGAGAGAGAGAAAGAAAGAAAGAAAGAAAGAAAGAGGGGAAAGAACAGAGAGAGAGAGAGAAAAAGAAAGAGGGGAAAGAAAGAACAGAGAGAGAAAGAAAGAACAGAGAGGGAGAGAGAAAGAAAGAGGGGAAATAAAGAACAGAGAAAGAAAGAAAGAAAGAAAGACAGAGGGGGAAAGAAAGAAAGAATAGAGAGAGAGAGAAAGTGGGGAAAGAAAGAACAGAGAGAAAGAAAGAAAGGGGAAAGAATGAAAGAGGGAAAGAAAGAACAGAGAGATAGAGAAAAAGAAAGAAACAGAGAGAAAGAAAGAGGGGACAGAAAAAAAGAAAGAAGGTAAAGAAAGAAACAACAGAGGGAGAGAGAGAAAGAAGGGTAAGAAAGAACAAAGAGAGAAAGAAAGAACAGAGAGATAGAGAGAAAGAAAGATGGGAAAGAAAGAACAGAGAGAAAGAAAGAAAAAGAACAGAGAGAAAGAAAGATGGGAAAGAAAGAAAGATGGGAAAGAAAGAACAGAGAGAAAGAAAGAACAGAGAGAGAGAAAGAAACAGAGAGAGAAAGAAATAAAGATTCTATAAAGATACTATAGCAGCCCAGCTCCCATTGTAGTGCCCACCTGAGCCTCCTGGTGCATGTGATCCGCTTACATGGCCGACATCCCCAATTCCAAGGCGAGGACACGGTGATGGATCTGAAGCATTCCCTGAAGTGCCTCCATGGTTCCGTCACAATCTCCTCCCAAAATTACCTCATTTCCGGTCATCTTCCAGCACATCACTTCTGGTGGAACATCACGTTCGAGTTTTAAAGTGCTCTTCAGGGCTCCGGCATGTACTCCTGTGTCCACGGGAAAAGCTCCCGGCCGGGACAGCGGGGCAGACTCTCAAAATCAGGAGTGTCCCGCTGAATTCAGGACGGTTGGGAGGTATGAATGCTCCCCACCATACACCTTGTACACGCACGGCTCTGCACACCTCATACACACACGGTTCCGCTTTGTATGCCTCGTACACACACGGCTCCGCTCCGTCCACCTCGCACACACAAGGCTCCACTCAGTATACACAAGGCTCCACTCCGTACACCTTGTACACACGCAACCACGCTTTGTACACCTTGTACACACACGACTCCACTCCGTAAGCCTTGTACACATGCGGCTTTGCAGCATACACCTCGTACACACGCGGTTCTGCTCAGTACACCTCGTACACACGCGGCTCCGCTACATACACACAAGGCTCCACTCCATACACACACGGCTCTGCTCCGTTCTGTACACACACGGCTCAAGCACTGAGCCCTGTGTGTACGGAGCTGAGCGGCTCAGCTCCGTACACTTCACATACACAGGGCTCCGTTTCGTACACACACAGCACTGCTACATCCACCTCGTACACACGGCTCCGCTCCGTAAACCTCGTACACACACGGCTCAGCTCCGTAAACCTCGTACAGACACACGGCTCTGCTCCATCCAACTCGTACAGACACGGTTCTGCTACATCCAACTCGTACACACAAGGCTCCGCTCCGTACACACTACAGCACTGCTACATCCACCTCGTACTCGGGCGGCTCCGCTCCGTGCACCTCGTACATGCGCGGCTCCACTCCGTGCACCTCGTATACGCGCGGCTGCGCTCCATGCACCTCGTACACGCGCGGTTCCGCTCCGTGCACCTCGTACATGTGCGGCTTGGCTCCGTGCACCTCGTACACGCGCGGCTCCGCTCCATCCAACTCGTACACACTACATTACTGCTACATCCATCTCGTACACACACAGCTCCACTCCGTACACCTCGTACACACACGGCTCCGCTCCGTACACCTCGTACACACACGGCTCCGCTCCGTACACCTCGTACACACACGGCTCCGCTCTGTACACCTCGTACACACACGGCTCCGCTCTGTACACCTTGTACACACACGGCTCCGCACACCTTGTACACATGGCTCCGTCTCTGTACACCTCATACACACACGGCTCCGCTCCGTACACCTCGAACACACGCGGCTCCGCTCCGTACACCTCGTACACACGCGGCTCCGCTCCGTACACCTCGTACACACGCGGCTCCACTCCGTACACATCGTACACACGCGGCTCCGCTCCGTACACCTCGTACACACGCGGCTCCGCTCCGTACACCTCGTACACACACGGCTCCACTCTGTACACCTCGTACACACGGCTCCGCTCCGTACACCTCGTACACACACGACTCTGCTACATCCAACTTGTACACACTACAGCACTGCTACATCCACACTGTAAATCCGAGTCCCGACCCCCACGCACACAAACTTACCCTCATCCAGCACCATGACAACCATCACAGAGCAGAGTCCTGCACACGAGGACACTGATCATGTGACCCCTGACTCCTCCCCTCCTGTGACCTCATCACAGGTCCTGTGGGCACAGAAGAGAACAGCATAGCAGCGTCATTGCTAGCTGTGAGCCGCTGAGCTGTAGAGACAGGGAGGGCAGGAAGGGGTGCATGGGGGCGTGGCGGCTCATCTCACTGCGGGACACATAGTGTCCTCAGCGGGACAGCGGGACGGGGGGGGTCAGAATCGGGACTGTCCTGCTCAATCCGGGACGGTTGGGAGGTATGCTGTATGGGCTGCAGCCAGGACCTGGAAGGAGCCCATACAGTCTAGCATCTTCAGTAGTGAGCCGGCTACACTGTATGGGCTCCTTCCAGGTCCTGGCTGCAGCCCATACAGTCTAGCTGACTCACTACTGAAGATGCTAGACTGTATGGGCTCCTTCCAGGTCCTGGCTGCAGCCCATACAGCATACCTCCCAACCGTCCCGGATTGTACGGGACAGTCCCGATTCTGACCCTCCCACACTCTGTCCCGGCGGGACAGCATGTGTCCCGCAGTGAGAGGAGCCGCCACGCTCCCATGCACCCCTTCCTCGCTTTCCCAGCGCTCCACTACAGCTTCTGACAGCAGAGCAATAACTTTGCTGGCTGTCTTCTTATGTGCGAGCAGGACCTGTGATGAGGTGCCAGGAGGGGAGGAGTTGGGTGTCACATGGTCAGGCTCCTCTGTGTGCAGGTCGGTTTCTGGCTCTCTGCTGTGCTGGTTGTCAGGTGCTCCACGAGGGTAAGTTTATGTGTGGGGTCAGGAGGCGTTTACAGTGTGGATGTAGCAGTGCTGTAGTGTGCGAGGTGTACGGAGCAGAGCCGTGTGTGTACGAGGTGTACGGAGCGGAGCAGTGTGTGAACGAGGTGTACGGAGCGGAGCCGTGTGTGTACGAGGTGTACGGAGCGGAGCCGTGTGTGAACGAGGTGTACGGAGCAGAGCCGTGTGTGTACAAGGTGTTCGGAGCGGAGCCGTGTGTGAACGAGGTGTACGGAGCGGAGCCATGTGTGAACGAGGTGTATGGAGCGGAGCCGTGTGTGTACGAGGTGTACGGAGCGGAGCCGTGTGTGTACAAGGTGTACGGAGCGGAGCCGTGTGTGAACGAGGTGTACGGAGTGGAGCCGTGTGTGTACAAGGTGTACGGAGCGGAGCCGTGTGTGAATGAGGTGTACGGAGCAGAGCCGTGTGTGTACGAGGTGTACGGAGCAGAGCCGTGTGTGTGCGAGGTGTACGGAGCGGAGCCGTGTGTGTGCGAGGTGTATGGAGCGGATCCGTGTGTGTACAAGGTGAGCGTAGCCGTGTGTGTAAGAGGTGGCTGTAGCAGTGCTGTATGTGTACGGGGCGTAAAAAATGGAGCCCTGTGTGTACGAAGTGTAAGGAGCTGAGCCGCGTGTGTACGAGGTGTTCGGAGTGGAACCGCATGTGTACGACGTGTATGGTGCAAAGCCGCATGTGTACAAGATTTACGGACCGTGGCTGCATATGTACGAGGTTTACGGAGTGAAGCCGTGTGTGTACTGAGTGGAGCCGTGTGTGCGAGAGGTGTACGGCGCGGAACCGTGTGTGTATGAGGTGTGCGGAGCCGTGTGTGTACAAGGTGTATGGTGGGGAGCATTTATAACTCCCAACTGTCCCAGATCCTGCGGGACAGTCCCAATTTTGAGAGTCTGCCCCGCTGTCCCGGCCAGGAGCTTACTGTTCCCCTGGACACAGGAGTACATGGCTGAGCCCCGAGGAGCACTTTAAAACTCGCACGTGATGTTCCAGCGGAAGTGATGTGCTGGAAGCTGACCGGAAATGAGGTAATTTTAGGAGGAGCTTGTGACGGAACAATGGAGGCACTTCAGGGAATGCTTCAGATCCATCAACGTGTCCTCCTCCGACAGCGCGGACAGCGGGATCGCTTTGGAATCGGGGATCTCGGCCATGTGAGCGGATCATGATATGTCCTGCATCGGGAGGCTCAGGTGGGCACTACAATGGGAGCTGGGCTGCTATACTATCTTTATAGAATCTTTCTTTCTCTCTCTCTCTGTTCTTTCTTTCTCTCTCTGTTCTTTCTTTCTCTCTGTTTTTTTCTTTCTCTCTCTCTCCTTTCTTTCCTTCTTTACCATCTTTCTTTCCCCTCTTTCTTTTTTTCTATCTCTGTGTTCTTTTGTTTTGTCCCCTTTCTTTCTCTCTCTGTTTCTTTCTCTCTCTCTGTTCTTTATTTCCCATATTTCTCTCTCTCTCTCTGTTCTTTCTTCCCCTCTTTCTTTCTGTTCTTTCTCTCTGTTCTTTCTTTCTTTCTTTCTCTTTCTGAAAATACACCAAGCAATAAGCAGTCAAACGGTCAATGATAGACAAAATAGAGAAAACTTTATTGGTAACAATGGATAAAAGTATTGCACAGCAGATCAATCATGTATGTGCCAAAAAATACATATACACAAACAAAGCAGGGGTCACCATATGCTTGTCATGCACATATAGGAGGTAGATAGTCATAAAGTACATACCAGTGAATCACAAGTGTGAGACCACACAGGCTGCCCCTGCCACCCCTCTTCTCTTTCTGTTCTTTCTTTTTCTCTCTCTGTTCTCTTTCCCATCTTTCTTTCTTTCCCATCTTTCTTTCTCTCTTTGTTCTTTCTTCCCCCTCTTTCTGTTTTTTCTTTCCCATCTTCTTTCTCTCTGTTCTTTCTTTCCCCTCTTTCTTTTTTCTCTCTCTGTTTATTCTTTCTGTCCCCTTTCTTTCTGTTTCATTCTTTGTTTTTCTCTCTGTTCTTTCTCTCTCTATCTGTTCTTTCTTTCCCCTCTTTCTTTCTCTCTCCCTCCCTCTGTTCTTTCTTTCCCCTTTCTTTCTCTCTCCCTCTCTGTTCTTTCTTTCCCCTCTTTTCTTTCTCTCTCTCTGTTCTTTTTTTCTGTCCCCTCTTTCTTTCTCTCTGTTCTTTCCCCTTTTTCTTTCTCTCTCCCTCTCTGTTCTTTCTTTCCACTCTTTTTTTCTCTCTGTTCTTTTTTTCTGTCCCCTCTTTCTCTGTTCTTTCTTTTCTTTCTTTCGTTCCCCTTTCTTTCTTTGTTTCTTTCTCTCCGCTCTTTCTTTCTTTCTCTCTGCTCTTTCTTTCTCTCTCTGTTTTCTTTTTTCTCTCTCTCTGCTCTTTCTCTCTTTTCCTCAGTACTAGTCAGTGTGCCCACAGTACCAGCCACTGATCCCATAATGCCAGCCACTGTGCCCTCAGTACCAGTGTGATCAGCAGTGCTAAATGGGTGTGGTTGGGGTGTGGACATGGGTGTGATTAGTTGTGAAATGGGTGTGGTCAGGGGCGTGGCCTAAAATTTGCCACGGCACGCTATGCGCACCACAAACTTTGTCCCTCTTTACCATCTTCAAAAGTTGGGAGGTATGGTATCATATAGTCTAGCCGGCTCACTACTGAAGATGCTAGACTGTATGGGCTCCTTCCAGGTGCCTGACTGCAGCCCATACAGTGTAGCCAGCACCTGGCAGGAGCCCATGTTTTGCTGGTATTTAATAATTTATACCTTGCAGGAGCACATACATTCTAGTGTCATGTATGGGCTGCAGTCAGGGCTAGGCAGCAGCCCATAAAGTCTGCTATCTTCAAGAATAAATACCTGGAAGGAGCCCATACAGTCTAGCATCTTCAGTAGTGAGCCGGCTACACTGTATGGGCTGCAGTCAGGCACCTGGAAGGAGCCCATACAGTCTAGCATCTTCAGTAACGAGCCGGCTAGACTGTATGGGCTGCAGTCAGGCACCTGGAAGGAGCCCATACAGTCTAGCATCTTCAGTAGTGAGCCAGTATGGGCTGCAGCCAGGACCTGGCAGGAGCCCACACAGTCTAGGGCTGGCTCAACCTTATCATGAGTCTCTGCCAGCAACAACTTACCAACTAGTTCCAACAACACTATAGTACACACATAAATGTAGTGAGACCCCTAGAGGCCAAATCATCATATAACATATTGCTACATCCTTTCTCTTTTAACTGGAGGAATAATGAAAAATAATAAAACAATGGATAACATGACCAAGTTAGAAATCTAAAATAAGTCCAGCTCTGTTCTGTTCCCTCTCCTCCTCAGCAGCTCTGCTCTGCTCCCTCTCAGCTCTGCTCCCTCTCCTCCTCAGCGGATCCTTGTTTGTCTAGTCTGAACTGGGTCCTACTTGTTCCCACATCCCACTCGTACCTGCCTGTGCCCCAGGCCTTCCAGAAACTTTTTCTGCTCGTCCAGTCTGAATTGGGTCCTACCTGTCCCCACATCCCACTCATACCTACCTGTGTCCCAGTCCTTCCCGAAACTGTTCCTCGAAACTGTTCCTCGAAACTGTTCCTCGAAACTGTTCCTGCTCATCCAGTCCGAACTGGGTCCTTCCTGTCCTCACATACCTGCCCGTGTCCCAGTCCTTCCTGAAGCTATCTCCAGTCTGTATTGGTTCCTACCTGTTCTCATATCCCACTGGTACCTGCCAGTGTTCCAGCCCTTACCGCAACAGTTCTTGTTCCTCCAGTCTGAACTGTGCAAGCCTGCCTGCCAGAGTGTCAGCCGTGCCCGCCTGCCTGCCAGAGTGCCAGCTGTGCCTGCCAGTACTTGCCAGTCTAAATATCAGCTATCTACAGTACTCGCCTGCACCTGTGGTTAGTGTCCTGTCCCCCTGTGGGGTCAGCTACTACTGCCTGACTCTGCCCTGGAGTGGTACCTGGCAGCTACCTGCCGCACAAGCCTGACCTCACCACTAGAGGCTCCAGTGAACACCAAGGTAGCTGCTTAGTCACACCCCTCCAGGGGTAGTCTGGTTTGTGGTACAGTTGGGCCGCAATCCTCGCTCGCGCCATCCAGTCTGGGCGCGATCGTTACACAAAAGCGTAGTCAGGTAATGTTCCAAGGTCAGAATACCAGGAGAACATCGGATCAGAGCAGAAGGGGTTAAACAGACAGATGGTAAAACCCCCGTCACACACAGCGATCTCGCTAGCGAGATCGCTGCTGAGTCACTAGTTTTGTGACGCAACATCGATCTCCCCAGCGATATCGCTGTGTGTGACATTCAGCGACGATCAGCCCCCCTGCTGGGTATCGCTGAATGTCCTGGACATTTTTTTGTCGTTGGTCTCCCGCTGGCCAGCACGCATCGCTGCATGTGGCAGGCAGGAGACCAGCGATCAGCTGGTAACCAAGGTACACATCGGGTTTCCAGGCGCCGGGCTGTGCCTAGAAACCCGATGTGTACGTTGGATACCAGCGCGGTGCTGCAGGAGAGCTGGTAACCAAGGTACACATTGGGTTTCCAGGCACCGCGCAGCGCCTGGAAACCTGATGTGTACCTTGGTTACCAGCTCCCTGCATCAGCGGGCGGGTATCCAATGTACACTGCTGGTAACTAAGTGACGTTACCCGCAGTGTCGCTGTCCTGATCACTGCCTGAGCTGCCAGTTTGGCATGTAGCGACACACCAGCGATCCTGACAAGTGCATATCGTCGGGATCGCTGGTGTATCGCTAAGTGTGACGGGGCCCTAAGAACGAGGTGCAAGGTCAGGCAACAAAAGATCAATATACAGAATGCAAGGCACAGAGAAACAAACCACACTTGGCTGAATATACGTCTGGCAGAAGTCTGGAGAAAAAGCTCAGTTAAGTTGTATGGCATACACCTGGGATAATGAACACTTAGAGACAGCCAGTGCCTCTCAGTCTCAGATTAGACAGTCGAGCTGTCAATCAACACACTGACAGCTCAGCACGCCCCCTGCACCAGACCGGATGACTGAGCTGTCAATAACTGTATCCCAGACACACTGAGGGGTGGAACCATGACAATCATGCTTCACAGCATATGAAGAGGGGAGGAGGCAGGGAGCAAGTTTGTGCTGAATCATATCCCAGAAATAAACTGAAACTGCTAGCAGAGCTAGTAACATAAAGAGCCTCAGATCAACTAACCTCTCCAAACATGAGTTCAGAGTAAAAGCAAACTAAAACAGCATGAGGCATACAGAGAAAACATACACTGGACTACCGACTTGCAGTTTATTGGAAGTTTAGATATGCTTTAACAAGTAATTGCCTTAATCCTGTTTTCCTGTTCATGCTAACAGTTCTTGAGATGAGTGCAGGGCTGCAGGCATTTCTTATCAGTGCCTTTTTGCTCTGATCTGTAGAGGAGGAGCTTTACTACTGATCATGTACATAAAGTGCAGCACAGATTCAATTTTCAACTAAAAGCCGAGATCCTTAGATCAGGAATAGAACAGACATTTATAGGACATTTCATAACTTTCCGACTCCACTAAAATGGACACCGACTTATTTTTGCGGGGCTACACAACATATTTATTAGTACCAATTTGGGACAGATGTGATGTTTTGATCACTTGTTACAGCTTTTTTGTAGAATTGCGGCACATTTTGTAGAATTGTTTTTATATTTTGATAGATCTGGCTTTTCTGAACACAGCAATACCATATATGTGCGATTTTTTTTATTTTTGAAATATCTTTATTTTTTTAAAGTAGTCAAAAAAAAGTTGATTTCAACTTTTAGGGTTTTTAAACAATTTTTTTTTTACTTTTCACTGTTATTGTTGGCCTCCTTAGTGGACATGAAGATACGATTCACCTGATCGCTTGTGGTATTATATACAGTGATGCCTCAACACTGCTGCATATAGCAGAAAGCACAGTCTCCTTTGAAACCCGGCCACAGGCAGGATTTCAAAGGAGCTATGTAATGACAAGCACAAGGGTCTTATAAGTAGACCCCTGGCTGTCATGACAACCCATCGCTGACCTGTGATCACATCAAGGGCGCACCAATGGGCGGAGATAATGATACGCACGCATGTCAACAAGGGTTAAATACTGCTGTTAGATATTGATAGTGGCATGTAACATGCGCTATATACACTGTGTGCAGAATTATTAGACAAATGAGTATTTTGGTCACATAATCCTTTTTATACATGTTGTCCTACTCTACAGTCATGGCCAAAAGTTTTGAGAATGACACAAATATTAATTTTTACAAAGTCTACTGCTTCACTTTTTCTAATGGCAATTTGCATATACTCCAGAATGTTATAAAGAGTGATCAGCTTAACAGCAATTACTTGCAAAGTCAATATTTGGCTAGAAAATGAACTTTATCCCCCAAAACACATTTCAACATCATTGCAGCCCTGCCTTAAAAGGACCAGCTAACCTCTTTTCAGTGATTGCTCCATTAACACAGGTGTGGGTGTTGATGAGGACATGGCTGGAGATCAATCTGTCATGATTAAGTAAGAATGACACCACTGGACACTTTAAAAGGAGGCTGGTGCTTGGCATCATTGTTTCTCTTCTGTTAACCATGGTTATCTCTAAAGAAACACGTGCAGTCATCATTGCAATGCACAAAAATGGCCTAACAGGGAAGAGTATCGCAGCTAGAAAGATTTCACCTCAGTCAACAATCTATCGCATCATCAAGAACTTCAAGGAGAGAGGTTCCATTGTTGCCAAAAAGGCTCCAGGGCGCCCAAGAAAGACCAGCACGCGCCAGGACCGTCTCTTAAAAGTGTTTCAGCTGCGGGATCGGGCTACCAGCAGTGCAGAGCTTGCTCAGGAATGGCAGCAGGCAGGTGTGAGTGCATCTGCACGCACTGTGAGGCGGAGACTCTTGGAGCAAGGCCTGGTCTCAAGGAGGGCAGCAAAGAAGCCACTTCTCTCCAGAAAAAACATCATGGACAGACTGATATTCTGCAAAAGGTACAGGCAGTGGACTGCTGAGGACTGGGGTAAAGTTATTTTCTCTGATGAATCCCCTTTTCGATTGTTTCGGACATCAGGAAAATGCCTCATTCGGAGAAGACAAGGTGAGCGCTACCACCAGTCTTGTCTCATGCCAACTGTTAAGCATCCTGAAACCATTTATGTGTGGGTTGCTTCTCAGCCAAGGGAATCGACTCTCTCACAGTCTTGCCTAAAAACACAGCCATGAATAAAGTCTAAGTTACTTACTGTTAACGGTATTTTTCGAAGTCCATGACAGCACTACACAGAGAGAGGGGATCCGCCCCTTAGGAACAGGAAACCTACAGATATAAAAGGGCGGCACCTCTCCCACACATCAGTTGGATTACAGAGCATAAGAGGACATCAAGGTTAAATGGTATACAGCAAAAAAATTTCATGCATCACACAGTAACATTAATCAATTGTTTATTACATGTGGACTACATAAGCGGAAGAAGTGCACATAAAACCTGGGTGGGAATGTAAGGGTGCTGTCATGGACTTCGAAAAATACCGTTAACGGTAAGTAACTTAGACTTTATTCGAACGTCCATGACAGCACTACAGAGAGAATTACAGAGAGTAATAACTATTTAGGGAGGGACTACTGCCTGCAGCACCCTTAGTCTGAAAGAAAGGTCTGAGGAAGCACCCAAATCTAATCTATAATGAGTGTAAAACGTGTGTGGAGAAGACCACGTAGCTGCCTTACATATCTGGTCAATCGAGACTTCTGCCCTTTCTGCCCATGAAGTCGCCACAGCTCGAGTGGAATGCGCCCTTAGCCTCTCAGGTGGCTGCTTGCCCCTCGAGGTGTATGCCAGAGAAATTGCTTCCCTAATCCATCTGGCCAACGAGCTCTTTGTTAATCTACGGCCTTTGTTAATTCCTTGAAAAGAGTTTTTATTGATGCTGCTGATATAGGTTCAAAAGGGGGCTCTGTTAAAGCAGTGAGAACAAGATTTAAGTCCCATGGCATGATTCTCACCTTCACTATGGGTCTCGACCTACCCGCAGCTTTAATGAATCTACTGACCCAGTAATTATTTGCGATGTTGCAACTAAAGAGTGCCCCCAAAGCTGAAACTTGTACCTTAAGGGTGCTTGTGGAGAGACCTAAGTCCAGACCCTTTTGTAGGAATTCTAGAATCTGGGTTATCGGTGTTGTGTCCCCTGCTACAACCGCCGAGCTCTGAAGAAATTTCTTCCAAATCCTAGCGTAGATCCTAGTTGTAACCTCTTTTCTGCTTTTAAGGAGAGTATTAATTACATTAGCAGAAAACCCTTATCTGTCAGCAGCGACCGTTCAAAATCCACGCCGTCAGGTGGAGGCCCGCTACTCGAGGATGGTAGACTGGACCCTGGGAGAGCAGATCGGGAATGTCCGGCAGGACCCACGGGTCGGCTATCGACATGTTTCTGAGACATGAAAACCATGCCCTCCTGGGCCAAAAAGGAGCGATTAATATTATCCTTGCCCTGTCCTTCCTGACCTTCCTCAATACTAGGGGGAGTAAGGACAGGGGAGGGAAGGCGTAGGCTAGATTGAAATCCCACTGTAATAGAAGAGCGTCCACTGCCAGAGGGCGTTCTTTGGGATTCAGAGAGCAGAACTGTGTCACTTTTCTGTTGCTTTTGGTAGCAAAGAGATCTACTTCCGGTAGACCCCATTTCCGCACAATTAGGTCGAAGATGGAAGTCTTTAATGACCACTCTCCTTGGCTCAGGAGATTGCGGCTTAAGAAGTCCGCCTTGGTATTTTCTTCTCCCCTTATATGTAGAGCCGTTAGAGAAAGAAAGTGTCGTTCTGCTATCTGAAGTAGGCGCTTTGCCACTTCCATGAGAGGACCGGAACGAGTACCACCCTGGTGGTTGATGTATGCGACTGTGACCCGATTGTCGGAGAGCACTCGAACGTGGTGACCCTGTAGATAGACAAGGAGCTTTTTAATTGCTAGCTCTACCGCTGTTAATTCCTTCATATTAGTAGACATATGAATTTGATTCTGCTCCCATAAGCCCTGAACCATAACGTCCCCCATATGAGCCCCCCACCCAGAGGGGCTAGCATCTGTTGTGACTATTCGGGATATCTCATATTCCCAGGGAACCCCCTTAGACAGGTTTGTCTCATTCTTCCACCAATCCAGGGATCTTATAGCAGCCTGGGACAAGGATAGCTGGCTAGGTAACCACCTAGCAAATTTTGATACAGCAAGACCTCAGCTTGCAGTGCCCTTGTGTGAAATTGAGCCCACCGAACCGCGGGAATGCAGGACGAGAGGGAGCCCAAAAGAGACATAGCCTTCCTAAGCGACATGGAGGGATTACTGGAAGCGTTTAGGACCTGGTACCGTAAACGAATTAACTTGTCTGACGGTAAACTACAGTTCTGATTTTGTGAATCCAGGATTAGCCCTAGAAACTGCTGAACCCTCATCGGATTCAAACGAGACTTTTTGGTATTTATTAGCCATCCCAGTCGCTCTAAGGTAGAAATCGCTCTTTTCAGTTGCTCTAGGCAATGCTCTGCCGTCTTTCCTATAATAAGAAAGTCGTCAAGGTAGGGGACTATAAGCATATTTGATTCACGTAAGTGGGCCATGACCTCCGACATAACCTTAGTGAATACTCGTGGGGCCACCGCCAAGCCAAAGGGAAGGGCGCTAAATTGAAAATGTCGCAGTACTTCCCCCATCTGGATTGCTACTCTGAGGAAACGCTGATGCTCCATATGGATCGGTATGTGGTAATAAGCGTCTTTCAGATCTAACACCACCATAAAGCAATTTTCAAACAGAAGCTTTATTGCTGAGCTGACCGTTTCCATTTTAAATCGGTGAATAATCAGGAATTTATTGAGGGCTTTCAAATTAATAATTGTTCTAAAAGACCCATCCAGTTTATGGATCAAAAACAGAGGGGAGTAAAACCCTTACCCCGCTCTGCTTCTGGCACCTCCACTAAGACATTCTTAGCGCAAAGCTCCTGAACCTCCAGCTCTAGAGCGGCCTGCTCCGATGGGGATGATCTGAGTGGGGTAATTTTAAAGTTATCCCGAGGTACCGAGGAGAATTCTAACCGCAGCCCTGTAGCTATGATGTTAAGGATCCAGCTACTGTTTGAGATTTCCGACCAGGCCGGGTAGAAGGCTTTTAATCTGCCTCCTACCGGCATCGCTAGTCATTGCGAGGGTTTTTTTGTTTCCCTAGGTGGACCTCTAAACATAAACCCTGTACCTCTTCGCCTCTTTTCATCCCATTTGGCTCGTTCCCTGGACGACCTTCGGTAGCTGAACCTCCTTCTGCTGAAAGGTCTTTTATAGGAAGGAGTTGATAGACTGGGAAACTTTTTCTTGTCGTCCCCGCCTTTTCTAAAAGTTCGTCCAGGACCGGGCCAAAAAGATATTCGCCGTCACACGGAATGGAGCAGAGGCGAGATCTGGCTTGAATATCGCCCGGCCAACATTTCAGCCCGACATCTCCCATGTGCCTTTCAAGAAGGAATCTGCCTTCCTGTCTAGTGGATCTTTCAAAGACCCCATATCATCGAAAGGGATGGAGGATTTTTTAGAAGCCTTCGCCACTGCTGCATCCAGCTTCGGGGCCTTATCCCATTTACCCGTCAGGGGATCTTCAAAGGGATATCTCCGTTTAAACGCTTGGGGTAAGGAGCCTCTTTTTTCAGGCTTCTTCCACTCTCTGTCTATAAGGCCTTGGATGCTACTATTTAGTGGAAAGGATCTCCGTTTTTTTGGATCTAGACCACCAAACATCAGATCCTGTACTGAGGGTTCTGGTTTCGCCTCTTCTACCCCCATGGTGGACCTAACGGATTTGACAAATTTGTCCATCTGGTCCAAGGGAAAACAAAAACGGGTAGCGTCTTCCGTAGAAGACGAGGAGGAAGCCGAAGAGGAAGGCGAGGAGGGTCCTGACACAACTTCACCCCTATCATGGGCGGCAGGCGACTCTGAATCAGACAACACTGGTACATTTCTACGCCTGGAAAATTCTCCGTGTCTTGAGGACGCTTTCAACTCTGCTCTTATTATCTCCTTCAGGCTTTCGGTGAAATTTGGAGTCTCCTCCGCTATCTAAAAAGGGAAGGGGCATAGGGGGGTTTACTATGTTATCCCATGCCCCTGTCCTTCCCCTTAACAATGCCCTACCGTCTGTTGCATGCACGGCTGGCACAACCTCTTAGGGCAAGCGTCAGGCAGAGGGCAAGCGCAAAAGGCACATTCCCTGTGCTTGCTTTTCACCGAACACTTCTTCCCCTAGTAACAGACAAAATGGGGAAAAAACTGTATTACTGGGTATTCTAAATCTGACGATCTCTTACCCAGATTGTACAGCAGTAGGTACCGGATCACGGGGAGGGGGCTTTTTCCCAGCTGCGGAACTTCTGCGGCTGGTGCTCCTGGCCATTGAAGAGGAGCGCTCTGTCTGCTGCTGCTGCTGGCTCTCCTGTTGCACCGAGGGAGCCTCTGCAGTGTCCATCGTAAAAAAATGGGGCAGAAGCGCTTTACCTCCTTCCTAGGCTCCTTATATCCTCCCCCGGATATCCGGATCAGCAGGTCTGGCCAGGGGTCCACCCCCTCCTACTCCCCGCCCCACGGCCCCCCTGCACCTCCCCGCCGTCCCCACAGCAGGCGCCGTCCGACGATGCAGCCGCCAAAATTTTCAAAAACGCCGGCCGGCGTCTTACTTCCGGTTCCGGTGGTGGAGACTCCGCCCCCTTTTTTCCCCCGCTCGCACGGACCGACGGAGGTAAGCACAATCCCCCGCTGCATCGCCCCCCCAAGCGGAGATCTCCCCCGACCTCAGCCGCGCCGCTGCAACAGCGGCGCACGATTGAAATTTCAAAAACCCCGCCGCGCCGTCCATAGCAGTGACGCGCGGCGGGAAATTCAAAACCGCCCGCCGCGCCGTCCATAGCCGTGACGCGCGGCGGGAAATTCAAAAAAACCCCGCCGCGCCGTTCACAGCAGTGACGCGGCGGGAAATTCAAATTTAAAAAAAAATTTTTTTCTTTTTTTTTTTTTTTAAAAATCACGGCTGCACCCTCAAGAGGCCCCCACCATGACAGGACCACAGGAGAGGACAGGGAGAAGGCATCGGGACCAGGGAGAGGGGGGGGGAATACTTACCTACCGGCGCTGGCTGGGAGACAGAGATCCTCTGGATACTGCTCCACCTGCTCCGCACACTGCCGTGGAATCCTACCCGGACCCACCGTGGCGCTTCCAGGGGCTCCGCACCGGCCGAGGTAGGAGATTCCCCCCCGCTACCTGGGTCGACCGGCCGGCCTGGGTCCTCCTGAAGATCTTCATCTGTAGGAAACCCGTCCTTTAGGAACAGGAAACCAACTGATGTGTGGGAGAGGTGCCGCCCTTTTATATCTGTAGGTTTCCTGTTCCTAAGGGGCGGATCCCCTCTCTCTGTAGTGCTGTCATGGACGTTCGAATAAAGAATGGTACCAGAATGTCCTCCAAGAGCAACTTCTCCCAACCTCCAAGAGCAGTTTGGCGATCAACAATGCCTTTTCCAGCATGATGGAGCACCTTGCCATAAAGCAAAGGTGATAACTAAATGGCTCAGGGAACAAAACATAGAGATTTTGGGTCCATGGCCTGGAAACTCCCCAGATCTTAATCCCATTGAGAACTTGTGGTCAATCATCAAGAGACGGGTGGACAAACGAAAACCTAAAAATTCTGACAAAATGAAAGCATTGATTGTGCAAGAATGGACTGCTATCAGTCAGGATTTGGTCCAGAAGTTGATTGAGAGCATGCCAGGGAGAATTGCAGTGGTCCTGAAGAAGAAGGGTCAACACTGCAAATATTGACTTGCTGCATTAACTCATTCTAACTGTCAATATAAGCTTTTGTTACTCATATGTTTGCAATTATTATATTTCTGTCTGTGATAAAAACATCTGTCAAACACACATAAAAACCAGAGGGCAGCAGATCATGTGAAAATATAATATTTGTGTCATTCTCAAAACTTTTGGCCATGACTGTATATACAGGGGGTTGGCTGTGGCTGATGTATACAGGGGCTGGGGCTGGCTGGGCTGATGTATATACAGGGGCTGGCTGATGTATACAGGGGCTGGCTGATGTATATAGGGGCTTGCTGTGGCTGATGTATACAGGGGCTGGGGCTGGCTGGGCTGATGTATATACAGGTGGTGCTGGGCTCAGTGGGCTGGTGACGATATATACAGGTGGTGCTGGGCTCAGTGGGCTGGTGACGATATATACAGGTGGTGCTGGGCTCAGTGGGCTGGTGACGATATATACAGGTGGTGCTGGGCTCAGAGGGCTGGTGATGACATACTGATGCTGGGCTCAATGGGCTGGTGATGATATATACAGGTAGTGCTGGACTCGGGCTGGTGATGCTGTTTATACAGGTGCTGGGCTCAGTGTGCTGGTGACGATATATACAGGTGGTGCTGAGCTCAGTGGGCTGGTGATATTTACAGGTGGTTCTCCGGTGGCCCAGTCCGACCCTGCTTCTATGTATATGTCCTGTCTGTATTTAACATGTCATAGGATAGGAGAAACCTTGTAATTTATTCATCCATGAAAAACACGGATGACACACTGATGGTAAAAAAGGACACACTTATGGTAAAAACAGACACACTGATGGTAAAAACTGTCACACTGATGGTAAAAAGACACATTGATGACACACTGATGGTAAAAGCACACACACCGATGACACACTGATGGTAAAAACAGACACGCTAATGACACACTGATGGTAAAGCAGATACACTGATGACACACTGATGGTAAAAACGGACACACTGATGGTAAAAGCGGACACACTGATGGTAAAAACGGACACAGTGATGGTAAAAGCGGACACACTGATGACACACTGATGGTAAAAACGGACACACTGGTGACACACTGATGGTAAAAACGGACACACTGATGGTAAAAACTGACACACTGATGGTAAAAAGACACATTGATGACACACTGATGGTAAAAGTGACTCGCACCACATTGGCGTGTGGATACCAGGACTATGGGGTACTCGGATCCGAGCCCATGGAAGTCTATGGGAGTTGTCACTGGTAGCGGTGGCTCGGTCCGTGGCCCTGGCGGTCATGCAATGGGGGAATATTTACAGGGATGTTTAGGTAGTTCGTGACGCCACCTGTGGTTTCTGGTAATTGTACCAGCGCTGCTATGAGGACTTTCACAGGGGATGTTATGGGGCAGCTTGGTCGTAAGTCTCCCACAGGCGAGACGTGTCCCTGGAAGTCTATGATCAAGGTAATGTAGGATGCAGTAATAACTCAGCCGCACACAAGATAGCTCCTTTTCATACCTTTACTTGCAGGTTGTTAATGCAGATCCCGGGGAGCTGGTCGGGGTGGAAAGTGCACATCCAGGTAACAGCTTAGCAGGTTAGAGGCCTCCTTTACTTCCAAATATAGATGAGTCCTACTTGCTTGAAGCGAAGTTAACTCCGAATACTCCAGCTAACTCCTTAGCTGTACTGCCCGGCCAATGTTGTGGTGGAGCCTTCCAGTGATGAAACTAGGTCCTTACTTTTGCTGATCAGGCTCAAAGTCCCTATTTCACCTGACTCCGGTTACGTACTGACACTTAGGGCTGCTATCTGCGACCTGTAGTCCAGATGCCTCTGGTTTTCTTGTCACTATGCTTGAAACAATAGTGATGCTTCGGTCCCCAGTGACCGGTGATTTAGTGCAGGTAAATCAATACCTAAGGCACTGCTCTGTACTCTCCACTGCGCCCTTTGCCCTGCTTTCCGCTCTTAACATAAACACTGCTTTGTAGAAGCTGAATCTCCAATCCTTGTTGAAGCTCACTGAGTAGCTCTCAGTATTCTCCTAATCCAGGACCTCTGTCGACTGGACTTCACTGTCCTGGGACAGGCGGCTGAAGTCTCTACTCCGAACTCCTCCAAGTCTAGACAGAAAGACAGACTGACTACACTGCCTCCCACCAAGTTATATACCCTAAGGGTGTGTCTAAGTGTGATTGGCATGAGTGAATGAATATCAAGCTTTAGCTGTTACCCTTCTGTGCACTTTCCTGGATTTTCATGTGTACCTGCGAAGCTGGGCTACACATCCCCCCTTGGTAAAACACAGCACTCCCGGGCTGTAAAAGACAAAAAAAGACATTTTGTTTTGCAATAACAATAACATTATAACTCATCCCATCGGGAGGTGAGGATTTCTTGAACGTTACATTTTGTACAGTAAGAAAATACAAAAGTATCAAACAACTATATACACGATACTTGTGGAGGACCCGCACCAAAAACCTCCCACGTAGGTCCTGGGTGGGCTGCAGGACTTTATTGCAGACCTCTTTCTGGGCCCCACCATACGGGTTTTTCTTCTGAGGTAGTGAATTGTGGCTTCATGTAAAACCAAGAAAATGCACCATAGTGCAACTATTTACAGGATACAGTTTTTGGGCTGGCTCAGTCCTCAGCCACGCAGTTCATCATAAAACATTTTTTCAAGTAATTCACAGTAATACTTTAGATTCTATAAAGTGCAACGAACTTCTCAGACATTTTTACTTTTTAAACCATCATTAAATTCTGTACCCCGCCGGGTATTCTACTTATTGCAAAATATGTAAACATTACATACTTATATCAAAGGTGCAAATTATTTTCACTTTTATTGAATGTGGTAAACCCTGTCTGGGTCCTACCGGTATTTACTTTTGTTTGACTTCGATTACATTTTCCACCCCGGGGGCTGGAACAATGCGATGCTCTTTAGAGCACATGACAAACAGGTCGTGACCTGCTATCAGGGTTTGGGTAGCGACTGTTCTCATTCTAAATACGGTCCCATCGGGTGACTTCGTCATGTAAGACGCAAGCGGCATCTCCGAAGGTGTCGCTGTTGGTGCCGCTATGTCCGGCGGTGTAATTTGCGATTTGGAATGGGTCGCAGATTGTGTTTTGGTACGAGGCACTGGCAGAGAAGAATATGCAGGGGGCGCTTCAAACTGTGATGTACATTCAGGGGGCGATGCCGGGGCACGGCCTGGTGCAGCGGGAGTTCGGGACTGTGACGCGCTGGCAATGGTGACGTTACCTGCGTCGGGGACGGGGTCTCTGACGACTGCGACATTTAGGGCATACCATCCCTTCATACCCCAGTGCCGTGTATAGGTTACTATATCCCCGTTGATCAGGTCCCTCCCGGGATGGCCGATGGGCAGGTGGGATTCTACGTCCCTGCGGCTGACAAAGACCCCTGGGTAGAGGCCCGGTTCTCTAATGAAGCCCCAGCCCTTCCGGAGCTGGAACTCTGTCACACACCCCTGCCGCCGCGGTTCCCTTAGAGTACCTTTTTCCCTGCGGACACTTTCCTTATCCGCGACCAGCTGCTCGTACTGCCGCTGCCGGTTCCGCTGCACTTCCCGCTCTTCCTCCTGCCGGCGTCGCTGTTCCTCTTCACGACGCTGCCACTCACGTTCCCACTGGGCGGCATAGGCGACGTCATCCAGGCGCGCCATCTCGTCCCAGTCGATGTCTGGCAACGATGGACAGGACCCTTCCGGTGTCCCTCCCGGGGAACGATCATCTGCTGCGGCCTCCTGACCTGGCTGGCGTTCCGGAACTGGCGGTACCTCCTCAGCCTCCTTCGCCTCCACCGCCTCGTCGGTGGGATCAGGTATGGCACTTTTGGTGGTCGCCTCCAGGTACTCCTTAGCCTTCTTCATCAGGGCTTTCGGATAGTCCAGCGACAGAGTGCTGTTGGGGGGAGATGACACTGCGTCCCTGGGCAGCCGCTGGTTCTGGGCGCGCCAGCGTCTCTCCGTCTCCTCCATTTCAGCTTGTCGCAGGATCAGCTTTTTCAACTCTGCATTCTCCTCCCGAACTTCCAGCAGAGTGTATTGCAGATCCCGGACCAGGGACGACTCCGATTCTAGCAACATCTTGGCTGGGGAACGGGACCGCTGCTCCACCGCTTTCTCACACAGCTGCTCCCGTCCTGCCTCCATCTCGCTCCACGCCAGACTCTGATATCCAACCGGAACATTCTGGCTTTTTCCGTGGGGGCGGGATTTTCGTCTCCTCCTTCTTGCAGGGAAGGTGAAGAGGAGGCGGATTTCTTTTGCAGTGGGGCAGGACCGCATATTATAATAGCACTTTGAGAGGGCGGACATTATCTTCGCGCCACAGGGGGGGTACACGCCCACGAATGCACGCCCACCTTCTTCTCCAGCGCCTGAGGGCGCGAATTTGGCGGCAAAATGGCGGATTTTAGCGCCAAAAATTGCAAACAGTCTTTTTCGCCAAACAGTTCAATATAGGCACACAGGACTCACAATTGCAAGCTTCGCATCCTGTTCGTGACGCCAAAGATGACTCGCACCACATTGGCGTGTGGATACCAGGACTATGGGGTACTCGGATCCGAGCCCATGGAAGTCTATGGGAGTTGTCACTGGTAGCGGTGGCTCGGTCCGTGGCCCTGGCGGTCATGCAATGGGGGAATATTTACAGGGGATGTTTAGGTAGTTCGTGACGCCACCTGTGGTTTCTGGTAATTGTACCAGCGCTGCTATGAGGACTTTCACATGGGATGTTATGGGGCAGCTTGGTCGTAAGTCTCCCACAGGCGAGACGTGTCCCTGGAAGTCTATGATCAAGGTAATGTAGGATGCAGTAATAACTCAGCCGCACACAAGATAGCTCCTTTTCATACCTTTACTTGCAGGTTGTTAATGCAGATCCCGGGGAGCTGGTCGGGGTGGAAAGTGCACATCCAGGTAACAGCTTAGCAGGTTAGAGGCCTCCTTTACTTCCAAATATAGATGAGTCCTACTTGCTTGAAGCAAAGTTAACTCCGAATACTCCAGCTAACTCCTTAGCTGTACTGCCCGGCCAATGTTGTGGTGGAGCCTTCCAGTGATGAAACTAGGTCCTTACTTTTGCTGATCAGGCTCAAAGTCCCTATTTCACCTGACTCCGGTTACGTACTGACACTTAGGGCTGCTATCTGCGACCTGTAGTCCAGATGCCTCTGGTTTTCTTGTCACTATGCTTGAAACAATAGTGATGCTTCGGTCCCCAGTGACCGGTGATTTAGTGCAGGTAAATCAATACCTAAGGCACTGTTCTGTACTCTCCACTGCGCCCTTCGCCCTGATTTCCGCTCTTAACATAAACACTGCTTTGTAGAAGCTGAATCTCCAATCCTTGTTGAAGCTCACTGAGTAGCTCTCAGTATTCTCCTAGTCCAGGACCTCTGTCGACTGGACTTCACTGTCCTGGGACAGGCGGCTGAAGTCTCTACTCCAAACTCCTCCAAGTCTAGACAGAAAGACAGACTGACTACACTGCCTCCCACCAACTTATATACCCTAAGGGTGTGTCTAAGTGTGATTGGCATGAGTGAATGAATATCAAGCTTTAGCTGTTACCCTTCTGTGCACTTTCCTGGATTTTCATGTGTACCTGCGAAGCTGGGCTACACAAAAGCACACACACTAATGACACTGATGGTAAAAAAAACACACTAATGACACACTGATGGTAAAAACAGACACTAATGACACACTGATGGTAAAAGCAGACACACTGATGACACACTGATGGTAAAAACGGACACAGTGATGGTAAAAGCGGACACACTGATGACACACTGATGGTAAAAACGGACACACTGGTGACACACTGATGGTAAAAACGGACACACTGATGGTAAAAGCGGACACACTGATGACACACTGATGGTAAGAACAGACACACTGATGACACACTGATGGTAAAAACGGACACACTGGTGACACACTGATGGTAAAAACGGACACACTGGTGACACACTGATGGTAAAAACGGACACACTGATGGTAATAGCGGACACACTGATGGTAAGAACAGACACACTGATGACACACTGATGGTAAAAACGGACACACTGATCGTAAAAGCACACACTGATGACACACTGATGGTAAAAACAGACACTGATGGTAAAACAGACGCACGGATGACACACTAATTGCAAAAATGGACACTGATGGTAAAAACAGAAATACTGATGACACACTGATGATAAAAACGGACATAAGCATGACAAACTGATTCCTCACACTAATAACCCCAGTACTATTTTTTCATGTACACGTTTAAACACGGACTTGTGAATGAGTCTCTACCGTTTCAATAAAATGAGTGTTTTATCAGCAGGAGATGATCACTAAAGGACTAGGCCCTTCATATCAACACTGATTCCTTTTCCCCGTGTAAAGATCTGCACATACTGTAACTATACCGGAAACTCATTACTCAGGTCATCGGGTTCATTCTCCACTAACAATGCCAAGTGTTCTGAACCATTAGCAGAGGTGTATCTAGGCTTTCTGGCACCCGGGGCAAGAATTCGGTTCGGCGCCCCCCCCCCCCCAAGCACACATGCGATTTGCACACTTAGTCATGTACCCACGAGCTGCTCTCCCTAATGCTCTTAATGTTCAGTGAAAAACTGAGAGAAGCAGGAGGAGAAGCTCGTTGTCACAGGACCATAAGCATGAAAATCGCATATGAGTGAAGTGTCCATGTGACGACTGCTGGAACCTGCAGAGCTGAATCCTGACATTGCAGCTTCTGAATTCTCACAACGAATGCACTGCACACTTTTAGGGTTCTCCATTACCGGTGGCGAGAGTACACGGTCATGTCAGCACAAGCATGTGATTTATATACTTCTGGCCACATTCCAACTAGATGTGCCAGGCAGGGTCGGACTGGGGTGTCTGGGGCCCACCAGGAAAATGGACTCTAGGGGCCCACCCTACAGCTATATGCAGGCAGCTCCTGCACATCTACTGTGAGCCCCCATAACTGGGATGTATAATTACGGTAGTTTACATTAATGGGGTTCTTTGGTTAAAATAAGTTATCACCATTCCATGAGCTCTACAAGATAGGTGATCACTCAGGTCCGACCATTAGAAACTGCACCGATCGGAAAAACTAGGAAGTTTTATCGTTGATAGGAAACTTATCTCCATTTTATAATGGAGTGGCAGGTGGGATATCTGACCGCAGCTCCATTCAGTCTTTGTGGATTCTATAAAGAAATAAATGCTACACTGAGGGAATGAATGAATCAGTGATCGAGTTGTACATGCCACTCCAGTCTAATGGGGATAAAAAGTTCCACATTTTGCTGATTGAGTGCAAGTAGTCAGACCCCCACCAATCAATACGTTATCACTTATCTTGTGGAGAGATGATTACTTTTTTCACAGGAAAACCCCAGTAAAGCCCCCGTCACACACAGCGATCTCGCTAGCGAGATCACTGCTGAGTGACTAGTTTTGTGACACAACAGCAATCTCCCCAGCGATATCGCTGTGTGTGACATTCAGCGACGATCAGCCCCCCTGCTCGGTATCGCTGAATGTCCTGGACATTTTTTTGATCGTTGGTTTCCTGCTGGCCAGCACGCATCGCTGCATGTGGCAGGCAGGAGACCAGCGATCAGCTGGTAACCAAGGTACACATCGGGTTTCCAGGCGCCGGGCAGCGCCTGGAAACCCGATGTGTACCTTGGTTACCTGCTCCCTGCACCAGCAGGCTGGTATCCAACGTACACTGCGGGTAACTAAGCGTCGTTACCCGCAGTGTCGCTGTGCTGATCGCTGCCTGTTTGGCAGCTCAGCAGTGATCATGTAGCGACACACCAGCGATCCTGACAAGTGCATATCGTTGTTGGGATCGCTAGTGTGTCGCTATGTATGACGGGGCCCTAAGTGCATCTCTGCCGCTGTGATCCAAGTATTTACACTACCGGTCAAAAGTTTAGGGTCACTTAGAAATTTCCTTATTTTTGAAAGCAAAGCAGTTTTTTTCCAATGAAGCTAACATTAAATGATTCAGAAATACACTCTATACAGTGTTAATGTGGTAAATGACTATTCTAGCGGCAAACGTCTAGTTTGTAATGCAATCTCTTCATAGGTGTATAGAGGCCCATTTCCAACAACCATCACTCCAGTGTACTTATGGTATTTTGTGTTCGCTAACTGTGTAAGAAGGCTAATAGATGGTTAAAATACCCTTTAAAACCCTTGTGCAAGTATGTTAACACAGCTGAAAACCGTTTGGTTGATTAGAGAAGCTATAAACCTGACCTTCCTTTGAGCTTGTTGAGAATCTGGAGCATTACATTTGTTGGTTCAATTAAACTCTCAAAATGGCCAAAAAAAAAAGAACTTTCTTGTGAAACTCGACAGTCTATTCTTGTTCTTAGAAATGAAGGCTATTCCATGCGAAAAATTACCAAGAAACTGAAGAATTCATACAATGGTGTGTAGTACTCCCTTTAGAGGAGTGCACAAACAAGCTCTAACCAGAGAAGAAAGACAAGTGGGAGGCCCCGCTGCACAACTGAGCAACAAGACAAGTACATTAGAGTCTTTAGTTTGAAAAATTGACGCCTCACAGGTCCTCAACTGGCAGCTTCATTAAACAGTACACATTAAACGCCAGTGTCAACATCTACAGTGAAGAGGCGATTTGGGGATGCTGGCCTTCAGGGCAGATTGGCAAAACAAAAGCCAATATTCCTCTGTCCAATGTCTGTGTTCTTTTGCCCATATTAATCTTTTCCTTTCATTTAAGCCAGTCTTAAATATGGCTTTTGTTTTGCCAATCTGCCCTGAAAGCCAGCATCCCCAAATCGCCTCTTCACTGTAGATGTTGACACTGGCGTTTAATGTGTACTGTTTAATGAAGCTGCCAGTTGAGGACCTGTGAGGCGTCAATTTTTCAAACTAAAGACTCTAATGTACTTGTCTTGTTGCTCAGTTGTGCAGCGGGGCCTCCCACTTGTCTTTCTTCTCTGGTTAGAACTTGTTTGTGCACTCCTCTAAAGGGAGTACTACACACCATTGTATGAATTCTTCAGTTTCTTGGTAATTTTTCGCATGGAATAGCCTTCATTTCTAAGAACAAGAATAGACTGTCGAGTTTCACAAGAAAGTTCTTTTTTTTTGGCCATTTTGAGAGTTTAATGGAACCAACAAATGTAATGCTCCAGATTGTCAACAAGCTCAAAGGAAGGTCAGGTTTATAGCTTCTCTAATCAACCAAACGGTTTTCAGCTGTGTTAATTGACTCGCACCACAATTGTGGATACCAGGGCTATGGGGTACTCGGAGCCGAGCCCATCGATTTCCATGGGAGATGTCACTGGCAGCGGGACTCGGTCCGTGGCCCTGGCAGTCAATGCGATGGGGGGAATATTTACAGGGGATATTTAGGATAGGTAGTTCGTGACGCCACCTGTGGTATCTGGTTATTTGGACCAGCGCTGCTATAAGGACTTTCACAGGGGATGTTATGGGGCAGCTTGGTAGTAAGTCTCCCACAGGTGAGACGGGTCCCTGGAAGTCTATGGTGATGAAACAGGGTGTAGATAATAATTCAGTCGCACACAATGCAGCTTCTTTTCATACCTTTTACTGGTAGATGGTTCAAGCAGATCCCGGGGAGCTGGTCGGGGTGGAGAGTGCACATTCGGGTAACAGCTGAGCAGGTTAGAGGCCTCCTTTACTCCAACTTGTACGTGAGTCCAACTTGCCTGAAGCGAAGTTAACTCTGAATCTCCAGCTTTCTCAATAGCTGTACTGCCCGGCCAACATTGTGGTGGAGCCTTCTATGTGGTGAGAACAGAGTCCTTTTATGCGGGGCCCTGCTAAAAGTCCTTGTTCCTCCTGACTCCGATTACGTATTGACACTTAGGGCTGCTCTCTGCGACCTGTAGTCCAGATGCCTCCGGTTTTCTTGTTACTATGCTTGAAACACTAGCAACGCTTCGGACCCCGGTGTCCGGCAATTTAGTGCAGGCAATCCAATACCTAAAGCACTTCTCTATCTGTCTTCTCCACTTTGCCCTTCGCCCTGCTCTCGCTCTTAGCATAAACACTTGTAGCTTCGATGGTAATGTCAGCTTTCTCCAGAGCTCGCTGAGCAGCTCTCAGTATCCTCCAAGTCCAGACTCCACTGGCACTGAACTGCACTGTCCGAAGACAGGAAACTGACTGAACTCTGATTGCTAAGTGTCACTTCCTCTTGTACCCCTGATGGGTGTGTCTAAAAGTGTGAGTGACGTGCATAGATATCAAGCTTTGCTGTTACCTTCCTGTGCACTCTCCTGGACTTTATGTGTGCCTGCGTAGCTGGGCTACACATCCCCCCTTGGTAAAACACAGCACTCCCGGGCTGTAAAAGACAAAAAGAACATTTTGTTTTGCATTAACAACAACATTATAACTCTTCCCATCCGGGAGGTGAGGATTTCTTAAACGTTACAATTTGTACAATAAAGAATACAAAAGTATCAAAAGTATCAAAATATCAAACATTCCCATATATACAAGATACTTGTGGAGGACCCGCACCAAAAACCTCCCACGTGGGTCCTGGGTGGGCTGCAGGACTTCTGACTGCAGACCTCACTCTAGGCCCACCATACGGGTTTTTCTTCAGAGGTAGATAGTAATGGTTTCATGTAAAACCAAGATAATGCACCGTAGCGCAACTATTTACAAGAAAGTTCTTGGGCTGGCACAGTCCACAGCCACGCAGTCCATTGGCATGGTTAAAACACATTGATATATATAAATTTTAAACTTTATACATTTGGTCAGTGACAATAAACCCTGTCTGGGTCTTGCTAACTAGTCTAATAGGACTACTCCTGATAGCGAATAGGTAGTTTACCTTTAGTTGTTCGTTCTGACCTATGTGGGGTAGCGTCAGGTATGGTATTCTCTAACCTTTCTGTTCTGCGTAACGGCAAACGATAATACTGTCTCAACCTTTCTATGGATCTGGCAAGCGTGCTAGTGACTGGACGAGGCGGTACTGCTTCACCAGCTTCACCAATGGATTCCACTTCTTGTGGCGCTGCTTCTTGCGGGTCCGCTTCTTGGGGTTCCTCTGGTTGAGGTTCCTCTGGGACTGGCTCTACTGGCACAATTGGTATGACCGGTTGTAGAGACTCCTCTTGCGGTTGATAAAACTGCAGCACAGGAATAATTACAGCGTCTCCTAATCTGGGCCAATCTGCAGGTAAATCTCCCAAATCCGTGTGTATGACCGCTTCAGCACTCTCTTCTTGATGAACAACAGGGTTTTCTTCACGGAGCTTTAATGGGCCAGGACACAACTTCAATTGATCTCTAGACACAGTTGCCGTCGTTTTTCCTCCATCCTTGCTGATGGTACAGACCTTGCTGTTATCGAAATTGGAATTTTGCACGACATAGGGCTCCTGTTCCCACTGATCATCCAACTTGTGTGTTCTTCTTTTCCTTTTGAGCACCATTTCTCCAGGCATTAAAGGCTTAGCGGGAGCATTTTTGTTATAGTTCATCTCTTGCTTTTCTCTTACTTTGTTGAGACTGTTTTCCACGCAGGCTTGTACTCTCTTGTACTGTTCTTGTCGAGTGGTGTCCCAATCTTCAGCACTGTCATCAGCCTCTGGTTCTACCACACCGAGTTCTAAGTCCATTGGCAGTCTTCCCGGTCTTGCTCTCATAAGGTAGGCTGGAGTGCAGTTGGTGGAACTGACTGGTATGTGGTTGTACAAGTCAACCAGATCGGGTAACAAGTCTGGCCACCGATTTCTTTCTTCCAGTGGTACAGTTTTCAGTAAGTCGATGACAATGTGATTCATTTTTTCACAAAGGCCGTTGGTCTGAGGGTGGTATGGTGTTGTTCTGATCTTTTTACATCCATACAATTGACAGAATTCCTGAAACAGTTCAGCTTCGAATGCAGGACCTCGATCAGTCAGCACCTGCTCCGGATATCCGTGTGGTCTGCAGAAACTTGCTTGGAAGGTTCTTGCTGCTGTCTCTGCTGTCAGATCTTTGACAGGGGCGACCACCAGAAATCTGGAATAGTGATCCACCATGGTCAGGGCATATGTGTATCCTGACCTGCTTGGGGACAACTTGACGTGATCCAATGCCACGATCTCCAAGGGACGAGTCGTCCGGATAGGCTGCAAGGGTGCCTTCTGGCTACTGTAGTCTTTTCGCCTGAGGCCACAGGGCCCACAGTTCCGGCACCACTTCTCGATGGAGCTGCGCATCCCTACCCAGTAGAACCGGCACCTCAACAGGGTCTCCAGCTTTCTCCAGCCAAAGTGTCCTGCTTGATCGTGGTAGGCTTCCAGCACCATTTGGATGTCTGCTCTGGGGACCACTATCTGCCAAACCATCTCATGGGTCCTTGGGTCGACGTATCTCCTGCACAACTTCTCACGGTATATGAACAACCGGCTTCTCTCATTCCACAGGAGCTTTGCTGGTATGGGTGCGTCTTTCTCCAAGGAGGAACCTTCCTGTCTTATCAGCTCCTTGACACGGCTGACCACGGGATCGCTGTCCTGAGTCTCCTTCCAGCTGTGATGAGGTAAAGGGTTCAACATCTCACCACACCGCTTCCTGTAGACTCGTTGCTCTTGGACCATCCCATTTCGGTGGAACGCAGGTAGCTCGATTTCTTCCAGATCGTCTGATTCTTCCTCCGTGTCGGATTCATGCGGCATTCTGGACAAGGCGTCCGCGTTAGCATTCTTATGGCCCGCTCTGTATTTGATGGTAAACTGGTAGTTTGACAACCGAGCCATCCAACGTTGCTCCATGGCTCCCAGCTTGGCTGTTTCAAGGTGCGTCAAGGGGTTGTTGTCCGTGTACGCAGTGAACTTGTTGGAGGCAAGGTAATGTTTAAATCTTTCAGTAATGGCCCAGACCAGCGCCAGAAACTCCAGTTTGAAGCTGCTATAGTTTTCCGGGTTCCTCTCAGTTGGCCTGAGTTTTCTGCTGGCATATGCGATGACTTTTTCTTGGCCGTTCTGCTTCTGACTGAGGACTGCTCCTAATCCTTCGTTACTGGCATCGGTGTATAGCAGGAACGGTTGGCTGTAATCTGGGTAGGCTAAGATTTCATCGCCTGTCAGGATCTCTTTCATCTCTTTGAATGCCTCAGCTTGTTCCTTTCCCCAATTGAATGGAGGGTTTCTGCTCTTGAGAGGTTGTCCGACCAGGAGGTCCTGTAAAGGCGCCGCTTTCTTAGTGTAATCTTTTACAAACCTCCTGTAGTAACCTGTTAGTCCCAGGAACTGACGCACCTCCTTTAGATTCTTCGGCTCTGGCCATTTCTGAATAGCTGTGACCTTCTCGGGGTCCGGCGCTACTCCTTCGGAACTGACAATGTGTCCCAAGTACTGTACCTTCCGTTTGAGCAGGTGGCATTTAGAGGGCTTTAGTTTCATCCCAAACTTGGACAATGACTCGAATACCTCCGCCAGGTGCTTCAGATGATCTTCATATGTCTTAGAGTACACAATTACGTCGTCCAAGTACAGCAGCACAGTTTCGAAGTTGAGATGTCCCAGACAGCTCTCCATCACCCTCTGGAATGTTCCTGGGGCACTGCTGAGGCCAAACGGCATTCTGTCAAACTCGCAGAGTCCCATTGGGGTGGTGAAAGCAGTTTTCTCCCGATCCTCCTCAGCCACAGCTACTTGCCAGTATCCACTAGTAAGGTCGAGGGTAGAAAAGTAGTTAGCCGTTTTCAGAGCAGCTAAGGATTCCTCTATGCGTGGTAATGGGTATGCATCTTTATGTGTTATACGATTTACTTGCCTATAATCTACACACATTTGCATGCTACCATCCTTTTTCTTCACTAGAACTAGAGGTGCTGCCCAGGGGCTACAACTATCCCTTATCACCCCGGCTTGCTTCATGTCACGCAGCATTTCCTTAGCTTTCTGATAGTGGGCTGGAGGTATAGGCCTGTACCGCTCTTTGATGGGAGGATGACTGCCTGTAGGGATATGATGCTGTACTCCCTTAATTGTCCCAAAGTCAAGTGGGTGCTTGCTAAATACTTGTGCGTACTCTTGTACCACCCGTAGTACCCCCTGTTTCTGGTGGACGGAAGTGGTGTCTGTCCCAATATGAAGCTGCTGACACCAGTCCGCTACCGGGGTTGCCGGATCATTATCCTCCGCTGGTTGGCGGGAGGCTAAGGACTCGGTTGTGAGGATAGAATTGTTATCTACGGCATGTAATTTAGCAACTGTAGCATAACGTGGCAAATTTACTTCATCGACTCCCCAGTTGAGAAGTCGTACTGGTACTCTCCCATTTATCACTTCCACTACCCCTCTAGCAGTCATGAGAGTAGGTCTGTGCTCTGAATGATGGGGCTCTACTACTGCCTGGTAGTTCTGTCCTCTCAGACCTATGGCTGCCCTACACCATATTAACATTTCACTCATTGGGGGTATTACAATGGGGTTCGAGTCTGTGACCCGTACATTACCGATTTCACCATCTGTAAGCTTCGCTTGCTGCTGGCACATCAGGGCCCGGATCTCCCTCTGGATCACTCCCTTCTGCTTTGGCTTGGCAACTTCAGCGAGCTGTTGGAGCAAAAACACAACTTCTCCCAGACAGTTACTGATAACGTTAGTACCTAGTATCACATTTAAGGCATTCTCCTCATTTACAGTCTTTACCACTAAAAGTCCCTGATCCTTCAGCTCCACCCTGCCCACTTTTACGTCCACGTTTTTGGCTCCAATTACTTCAACAGGGAGACCATTGGTGGCGTACACTGTCAAGTCAGGGTTTGGGGCTGGAGACTGTCCATGGACCAAAATTTATTGTAAAGGACATCAGGTATGATGGTCACCTGAGATCCAGTGTCCAGCAGTGCAGGAATTGCAATCCCGTCCAGAATTATGGACAGGTAGGGCCGTCCACCCACGAACCTGCGGTTCCAGTCTAAGGGGCCTGATGAGTCTACTCCTGGGTGTTGGCCCTCTGACCCAGGATCGGCTCGTTTAAAGGACATTGCTGAGCCATATGACCTTTTTGATTGCAGCGGTAGCAGACGATCTCCCGGCGAGGATGGTGTTGATCAGGAGTCGCTCCTGGGGGTGGCGTGGTCTTCCTCCGGTGTGGCGACGTCCTCCATTTCCTTCGGTTCATCCAAGGGACATCCTCCGGACAGTCGGCTAGTAGGATCTTTCCTCCTTCCTCTTTCCGCAGTCGCAGGGCATCCATTACAGTGGCTAAGTTCTTAGTCAGCTGGCGCACTTCTGAGCGCAGACATTCCAACTCACTAGGGGCGCCACCTGCGTTTTAGCTTCTGCCACCTGCGGGGAAAAGGTGGGTACTGCCGGCTTAAGAGTGGCTTCACCCGGGTGATACTGATTTGCCACCTCAGGCTTTTCCAGGGGTCGCAGTCCTTTTATTGCCATGTCCTTGAGGGCATCGAAGGTGGCATCTGGATGATCCAAGGACCACCAGTTTACAGTCCTGCTTTCCTCTGGAGACCTCAGTCCCCGCACGAATTGCTCCTTCAGCATTTGGCTCTCATCAATGGGACTTGCAGGGTTAGCCTGTTTAAGAGCTCGCAGGGCCCCCTGTAGTCGGCAGGCGTAGTCCCTTATACTGTCACCCGATTTCTGGAAGCACTGATAAAATGCCATCCGGAGATCCGTTTCTGTGCGGTCCTCAAAGATGGCCTGTAGCTTTAAGAGAATCGCAGGTACCGACTCCTGGTCTGCAGTGGGCCAAGTCTCTACTTCTCTCTCAGCCGCACCAGCTAACTGTCCTATTACCACAGCAGCTTTTTGCTTCTCAGTCATGGAGTACATATCTAAGATGCTACATATTTTCCTTTTAAACCCTGGCAGGGTGTCGGGCTCGCCGCTGTATTGAGGGAGCCACTTCGCTCCTGGCATGTATGGGAGCGCTAGGGGCATAAGCGGGACCACCGGACCAGGTGAGGGGCCCGCACCTCCATCCTGCACTACAACGCCAAGCGGTGGGTTATTGGGGCCACCGGCGGGGGCCGCTCCGTCTGCTGGTTGCTGCGACATATTGATGCTCCCTTGGTTAAACTGAGCCTACCTCTTTCGCAGGCTGCAGCGTCGCAGGCACAGCGGTGGAGACAGGACCTTCGTGGCAGGCACAGCGGTGGAGAGAGGACCTTCGTCGCAGGCACTCTGATGTCAGAGCGTTCACTTCCTGTTTCACAGGACCTGTCGCCGCGTCAGAGCTGGGGGCGGAGCCAGGCAACAGCGCGCTTTTTCAGGTACACCCCCCTTCTTCACCAGCGCCTGAGGGCACGAATATGGCAGTAAAGATGGCGGTATTTGGCGCCAAATGCAGCAAACAGTCTTTTTCACCAAACAGTTCAATATAGGCACACAGGACTCACAATTGCAAGTTTCGCATCCTGTTCGTGACGCCAAAGTTAATTGACTCGCACCACAATTGTGGATACCAGGGCTATGGGGTACTCGGAGCCGAGCCCATCGATTTCCATGGGAGATGTCACTGGCAGCGGGACTCGGTCCGTGGCCCTGGCAGTCAATGCGATGGGGGGAATATTTACAGGGGATATTTAGGATAGGTAGTTCGTGACGCCACCTGTGGTATCTGGTTATTTGGACCAGCGCTGCTATAAGGACTTTCACAGGGGATGTTATGGGGCAGCTTGGTAGTAAGTCTCCCACAGGTGAGACGGGTCCCTGGAAGTCTATGGTGATGAAACAGGGTGTAGATAATAATTCAGTCGCACACAATGCAGCTTCTTTTCATACCTTTTACTGGTAGATGGTTCAAGCAGATCCCGGGGAGCTGGTCGGGGTGGAGAGTGCACATTCGGGTAACAGCTGAGCAGGTTAGAGGCCTCCTTTACTCCAACTTGTACGTGAGTCCAACTTGCCTGAAGCGAAGTTAACTCTGAATCTCCAGCTTTCTCAATAGCTGTACTGCCCGGCCAACATTGTGGTGGAGCCTTCTATGTGGTGAGAACAGAGTCCTTTTATGCGGGGCCCTGCTAAAAGTCCTTGTTACTCCTGACTCCGATTACGTATTGACACTTAGGGCTGCTCTCTGCGACCTGTAGTCCAGATGCCTCCGGTTTTCTTGTTACTATGCTTGAAACACTAGCAACGCTTCGGACCCCGGTGTCCGGCAATTTAGTGCAGGCAATCCAATACCTAAAGCACTTCTCTATCTGTCTTCTCCACTTTGCCCTTCGCCCTGCTCTCGCTCTTAGCATAAACACTTGTAGCTTCGATGGTAATGTCAGCTTTCTCCAGAGCTCGCTGAGCAGCTCTCAGTATCCTCCAAGTCCAGACTCCACTGGCACTGAACTGCACTGTCCGAAGAGAGGAAACTGACTGAACTCTGATTGCTAAGTGTCACTTCCTCTTGTACCCCTGATGGGTGTGTCTAAAAGTGTGAGTGAAGTGCATAGATATCAAGCTTTGCTGTTACCTTCCTGTGCACTCTCCTGGACTTTATGTGTGCCTGCGTAGCTGGGCTACACATTAACATACTTGCACAAGGGTTTTAAAGGGTATTTTAACCATCTATTAGCCTTCTTACACAGTTAGCGAACACAATATACCATAAGTACACTGGAGTGATGGTTGTTGGAAATGGGCCTCTATACACCTATGAAGATATTGCATTACAAACTAGACGTTTGTCGCTAGAATAGTCATTTACCACATTAACACTGTATAGAGTGTATTTCTGAATCATTTAATGTTAGCTTCACTGGAAAAAAACTGCTTTTCTTTCAAAAATAAGGAAATTTCTAAGTGACCCTAAACTTTTGACCGGTAGTGTAATCTCTAATGGAAATAAATCTTCTCCTAATTAATATCAAAGAGAACAAATGACCGCCATACACAACACAATCCACTATACCAAGACCAATAATACCACATACAGGGAAGAAATTCCACCACACAATGACAAGACCACATAGTGACCGAATAATACCACATATTACAAGAATATAGCAACCAAAACATACCACATACAAGGAGAAATACCACCACACTATAACTAGACTACATATTCCACCACATGGTGACCGAATAATACCACACACAGAAGAAATACCACTACACCATGACTAGACCAAATAGTGACCGAATAATACCACATACAGAGAAGAAATACCGCCACACTATGACCAAAACACATAGTGACCAAATAATACTACATACAAGGGACATATACAGCCACACCATGACAAGATCACACATTAGCACCACATAGTGACCGCATAATATCAAATACAAGGGAAAAGTACGCCACACCATGATCAGACCATATATTGACCGAATAATATGACATATTGCCAGCATATAGGGATGAAATAATACCACATACAAGGAGAAATACTGCCACGCTGTGACCAGACCACAAGTTACCACCACATAGTGACCGAATACTACAATACTGATCATGAATACAAACCACAATGCTAACACTATTACCACCAGTGACATTATACACAGGAGATCTGTATATGGTGTCAGTGTACAGGTAATGCAGTGATTACCAGTGACATTATACACAGATGCTGTATATGTGTCAGTGTACAGGTAATACAGTGATCACCAGTGACATTATACACAGGAGCTCTGTATATACTAGTGTCAGTGTACAGGTAATCAGTGATCAACAGTGACATTATACACAGGACCTCTGTATACTAGTGTACAGTGTAATACAGTGATCACCAGTGACATTATACACAAGGACTCTGTATATAGTCAGTGTACAGGTAATACAGTGATCACCAGTGACATTATACACAGGAGCTCTGTATATAGTGTAGTGTACAGGTAATACAGTGATCACCAGTGACATTATACACAGGAGCTCTGTATATAGTGTCAGTGTACAGGTAATATCAGTGATCACCAGTGACATTATACACAGGAGCTCTGTAAATAGTGTCAGTGTACAAGTAATACAGTGATCACCAGTGACATTATACACAGGAGCTCTGTAAATAGTGTCAGTGTACAAGTAATACAGTGATCACCAGTGACATTATACACAGGAGCTCTGTATATTGTGTCAGTGTACAGGTAATACAGTGATCACCAGTGACATTATATAGAGGAGCTCTGTACACAGTATACAGTATAAGTGTACAAGTAACACACTGACTTACCGGTGATGTCTGTAGTTGAAATCTTTTATCTTCATCAAGTGCCGTCATCACTTGTTCCAGCAAGAACTCGTCTCTGCAGAAGATAACACAGTTATTTATAGCTGATCCAGAGCACATTCCCCACTATTTTCCCCGACTACTACACTATGTCAGATGAAAAAAAAATACATAGTGCCGCCCTGCACAGTAGCAGGACCCCCCCTTTTGTTCTCCCGCATGGAAGACAGTAACCTCAAAAGTAAATTAAATTACAGTAGTAGTAATGTCCCCTGATTGGCCCCTACATTAATTATATTTCCACTTGCCACCATAAACTAATAATGTATGTTCCTCATCCTGACCTCCATACAGTAATTATGTCACCCCTTTATTTAGATCCTGGGCCCCTTTATTTAATGTCCCCATCCTGGACCCCAATGTCCACTTTAATAAGGTCCCCATCCTGGGCCCCGTTATTTAATGTACCTTCCCTGGGCCCCTATGGCCACTACCTTGCCCAATCACAGAGTGGGGTATTCCCCTCACCTTGTTGCGTTCCCTGGCGTCATCTTGTGGATTCATATTCGGCATGGTCGTTAAAATAGCTCCCGGCTGCAGCTGTGACAGGGCACTCTGCTCTGTGACAGGCCGCGTGCTGACGTCACATAGTAACATTGAAAGGACTCCAGCCTATCAAAGGCTGTAGGAGTCATTTAACATAACTGCTATGTGATATCGACGCATGGCCTGTCACAGAGCAGAGTGCCGTGTCATAGCTGCAGCCGGCATTCATCTTGATGTGCGTTGTCGCCAGGGTCAGCTCCAGGTTTTCGTGGGCCTTGGGCAAAAGAGTATCAGTGGGCCCCTTTAACACATGCCATGGTTCCTGATGCACAGATAAAAAAAATACAGGTATAGTACAATATATGGGCACCACATTGTCCGCCATACAGTATTATGGGCACCACATAGTCCGCCATACACTATTGTGGGCAACCACATAGTCCGCCATACACTATTATGGTTAACCACATAGTCCGCCATACACTATTATGGGCACCACATAGTCCACCATACAGTATTATGCGCACCACACAGTCCACCATACACTATTATGGGCACCACATAGTCCACCATACAGTATTATAGGCACCACATAGTCCACCATACAGTATTATAGGCACCACATAGTCTGCCATACAGTATTATGGGCACCACATAGTCCGCCATACCCTATTATGGGCAACCACATAGTCCGCCATACACTATTATGGACAACCACATAGCTGCCATACACTATTATGGGCAACCACATAGCTGCCATACACTATTATGGGCAACCACATAGTTCGCCATACAGCATTATGGGCAACCAC
>JARQOD010000001.1:821486810-821631410 GCA_033576555.1 Oophaga sylvatica | reverse complement strand
CCAAAATAAATAAAAAAAAAAAAAATATTCCCAAAAAAATTTTCATTTCTTCCTGAAAAATAAAAAAAACAAAACAATAAAAGTACACATTTTTGGTATCCCCCCGGGTCTGTAACGACCCCCCCTATAAAACTGTCCCATAGTTAACCCTTTAGTGAACCCCTTAAAAAAAAAAAAAAAAAAAACAAAAAAAATCAATGCTTTATCAATCATACCACCGAACAAAAAGTGGAATAACACGCGATCAAAAAGCCAATATAAATAAACATGGTACCGCTGAAAACGTCATATTGTCCCGCAAAAAACGAGCTGCCATACAGCATCAATCAAGCGAAAAAAAATAAAAAAGTTATAGCTCGCAGAATAAGCGATGCAAAAATAATTATTTTTTCATATAAATTGTTTTTATTCTATAAAAGCGCCAAAACATAAAAAAAATGATATAAATGAGGTATCGCCATAATCGTACTGACCCGAAGAATAAACTGCTTTATCAATTTTACCACACGCGGAACGATAAAAACGCCTCCCCCAAAAGAAATTCATGAATTGCTGATTTTTGTTCATTCTAACCTCCCAAAAATCGAAATAAAAAGCGATCAAAAAATGTCACGTGCTCAAAAATGGTACCAATAAAAAATTCAACTCGTACCGCAAAAAATAAGACCTCACATGACTCTGTGGGCCCAAAATATGCAAAAATTATAGCTCTCAAAATATGGCGATGCAAAAAACTATTTTTTGCAATAAAAAGCGTCTTTTAGCGTGACAGCTGCCAATCATAAAAAACCCGCTATAAATAGTAAATCAGACCCCCTTTTATCACCCCCTTAGTTAGGGAAAAAATAATAAAATAAAAAAATGTATTTATTTTAATTTTCCCATTAGGGTTAGGGTTAGGGTTGCGGCTAAAGTTAGGGTTAGGGTTGGCGCTAAAGTTAGGATTAGGGTTAGGGTTGGGATTAGGGGTGTGTTAGGGTTAGGTTTGTGGTTAGGGTTGGGACTAGGGTTAGGGGTGTGTTGGGGTTAGGGTTGGAGTTAGAATTGGGGGGTTTCCGCTGTTTAGGCACATCAGGGGCCTCCAAATGTGACATGGCGTCTGTCTCAATTCCAGCCAATTCTTCATTGAAAAGTCAAACGGTGCTCCTTCACTTCTGAGCTCTGCCATGCGTCCAAACAGTAGTTTATTCCCACATATGTGGTATCAGCGTACTCTGGACCCCAAGCGTTATTGTGCAATTTGTCATATTTCTTCTGTTACCCTTGGGAAAAAAAAAACGGGGGGCGAAAAAATCATTTTTGTAAAAAAAAAAATGGTTTTTTGTTTTTAAAGCTGTACATTTTTAAACTTCTGTGAAGCACTTGGGGCTTCATAGTGCTCATCCACCATCTAGATAAGTTCCTTGTGGGGTCTATTTTCCAAAATGGGTCACTTGTGGGGGGTTTCCACTGCTTAGGCGCATCAGGGGCTCTCCAAATGTGACATGACGCCCCCAGACCATTCCATCAAAGTCTGCAATCCAAAACGTCACTACTTCCCTTCCGAGCCCTGACGTGCGCCCATACAGTAGTTTTCTCCCACATATTGGGTATCAGCGTACTCAGGACAAATTGGACAACAACTTTTGGGTTCCAATTTCTTCTGTTACCCTTTTGAAAATAAAATATGGGGGCGAAAAAATCATTTTTGTAAAAAAAAAAAAAAGGATTTTTTATTTTACGGCTGTACGTTATAAACTTTAGTGAAACACCTGGGGGTTCAAAGTTCTCACCACACATCTAGATAAGTTCCTTGAGGGGTCTAGTTTCCAAAATGGTGTCATATATGGTGGTTTCCACTGTTTAGGAGATCAGGAGCTCTCCAAACACGACATGGGTCCCCGCCAATTCTGCGTTGAAAAAATCAGACGGCGCTCCTTCCCTTCCAAACTCTGCCATGCACCAGTGGTTTACTCCCACATATGGGGGATCAGCGCACTCAGGACAAATTGCACAATAACTTTTGGAGTCTTGTTACCCTTGGAAAAAATAAAAATTGGGTGAAAAGATCATTTTTGTGGAAAAAATTATTTTTAAATTTTACGGATCTACGTGATAAACTTGTGTGAAGCACTTGGGGGTTCAAATTGCTCACCAAAGATCTAGATAAGTTCCTTAGGGGGTCTAGTTTCCCAAATGGGGTTCATTTGTGAGGGGTTTCCACTGTTTAGGCACATCAGGGCTCTCCAAATGCAACATGGCATCCAATCTCAATTCCAGCCAATTTTGGTTGGAAAAAGTCAAATGGTGCTCCTTCCCTTCCGAGCTCTGCCGGCGCCCAAACAGTGGTTCCCCCCACATATGGGGTATCAGCGTACTCAGGACAAATTGGACAACAACTTATGTGGTCCAATTTTTTCCTGTTACCCTTGGGAAATAAAAAATTAGTGACTAAAAGATAATTTTTGTGGGAAAAAAATAGGATTTTTTATTTTCATGCCCGGGCATTATAAACTTGTGTGAAGCACTTGGGGGTCAAAGTGCTCACCAAAGATCTAGATAAGTTCCTTAAGGGTCTAGCTTCCAAAATGGGGTCACTTGTGGGGGGTTTCCACTGTTTAGGCTCATCTGGGGCACTGCAAACGGAACATGACCCCCATCAACGTCTGCATTCCAAAACGTTACTCTTCCTTTCCAAGCCCTGACGTGCGCCCAAACAGTTTCCCCCCCACATATGGGGTATCAGCGTACTCAGGACAAATTGGACAACAACTTTTGGGGTCCAATTTCCTTGGGAAAATTCAAAAATTTGGGACTAAAAAATCATTTTTGTGGAAAATTGTTTTTGTTTTTTTTCACACCCAGGCATTATAAACTTTGTGAAACACTTGGGGGTTCAAAGTGCTCACAACAGATCTAGATAAGTACCTTAGGGGGTCTAGTTTCCAAAATTGTGTCACTTGTGGGGGTTTCCACTGTTTAGGCGCATCAGAGGTTCTCCAAATGCGACATGCGTCCAATCTCAATTCCAGCCAATTTTAGTTTGAAAAAGTCAAACGGCGCTCCTTCCCTTACGAGCTCTGCCGTGTGCCCAAACATGGTTTTCCCCCCACTATTGGGTATTGGCGTACTCAGGAGAAATTGCATAACAACCTTATCTGTCCATTTCTCCTTTTACCCTTGTGAAAATAAAAAAAAAAGTTTGTAAAAGATCATTTTTGTGGCTAAAAAAGTTAAATATTCATTTTTTCCTTCCACGTTGCTTTAGTTCCTGTGAAGCACCTGAAGGGTTAATAAACTTCTTGAATGTGGTTTTGGTACCTTGAGGGGTGCAGTTTTTAGAATGGTGTCACTTTTGGGTATTTTCTGCCATATAGACCCCTCAAAGTGACTTCAAATGTGAGGTGGTCCCTAAAAAAAAATGGCTTTTAATTTTGTTGTAAGAAGAGAAATCGCTGGTCAACTTTTAACCCTTATAACTTCCTAACAAAAAAAAAATTTTGGTTCCAAAATTGTGGGAAATGTTATTTCTTAACTATTGTGTGTGATATTATTTCTCTGTTTTAAGGGAATAAAAATTCAAAGTTTGAAAATTGCAAAATTTTCTAAATTTTCGCCATATTTGCGTTTTTTTTTCAAAATAAACGCAAGTTATATCGAAGAAATTTTACTTCTAACGTGAAGTACAATATGTCACGAGAAAACAATCTCAGCATCGCGAATATCCGCTGAAGCGTTCCAGAGTTATAACCTCATAAAGAGACAGTGGTCAGAATTGTAAAAATTGGCCCGGTCATTAACGTGCAAACCACCCTTGGGGGTGAAGGGGTTAAAGTATACACAGTTACAAAATAGTATAAAAATCTTTAAAGCATTTAAAAAGTAGTTCTATCATCCTTAATAAGCACAGGTATCACCATAATGTTAATAAAGTATATAAGAACTATGTCCACACAGTAGAGCTAAATGGTTAAAAAAATCATTTGCTATGCAAGTGACAGTATATATACAACCGAAGAACCAAAAAAAGTACAATATCTTTCTTAATTAGTATATTAAAAATGGACACAAGCAAAAAATACAAATGCAAAAATACATAGTACAGATTGGGTCAAAAGGGAAAAATGGGGAATAGCTTCACTCTAGACAAATCCCTTCCTATCTGCAGAGGTTGGCACCCTAGTAATAGTGTAAGGGGTTATAAAGACTGTTTTAGGCCCCACATACACATCCCGGTTAAACGTTGACAAATGTAAATGTTCCACACTTTATGTACCTGAATGCTGCTATATATACTGTTGTGTAGTGTAATATATTTATGTATATACATGGTGCAGATAGGGAAAGTGCAGTACTTTAGTTAGCACACTAGAGGGGGTATTTTAGCACATCTAGGATAAGATAAGTAATAGTTAACTTAGGAGGGGCCAGCTGTGGGTAAGTCAGGAAGAGTTCCTGTAGTTGAGTCAGTAGGCCATGAGAGCCCGGACAGGGCAGGTGGATCCCTTAACGTTGAAGCACTGAGCCCAGTCATCCAGAGCCTGAGGGCCGAAGGTCACAAACGTGAGAATGCAGGACAGCTCAAGTATGTGGCAGCTAACTACATGGGCTGATGCCCTTTTGTCTCGGGTAGGGTTGAGCATTCCGATACTGCAAATATCGGGTATCGGCCGATATTAGCTGTATCGGAATTCCGATTCCGAGTTCCGATATTTTCGTCTTATCGGATACCGGAATCGGGATGTCACTGTCACTGTCAGTGTCCGTCGGTCGGGTCTGTCAGGAGTCAGCGGCACTTACCTGGCAGAAGATCTCCGGCGGTCACGTCCTGCACTGCTTCATGGCCGCCATCTTCTTTCCCCGGCGGTCACATGCAGTTTCTCGCGATAACTGCAGTGACTGCTGGGTAATCCCGGCCGTAAAGCAGTCAGTCCGATGACGTCACCGCCGGGGAAGCAGGTAATCAGCTGTGCTGCGTTGCAATGACAGGCTCTGCCTGTCATTGCGATGTAGCAGAGCTGGATCGTCGTGGGACTATCGTTATGGACTGCGTCGGACAGGTGGTATACTGTTGGTTTGTTTTTTTTTCTTTTTTACAGGAGATCGATGGCGTCGCAGGAATGAGAGAGTAATAAAAGAAATGAAAACTGTGTTGTCTCTTTTATTTCATTAAAAGACTTTTTTCTTGCTGTGTCTTTTTTTTATACATTTAATAACTTTGGGATTAATAATGGATCGGTGTCTTATTGACGCCTATCCATTATTAACCGGGCTTATTGTCACCGTGCAATCAACGGTGACATTAACCCCTTATTACCCCGCTTGCCACCGCTACAGGGCAAGTGGGAAGAGCCGGGTAAAGTGCCACAATTGGCACATCTTTTGATGCGCCAAATGTGGGGCTGCTGTAGCCTGGTATTATCAGGCTGTTGAGGGCCAAAATCCATGGGCCTTGACAGTCTTTTAATACCAGGCCGCAGCAGTCTGCATTTTACTTGGCTGGTTAACAAAAATAGGGGGGATCCCCACGCCGTTTTTTTTTTCGAGGGATCCCCTATTTTTGTTAACCAGCCAAGCTAAGCAGACTGCTGTGGCCTGGTATTATCAGGCTTGCAAGGTCCATGGATATTGGATCCTTACCAGCCTGAAAAACCAGGCCTCAGCGGTCTGCTTCATCTGGCTGGTTAACAAAAATAGGGGGGACCCCACGCCAATTTTTTCAAGGGGATCCCCTATTTTTGTTAATCAGCCAAGATATGCAGACTGCTGTGGCCTGGTATTATCAGGCTGGCAAGGTCCATGGATCTTGGCTCCTTAACAGCCTGAAAATCCAGGCCTCAGCGGTCTGCTTCATCTGGCTGGTTAACAAAAATAGGGGGGACCCCACGCCAATTTTTTTCGAGGGGATCCCCTATTTTTGTTAATCAGCCAAGATATGCAGACTGCTGTGGCCTGGTATTATCAGGCTGGCAAGGTCCATGGATCTTGACTCCTTAACAGCCTGAAAATCCAGGCCTCAGCGGTTTTCTTCATCTGGCTGGTTAACAAAAATAGGGGGGACCCCACGCCAATTTTTTTCGAGGGGATCCCCTATTTTTGTTAATCAGCCAAGATATGCAGACTGCTGTGGCCTGGTATTATCAGGCTGGCAAGGTCCATGGATCTTGACTCCTTAACAGCCTGAAAATCCAGGCCTCAGCGGTTTTCTTCATCTGGCTGGTTAACAAAAATAGGGGGGACCCCACGCCAATTTTTTTCGAGGGGATCCCCTATTTTTGTTAATCAGCCAAGATATACAGACTGCTGTGGCCTGGTATTATCAGGCTGGCAAGGTCCATGGATCTTGGCTCCTTAACAGCCTGAAAATCCAGGCCTCAGCGGTTTTCTTCATCTGGCTGGTTAACAAAAATAGGGGGGACCCCACGCCAATTTTTTTCGAGGGGATCCCCTATTTTTGTTAATCAGCCAAGATATACAGACTGCTGTGGCCTGGTATTATCAGGCTGGCAAGGTCCATGGATCTTGGCTCCTTAACAGCCTGAAAATCCAGGCCTCAGCGGTCTGCTTCATCTGGCTGGTTAACAAAAATAGGGGGGACCCCACGCCATTTTTTTTTCGAAGGGAACCCCTATTTTTGTTAATCAGTTCCCTCTGACGTCACTGATTGTGTCCCTGGCTGACCTGAAGTGAAAGTGGAAAGCAATCAATTAAGCTTTCCACTTAAGGGCCCGTCTCACATAGCGATATCGCTACCGAGATCGCTGCTGAGTCACTAGTTTTGTGACGCAGCAGCAAGCTCACCAGCGATATCGCTGTGTGTGACATTCAGCGACGATCAGCCCCCCTGCCGGGTATCGCTGATCGTCGCTGAAATGTCAGGACCTTTGATCGCTGGTTTCCCGCTGACAGGCACACATCGCTGCGTGTGACAGGCGGGAGACCAGCGATCCGCTGGTAACCAAGGTACACAGCGGGTTTCCAGGCGCGGGGCTGTGCCTAGAAACCCGCTGTGTACCTTGGATACCAGCGCCCTGATGCAGGGAGCTGGTATCCAAGGTACACAGCGGGTTTCCAAGCGCTGCGCGGTGCCTGGAAACCCGCTGTGTACCTTGGTTACCAGCGGATCGCTGGTCTCCCGCCTGTCACACGCAGCGATGCGTGCCTGTCAGAGGGAAACCAGCGATCAAAAAAAGGTCCTGACATTTCTGCGACGATCAGCGATACCCGGCAGGGGGCTGATCGTCGCTGAATGTCACACACAGCGATATCGCTGGTGAGCTCGCTGCTGCGTCACAAAACTAGTGACTCAGCAGCGATCTCGGTAGCGATATCGCTATGTGAGACGGGCCCTTAAGCGATGTTACCCGCAGTGTCGCTGTCCCAGATCGCTGCCTGTTTGGCAGCTCAGCAGCGATCATGTAGCGATACACCAGCGATCCTGACAAGTGCATATCGTTGTCGGGATCGCTGGTGTATCGTTATGTGACACCCAGCCTTTACTCTCCTGTCAGGCAGGAGAGGAACTCATTCATTTGGGGTTTACTGTGAGGCTGCAGCATTAGCTGCGGTCCCTGCAATAAACATTAACCCTTTCTGAAGGATTACACCGTGGGACCTGACTGTGCATGGGATAGGTAAGAATAATTTTGCTTTTTTATTTTATTTTTATTACAGGAAATGGTTTTTGCAGTAAAATAAAAGATGGTCAAAAACATGTGTCTTTATTTCATTAAAATGATTTTTAATTAAAGTGTGTGTGTTTTATTTTTATTTCATGCAATAGGATTAATAATTGATAGTTGTCTAATTGACAGCTCTCAATTATTAACCTGGCTTAAGGTCACCTTTCAATAGCAAGGTGGCTTTAACCCCATATTAACCCATTCGCCACCGCTACAGGGCAATGGGAATAGACGGGCAAAGTGCCAGAAAGGGCGAATCTAATTATAGATTTGTCTTTCCTGGGGTGTCTGGGGGCAGATGTTAGTAGCCGGGGGGGGGGCAAAAATAATGGTCCCTCTCTGGGCTATTATTATCTGCCCCCACTCACTGGCTTTGTCTGTCTGGTTGCGAAAATAGGGCGGGAGCCCACGCATTTTTTTTCAGCAATTTTACACCTCATATATATATATACATGTCATTGAATTTGTGACACATATATATATATATTTATATTTGTAGTTCATACACTTCTACATAGTATAATAGCCGCTAATTCAATTGCCGGCTTTTGTGAAAATGCAGAACCCGACATGAAATGACACTTGGTGTACATAGGGTTAACCATGTCTTTTCATGTCCTTTGCTATCTAATTTGCACAAACAATTAAATCAGACTATGTGTGCAAAATTTCACACCTGTAGGGGTTAATTAAAGGTGTAAATTCGTAGCAAAAAAGTCCGTTTTTTTTACAACGAATTTACACCTTTAATTAACCCCTACAGGTGTGAAATTTTGCACACATAGTCTGATTTAATTGTTTGTGCAAATTAGATAGCAAAGGACATGAAAAGACATGGTTAACCCTATGTACACCAAGTGTCATTTCATGTCGGGTGACATGAAATGACACTTGGTGTACATAGGGTTAACCATGTCTTTTCATGTCCTTTGCTATCTAAGGCCGGAGTCACACTGGCGACAAAATCGGACGACTGCAATGCGATGAAATATCGCATTGCAGTCAGACCTATGTTAATCTATGGAGCAGCTCCCAGTATCAGATTTTTTGTGGTCCGTTTTAAACGTCCGTGTACAATCGCAGCATGCTGCGATTGTCACCGATTGTCGGTCGACAATCGCCAATGCAAGTCTATGGGAGCGATGAAAAATCTGATTACAAACGGACCACACTGTGTGACTTGCGATGAAATCGCATCGGTGTCCTTTAGAAAAGCCGGCAATTCATCCCCGGCTATACTGTAAAATCACACTGACAGCTTTAATAAAGACTAGAAAGAATAGATATATACACATAGAACACATACATATATATATACATGTCATTGTGACATGTATATATACATATATTTATAGTTCCTAGACTTCTACATACTGTAATAGCCGCTAATTCAATTGCCGGGTTTTGTGAAATCACAGAAGCCGACATGAAATGATACATTGTTTCCACACATTTAACCATGTAATTTCATGTATTTTTATATATGTTTGAAACATACAATTACATGAGTGTATTTGTGCAAAATTTCAGACATGTAGGGGTTAATTAAAGGTGTAATTTCGTTGAAAAAAAATGCGTGGGCTCCCGCTGTATTTTCTCCACCAGACAGACAAAGCAAAGCGAGTGGGGGCAGATAATAATAGCCCAGGGAGGGTGCATTTTTTTGTGCCCCCCCTGGCTACTAACATCTGCCCCCAGACACCCCAGAAAGGGCAAATCTATAATTAGATTCGCCCTTTCTGGCACTTTGCCCGTCTATTCCCATTGCCCTGTAGCGGTGGCGAATGGGTTAATCTCACCTTACTGTCACCTTGCAATTGAAAGGTGACCTTAAGGCAGGTTAATGATTGATAGCTGTCAATTAGACAACTATCAATTATTAATCCTATTGAAGTAAATAAAAAAACACACACACTTTAAGAATAAATAATTTTAATGAAATAAAAACACATTTTTTTGACCATATTTTATTTTACACTAAATCCGTGCGAAGCCATTGATCTCCTAAAATAAAGAAAAAGAAATAAAACAACATTATTCTTACCTATTCCGCCGATCTGTCACGTCCCACGCTGTAATCCTTCACAAAGGGTTAACTAGCTTTGAGCCAAGCAGTGCAAGTAATCCTGCATGCTCAGCTCAAAGCTCATGAATGAATAAGTTCCTCTCCTGGCGACAGGAGAGGATGTGTTTCATGAATGAAGCTTAATTGATTGTGTCCACTTTCCCTTTAGGTCAGGTCACTACAGTTAAATTGGCAAGAAATCAATTAAGCTCCATTCATGAATCTATTCCTCTACTTTCGCTGGGAGAGGAACTTATTCATTCAGGGGAATACAGGTCTGAGACAGCATTATTAGCTCTCTGCGACCTGTAACCTGTTAACCCTTTCTGATGGATTACACCGTGGGACCTGACTGTACATCGGATTGGTAAGTATAATTTTGCTTTTTTATTTTATTTTTATTACAGGAAATGGTTTTAGCAGGAAAATAAAATATGGTCAAAAACTGTGTGATTATTTAATTAAACTTATTTTTTATTAAACTGTGTGTGTTTGATTTTTCTTTCATACAATAGGATTAATAATTGATAGTTGCCTAATTGACAGCTATCAATTATTAACCTGGCTTAAAGTGACCTTTCAATTGCAAGGTCATTTTAACCCCTTATTAACCCATTCGCCACCGCTACAGGGCAATGGGAATAGACGGGCAAAGTGCCAGAAAGGGCGAATCTAATTATAGATTTGCCCTTTCTGGGGTGTCTGGGGGCAGATGTTAGTAGCCAGGGGGGGGCACAAAAAAAATGTACCCTCCCTAGGCTATTATTATCTGCCCCCACTCGCTTGCTTTGTCTGTCTGGTGGAGAAAATACAGCGGGAGCCCACGCATTTTTTTTTAACGAATTTACACCTTTAATTAACCCCTACATGTCTGAAATTTAGCACACATATACTCATGTAATTGTATGTTTCAAACATATATAAAAATACATGAAATTACATGGTTAAATGTGTGGAAACAATGTATCATTTCATGTCGGCTTCTGTGATTTCACTGAAGCCGGCAATTGAATTAGCGGCTATAACAGTATGTAGAAGTGTAAGAACTATAAATATATGTATATATATATATGTCACAATGACATATATATATATATATATATATATATATATATATATATATATATATATATGTGTATATATCTATTCTTTCTTTTGGCATTTAAATACTATTCTTTTGGATCCATTATATGTCAGTTTTGCAAGCCTGCGAGAAAATCTCGCAAGTCGGATGAAAATCGGATGTTACAAGGTACACACACATGCGATTAAATCGCATCTTTGAAGGAAAATCGGATGCCAGAAGGATGTGTGATGTTTTTATTTTGATCCGATTGTTGACCGTCTAAAACGGACCGATTTTTTGTGGTTGTGTGTGACTCCAGCCTAATTTGCACAAACAATTAAATCAGACTATGTGTGCAAAATTTCACACCTGTAGGGGTTAATTAAAGGTGTAAATTCGTAGCAAAAAAAGTCAGTTTTTTTTACAACGAATTTACACCTTTAATTAACCCCTACATGTCTGAAATTTAGCACACATATACTCATGTAATTGTATGTTTCAAACATATATAAAAATACATGAAATTACATGGTTAAATGTGTGGAAACAATGTATCATTTCATGTCGGCTTCTGTGATTTCACTGAAGCCGGCAATTGAATTAGCGGCTATAACAGTATGTAGAAGTGTAAGAACTATAAATATATGTATATATATATATGTCACAATGACAATATATATATATATATTATATATATATATATATATATATATTATATGTGTATATATCTATTCTTTCTTTTGGCATTTAAATACTATTCTTTTGGATCCATTATATGTCAGTTTTGCAAGCCTGCGAGAAAATCTCGCAAGTCGGATGAAAATCGGATGTTACAAGGTACACACACATGCGATTAAATCGCATCTTTGAAGGAAAATCGGATGCCAGAAGGATGTGTGATGTTTTTATTTTGATCCGATTGTTGACCGTCTAAAACGGACCGATTTTTTGTGGTTGTGTGTGACTCCAGCCTAATTTGCACAAACAATTAAATCAGACTATGTGTGCAAAATTTCACACCTGTAGGGGTTAATTAAAGGTGTAAATTCGTAGCAAAAAAAGTCAGTTTTTTTTACAACGAATTTACACCTTTAATTAACCCCTACATGTCTGAAATTTAGCACACATATACTCATGTAATTGTATGTTTCAAACATATATAAAAATACATGAAATTACATGGTTAAATGTGTGGAAACAATGTATCATTTCATGTCGGCTTCTGTGATTTCACTGAAGCCGGCAATTGAATTAGCGGCTATAACAGTATGTAGAAGTGTAAGAACTATAAATATATGTATATATATATATGTCACAATGACATATATATATATATATATATATATATGTGTATATATCTATTCTTTCTTTTGGCATTTAAATACTATTCTTTTGGATCCATTATATGTCAGTTTTGCAAGCCTGCGAGAAAATCTCGCAAGTCGGATGAAAATCGGATGTTACAAGGTACACACACATGCGATTAAATCGCATCTTTGAAGGAAAATCGGATGCCAGAAGGATGTGTGATGTTTTTATTTTGATCCGATTGTCGACCGTCTAAAACGGACCGATTTTTTGTGGTTGTGTGTGACTCCAGCCTAATTTGCACAAACAATTAAATCAGACTATGTGTGCAAAATTTCACACCTGTAGGGGTTAATTAAAGGTGTAAATTCGTAGCAAAAAAAGTCCGTTTTTTTTTACAACGAATTTACACCTTTAATTAACCCCTACAGGTGTGAAATTTTGCACACATAGTCTGATTTAATTGTTTGTGCAAATCAGATAGCAAACGACATGAAAAGACATGGTTAACCCTATGTACACCAAGTGTCATTTCATGTCGGGTGCTTCTGTCTTTTCACTGAAGCCGGCTTTACCCGGCAATTGAATGAGAGGATATTTTACTATGTAGAAGTGTATAAACTATACATATATGTATATATATATGTCACAATGACATGTATATATATATATATGTATTCTATGTGTGTATATTTAGTGTTTACAAGGAAAGAATGAGTTTTTTTTAGTTGCGATATTTTGTTCCCATAGACTTACATGGGACTTCCGGTATCGGTATCGGGTATCGCCGATATTTTAGTGATATCGGCGATACCATTCCGATTCCGATACTTTAGGATATCGGAAAGTATCGCTCAACTCTAGTCTCGGGCGAAACGGACAGGGGAATTCCTGAAGATAGTTAGGCTGGCCAAAAGGAATGCTGCAGTACCAGATGATCCAGTACGACCCTGGGACATTCTGGAAGAAGTGAAGGAAAACACAGGGCAAGAAAGGAATGTACTCTGTGATGATCCCTGTGATGCAACTGTGACTGAACTAGGCGTACTGAGAATGGAACCAAGTAAAATCTTTTATGTTAAGTTGGAAGTAGACTCTGTCTCTCTTTGAAACCACCAGAAGGCCGTCCTCAGCAGCTCAGAAGGGAACCGGATAGAATTGAGAGCGGGACGAAAGGTACAGATCAAAGAGGACAATGTATGCATGTGGCGGGAGACCAGGGTGTGATTGAGCAACCATTGTCAGCCACGACTATGGCCCTGGCTCCCCCTACACTACAACTGTAGGAGGCTGTGCTTACAATCATTATCTTCTTCTGTTAAACATGGCTACTTTCAAGGAAACTCATGAAGCTATTATTGCTTTGCATCAAAAGGGCTTTACAGGCAAGGACATTGCTGCGTGTAAGATTGCCCCTAAATCAACCATTTATCCAATCAACAAGAACGGCAAAGAAAGATGTTCAATTGCTTTGAAGAATACTTCAGCTTTCTCAATGTTAACCCCTTAATGACCGCCGATACGCCTTTTAACGGCGGTCATTAAGTGTACTTAAACCACAGCGCCGTTTATTAACGGCGCTGTGGAAAAAGTGAATAGCGCCCCCCAGAGGCGCATTTTCTCCGGGGTCTCGGCTACCGGGGGTAGCCGAGATCCCAGAGAACATGAATCGGGTCGGTTTTTACCGACACCGATGTTGCGATCGCCGTTATTAACCCTATAACGGCGACCGCAACAAAAAAAATAAAAGTTGTGCCATTTAATTTCTCTGTCCTCTGATGTCATTGGACATCAGAGGACAGAGAAAAAGGGTCCCCAGGACCCCCATGTGGCCCCCGATCCCCTGCATGTGGCCCCAGGGCCCTCCGGTGTCCCCTGGTGCCGGCGCTATGAAGAAAATGGGCGCATGCTCAGTGCGCCCGCCGCTATATGCCGCTATGTGCTGGGGGGGATGGGCAAATATTCTCTGGGGTCTCGGCTACCAGGGGTAGCCGAGACCCCAGAGAACATGATCCGGGTCGGTATTCACCGATCCCGGTGTTGCGATCACCGCTATGCAAGCATAGACGCGATCGCAAATAAAAAAAGATTTCTCTCCCCTCTGATGTGATCGCACATCAGAGGGGAGAAAATGAGGGTCCCCATGTCCCCATGGACCCCCCCTGTACCTGCCGGTGTCCTCTGGCAGGTCCCCCTGGCCTCCGATCCTCCCGGTCTTCTTCCTGGAAAAAAAAAATGGCGGGCGCATGCGCAGTGCGCCCGCCGATCTGCTTGGCGGCAGATTCAAATTTTTTTTCATTCATTCTCCAGAAAGTGCATTTTGATCACTGTGATAAATTATCACAGTGATCAAAATAAAAAAAACAGTACATAACCCCCCCATTTATCACCCCCTTAGTTAGGGACATATAATAAAAAATAGAAATTATATTTATTTTCATTTTTCTGTTAGGGTTATAATTAGGGTTAGGGTTATAATTAGGGTTAGGGTTAGCATTAGGGTTAGGGTTATAATTAGCGTTAGGGTTAAGCTGGGTTCATACTGCGTTATGGCAGTCCGTTAGACGGACTGCGTTACACCGCGGTATAACGCGGTGTAACGCAGTCCGTTAACGCTGCCATTCACCCCATTTGAGGGCGCATCGCGACGCATGCCGTAAAGCGGAATGCGTTTGCGACGTGCCATCATTCAGTGACGGAGCCTCGGACACGGGCTGCAGCGTTTGGGCTCCGTCACCGCTAGCGCAGATGAATCATCTGCTGATTCCTCTGCGCTAGCAGGTATATAATAACGCGATCGCGTTATGCTATACCGTTACCAGCCCGTCAACGCTATGTGTTGAACGGGCTGGTAAAACGCAAAATGAACCTAGCCTTAGGGTTAGGGTTATAATTAGGGTTATAATTAGGGTTAGGGTTACAATTAGGGTTAGGGTTAAAATTAGGGTTAGGGTTACAATTAGAGTTAGGGTTACAATTAAGGTTAGGGTTACAATTAGGGTTGGAATTAGGGTTGGGATTTAGGTTAGGATTAGGGTTGGGATTAGGGTTAGGGGTGTGTTGGGATTAGGGTTGGAGCTAGAATTGAGGGATTTCCACTATTTAGGCACATCAGGGGGTCTCCAAACTCGACGTGGCTTTCAAAAAGTCAAATGGCGCTTCCTCCCTTCCGAGCTCTGCCGTGCGCCCAAACAGTGGTTTACCCCAACATATGGGGTATCAGCGTACTCAGGACAAATTGCACACCAATTTTGGGGTTCTAATTTCTCCTGTTACCCTTGGGAAAATAAAAAATAGCTGTCTAAAAAAAATGATTTTTGAGAAAAAAAATGATTTTTTATTTTCACAGCTCTGCGTTTATAAATTTCTGTGAAACACTTGGGGGTTCAAAGTGCTCACCACACATCTATATAAGTTCCTTAAGGGGTCTAGTTTCCAAAATGGGGTCACTTGTGGGGTGTTTCCACTGTTTAGACACATCAGGGGGTCTCCAAACACGACGTGGCTTTCAAAAAGTCAAATGGCGCTCCCTCCCTTTCGAGCCCTGCCGTGCGCCCAAACAGTGGTTTACCCCAACATATGGGGTATCAGCGTACTCAGGACAAATTGCACACCAATTTTGGGGTTCTAATTTCTCCTGTTACCCTTGGGAAAATAAAAAATAGCTGGCTAAAAAAATCATTTTTGAGAAAAAAAATGATTTTTCATTTTCATGGCTCTGCGTTTATAAATTTCTGTGAAGCACTTGGGGGTTCAAAGTGCTCACCACACATCTAGATAAGCTCCTTGGGGGGTCTGGTTTCCAAAATGGTGTCACTTGCAGGGGGTTTCTACTGTTTAGGTACATCAAGGGCTCTGCAAGCACAACATGACGCCCGCAGAACATTCCATCAAAGTCTGCATTACAAAATGGCGCTCCTTCCCTTCCAAGCACTCCCATGCGCCCAAACAGTGGTTTCACCCCACATATGGGGTATCAGCGTACACAGGAAAAATTGCACAACAACTTTTTGGGTCCAATTTCTCCTGTTACCCTTGGGAAAATAAAAAAAATAGCGGGCTAAAGAATCATTTTTGAGGAAAAAAAAGATTTTTTATTTTCACGGCTCTACGTTTATTAATTTCTGTGAAGCACTTGGGGGTTCAAAGTGCTCACCACACATCTAGATAAGTTCCTTAAGGGGTCTAGTTTCCAAAATGGTGTGATTTGTGGGGGGTTTCGACTGTTTAGGCGTATCAGGGGCTCTCCAAACGCGACATAGCGTTCAATTTCAATTCCAGCCAATTTTGGTTTGAAAAAGTCAAACGGCGCTCCTTCCCTTCCAAGCCCTTCCGTGCGCCCAAACAGTGGTCCCACCCCACTTATGGGGTATCAGCGCACTCAGGACAAATTGGACAACAACTTTTGTGGTCTAATTTCTCCTGTTACCCTTGGGAAAATAAAAAATTGGGGACTAAACGATCAGGTTTGTGGAAAAAATATGACTTTTTATTTTCATGCCCGGGAGTTATAAACTTCTGTGAAGCACTTGGGTGTTCAAAGTGCTCACCACACATCTATATAAGTTCCTTAGGGGGTCTAGTTTCCAAAATGGTGTGACTTGTGGGGGGGTTTCCACTGTTTAGACACATTAGGGCCTCTACAAACGCGACATGGCGTCCAGCCAATTCTGAGTTGAAAAAGTCAAATGGCGCTCCTTCTCTTCCAAGCTCTGCCATGCACCCAAACAGTGGTTTACCCCCACATATGAGGTATCAGCATGCTCAGGACAAATTGCACAAAAACTTTTGGGGTCTTGTTACCCTTGGGAAAATAAAAATTGGGGTGAACAGATCGTTTTTTGTGGAAAAAATATGATTTTGTATTTTCACGGTTCTATGTTATAAACTTCTGTGAAGCACTTGGAGGTTCAAAGTGCTCACCACACATCTAGATAAGTTCCTTAGGGGGTCTAATTTCCGAAATAGGGTCACTTGTGGGGGGTTTCCACTGTTTAGACACATCAGGGCCTCTACAAACGCGACATGGCGTCCAGCCAATTCTGAGTTGAAAAAGTCAAACGGCGCTCCTTCCCTTCCAAGCTCTGCCATGCACCCAAACAGTCGTTTACCCCCACATATGGGGTATCAGCATGCTCAGGACAAATTGCACTAAAACTTTTGGGGTCTTGTTACCCTTGGGAAAATAAAAATTGGGGTGAAAAGATTGTTTTTGTGGAAAAAATATGATTTTTTATTTTCACTGTTCTATGTTATAAACTTCTGTGAAGCACTTGGAGGTTCAAAGTGCTCACCACACATCTAGATAAGTTCCTTAGGGGGTCTAGTTTCCAAAATGGTGTCACTTGTGGGGGGTTTCCACTGTTTAAACACATCAGGACCTCTACAAACACGACATGGCGTCCAGCCAATTCTGCGTTGAAAAAGTCAAATGTCGCTCCTTCCCTTGCGACCTCTGCCGTGCGCCCAAAAAGTGGTTTACCCCCACATATGGGGTATCGGCTTATTCAGGAGAAATTGCACAACAAATTTTGTGGTTCATTTTTTCTTTTAACAGTTGTGAAAATAAAAAAAATAGGTTCCGAAGTAAAGTTTTTGCAAAAAAAGTTAAATGTTAATTTTTTCCTTCCACATTGCTTCAGTTCCTGTGAAGCACGTAAAGGGTTAATATACTTCTTGAATGTGGTTTTGAGCACCTTGAGGGGTGCAGTTTTTAGAATGGTGTCACTTTTGGGTATTTTCTATCGTATAGACCCCTCAAAGTGACTTCAAATGTGATGTGGTCCCTAAAATAAAAATGGTGTTGTAAAAATGAGAAATCGCTGGTCAACTTTTAACCCTTATAACTTCGTAACAAAAAAAATTTTGGTCCCAAAATTGTGCTGATGTAAAGTAGACATGTGGGAAATGTTATTTATTAAGAAATTTGTGTGACATATCTCTCTGATTTAAGGGCATAAAAATTTAAAGTTTGAAAATTGTTAAATTTTCAAAATTTTCGCCATATTTCCGTTTTTTTCATAAATAAACACAAGTCATATCAAAGAAATTTTACCACTAACGTGAAGTACAATATGTCACGAAAAAACAATCTCAGAATCAGCGGGATTCGTTAAAGCATTCCAGAGTTATAACCTCATAAATTGACAGTGGTCAGAATTGTAAAAATTGGCTATGTCATTAAGCTGCAAAATGGCTCTGTCACTAAGGGGTTAAGCAAGCGCCAGGACCATTTCCTAAAGATAATTCAACAGAGCATGTTCAGGAATGAGAAAGGAAATGCCAATCTTAATCAATTGGGGCCTGAGTCTGCAGAATACAAGAAAGTCAGAGTCTTCAGAATACAAGAACCGTTATGTGGCACAAATCATAAATTCTTGCCATAATAGTCTATAGGACTGAATTAGAGGTGTATTTTTCACTTACGTGTTTATCATGGATAAAACAAGTATGTGTTATAGTAGCCTATGCTACTGTTCACGTATCCGTGTTACTTTGCTGTGTGTCTACAAAAAAAAATCCCAGAGACAATTCATGGATCAAAATCACACATATAAGTCTACGAAAATCTCAGACGTCACATGGATGCCACATTTGTGCCAGTTGTGTGCTCTCCATTTTTAACATTGCAGTGGGTAGAATAAGCTTTGCAGTTATTTCCTATTTCTTTATTTTTGGTTACTAGAAAATTAGTGATGAAGCGCTGATGGTAAAAACACACTGACCGAACACTGAGGAAAATCTGATCCATAATACTGATGGAAAATAAGGCCTGTTATTACTTTAAGGCCGGAGTCACACACAACGACAAAAAATCGGTCCGTTTTATACGGTCGATTGTCGGATCAAAATGCAAACATCACACATGCTTCTGTCATCCGATTTTCCTTCAAAGATGCGATTTAATCGCATGTGTGTGTACCTTGTAACATCCGATTTTCATCCGACTTGCGAGAATTTCTCGCAGGCTTGCAAAACTGACATATAATGGATCCAAAAGAATAGTATTTAAATCACAAAAGAAAGAATAGATATATACACATAGAACACATATATATATATATATATATATATGTCATTGTGACATATATATACATATATTTATAATTCTTACACTTCTACATACTGTATTAGCCGCTCATTCAATTGCCTGCTTCTGTGAAATCACAGAAGCCGACATGAAATGATACATTGTTTCCACACAGTTAACCATATAATTTCATGTATTTTGATATATGGTATTAAGTTAATATTACATAAGTATATGTGTGAAAAATTTCAGACATGTAGGGATTAATTAAAGGTGTAAATTCGTTGTAAAAAAAAATTAATTTTTAACAACGAATTTACACTTTTATTTAACCCCTACATGTCTGAAAATTTGCACACATATACTTATGTAATATTAACTTAATACCATATATCAAAATACATGAAATTATATGGTTAACTGTGTGGAAACAATGTATCATTTCATGTCGGCTTCTGTGATTTCACAAAACCCGGCAATTGAATGAGCGGCTAATACAGTATGTAGAAGTGTAAGAACTATAAATATATATATATATATATATATATATATACATGTCACAATGACATATATATATATATATATATATATATGTATTCTATGTGTGTATATGTATTGATTCGATTCTTTATTAAAGCTGTCAGTGTGCTTTTACAGTATAGGCAGGGATGAATTGCCGGCTTTTCTAAAGGACACCGATGCGATTTCATCGCAAGTCACACAGTGCGGTCCGTTTGTAATCAGATTTTTCATCGCTCCCATAGACTTGCATTGGCGATTGTCGACCGACAATCGGTGACAATCGCAGCATGCTGCGATTGTACACGGACGTTTAAAACGGACCACAAAAAATCTGATACTGGGAGCAGCTCCATATATTAACATAGGTCCGACTGCAATGCGATTTTTCATCGCATTGCAGTCGTCCGATTCTGTAGCCAGTGTGACGCCGGCCTAAGGCTACGTGCACACGTTCAGGATTATTTGTGTTTTTTTCGCGATTTTTCGCAGCAAAAAACGCATCAATAACGCATGAATGAAGCATCCTATTATTTAGAATGAATTCCGCAATTTTTGTGCACATGGTGCGTTTTTTTCCGCAAAAAAAACGCATAGCGGAAAAAGAAGCAACATGTTCATTAATTTTGCGTAATTCTAGCGTTTTTCCCTGCTATATTAACCTAGAAAGTTCAGGGAAAAATCGCGGTAAAAATGCGCAAAATCCGCACAAAAATGCGCAAAATCCGCATAAAAACGAAAAAAGTCCGGTTTTGCTCAGGAAAATTCTGCACACATTCCTGAACGTGTGCACTTAGCCTTAAACAGATGTGAAAAACCCGGACATTTGAGGCTAAGTGCACACGTTCAGGAATGTGTGCAGAATTTTCCTGAGCAAAACCGCACTTTTTTCACGGTAAAAACTAGCGTTTTTTGGGCGGATTTTACGCGTTTTTACTGCGATTTTTCCCTGAACTTTCTAGGTCAATAATATAGCGGGAAAAACGCTAGAATTACGCGAAATTAATGAACATGTTGCTTTTTTTTTCGCTAAGCTTTTTTTTCACGGAAAAAAACGCACCATGTGCACAAAAGTTGCGGAATTCATTCTAAATAATAGGATGCTTCTTTCATGCGTTTTTGACGCGTTTTTTGCCGCGAAAAAAACGCAAAAAAAACGCAAATTATCCTGAACGTGTGCACTTAGCCTCAATGAGGCATTCATCCACTGTGATGAGCTGTTCTTCAGACATGAACAACATCACAGGACATTCTGCAAATGTCACAAAGGCTTCCTTTCCGCTTGGTCATGAAAAAGGAAACAAAATCTTGTAACAGCCAAATGTCTCAGGTGGGAACCAGTAGTTTCCTACTTGTCAGCAATGTGTCAGAAATTACTGGGTGAAAAGCAGTAGAAACATCGTACAGTATGCCTTCGCATGTGTGAACATTTTCTATCTTATTTGTTTAGATACACCAGTATAGAGCTACCATCATGTATTATTCTGTATGCAGCCAGATATGCATGTTTAGGTCACATCAGAGCTGTGTGCAGGAGGCTGTAATGTGTAACTGCACCTACAGCTCAATTTCAGTGTATTCAATGATGTACACAATATTTCTCTTTCACTGTACCTTCTAGTTTTGTGCTGATATGATTCGGCTTTGAAGACATCCTCTATTTCTAGATATACAGTAAATGTCAACCTTCCGTCCAGTACACCCACTACCATTCCACAGAAAAATAAAATAAGACTTAAGACACACACCCCACAATGGAAATTGTGTAGAAGGATTCCAACGGCCGAGAAGAAATTTGGTTGAAGCAGTCAAATAACTTTAGTGTCTTGAATGATTGTCATCAGCAGTCCGCCTAGGGACACCCTGCTTTCTAATGTCCTATAAACCTCTGGATACCAAGTTTCCGAGGGTGGATCTGCCCAAAACCATTGGAAACCAGTTTTTATTGCAGTGTTATGATCAGTTCCAGGGAATATTTAGCCTTGGGGATTTTCTATTGTTTTAGGTGCTAACAAATCATAATTCGGCAAAACATGTGAACTCCTAGGTGTGTGAGTATGTAATTTTTCAAATAATAATAATTATTTTTTTATTGAATTTTGCCTCAGGATTAGTGTTGAGCGATAAGATAATGCAAATATCGGCTATCGGCCGATATTAGCTCTATCGGCCTTTCGATAATTCGTTTCGATATTTTCGTCTTATCGAATACCGGAATCGTATTTGTCACTGTCACTGTCTGTGTCCGTCGGTCGGGTCTGTCACTGTCAGTGTCCGTCGGTCGGGTCTGTCAGGAGTCAGCGGCACTTACCTGGCAGAAGATCTCCGGCGGTCACGTCCTGGACTGCTTCATGGCCGCCATCCTCTTCTCCCCGGCGGTCACATGCAGTTTCTCGCGATAACTGCAGTGACTGCTGGGTAATCCCGGCCGTAAAGCAGTCAGTCCGATGACGTCACCGCCGGGGAAGCAGGTAATCAGCTGTGCTGCGTCGCGATGACAGGCTCTGCCTGTCATTGCGATGTAGCAGAGCTGGATCGTTGTGGGACAGTCGTTACTATGGATTGCGTCGGACAGGTGGTATACTGTTGTTTTGTTTTTTTTCTTTTTTTACAGGAGATCGATGGCGTCGCAGGAATGAGAGTACAATAAAAGAAATGAAAAGTGTGTTGTCTCTTTTATTTCATTAAAATACTTTTTTCTTGCTTTGTCTTTTTTTTATGCATTTAATAACTTTGGGATTAATAATGGATCGGTGTCTTATTGACACCTCTCCATTATTAACCGGGCTTATTGTCACCGTGCAATCAACGGTGACATTAACCCCTTATTACCCCGCTTGCCACCGCTACAGGGCAAGTGGGAAGAGCCGGGTAAAGTGCCACAATTGGCACATCTTTTGATGCGCCAAATGTGGGGCTGCTGTAGCCTGGTATTATCAGGCTGTTGAGGGCCAAAATCCATGGGCCTTGACAGTCTTTTAATACCAGGCCGCAGCAGTCTGCATTTTACTTGGCTGGTTAACAAAAATAGGGGGACCCCTACGCCGTTTTTTTTTCGAGGGGATCCCCTATTTTTGTTAACCAGCCAAGCTAAGCAGACTGCTGTGGCCTGGTATTATCAGGCTTGCAAGGTCCATGGATATTGGATCCTTACCAGCCTGAAAAACCAGGCCTCAGCGGTCTGCTTCATCTGGCTGGTTAACAAAAATAGGGGGGACCCCACGCCAATTTTTTTCGAGGGGATCCCCTATTTTTGTTAATCAGCCAAGATATGCAGACTGCTGTGGCCTGGTATTATCAGGCTGGCAAGGTCCATGGATCTTGGCTCCTTAACAGCCTGAAAATCCAGGCCTCAGCGGTCTGCTTCATCTGGCTGGTTAACAAAAATAGGGGGGACCCCACGCCAATTTTTTTCGAGGGGATCCCCTATTTTTGTTAACCAGTTCCCTCTGACGTCACTGATTGTGTCCCTGGCTGACCTGAAGTGAAAGTGGAAAGCAATCAATTAAGCTTTCCACTTCCTCTCCTGTCAGCCAGGAGAGGAGCTCATTCATTTGGGGGTTTACTGTGAGGCTGCAGCATTAGCTGCTGTCCCTGCAGTAAACATTAACCCTTTCTGAAGGATTACACCGTGGGACCTGACTGTACATCGGATTGGTAAGAATAATTTTGCTTTATTATTTTATTTTTATTACAGGAAATGGTTTTAGCAGGAAAATAAAATATGGTCAAAAACTGTGTGATTATTTCATTAAACTTCTTTTTTATTAAAGTGTGTGTGTTTGATTTTTCTTTCATACAATAGGATTAATAATTGATAGTTGTCTAATTGACAGCTCTCAATTATTAACCTGACTTAAAGTGACCTTTCAATTGCAAGGTCATTTTAACCCCTTATTAACCCATTCGCCACCACTACAGGGCAATGGGAATAGACGGGCAAAGTGCCAGAAAGGGCAAATCTAATTAGAGATTTGCCCTTTCTGGGGTGTCTGGGGGCAGATGTTAGTAGCCGGGGGGGCCAAAAATAATGGTCCCTCTCTGGGCTATTATTATCTGCCCCACTCACTGGCTTTGTCTGTCTGGTTGCGAAAATAGGGCGGGAGCCCACGCCTTTTTTTTCAGCAATTTTACACCTCATATATATATATATATATATATATATATACATGTCATTGAATTTGTGACACATATATATATATATATTTATATTTATAGTTCATACACTTCTACATAGTATAATAGCCGCTAATTCAATTGCCGGCTTTTGTGAAAATGCAGAACCCGACATGAAATGACACTTGGTTTACATAGAGTTAACAATGTCTTTTCATGTAGTTTGATATCTGATTTGCACAAACAATTACATGAGTGTAAGTGTGCAAAATTTCACACCTGTAGGGGTTAAAGGTGTAAATTCGTAGCAAAAAAGTCCGTTTTTTTTACAACGAATTTACACCTTTAATTAACCCCTACAGGTGTGAAATTTTGCACACATAGACTGATGTAATTGTTTGTGCAAATCAGATTGCAAACGACATGAAAAGACATGGTTAACCCTATGTACACCAAGTGTCATTTCATGTCGGGTGCTTCTGTCTTTTCGCAGAAGCCGGCTTTACCCGGCAATTGAATCAGAGGATATTTTACTATGTAGAAGTGTAATAAACTATACATATATGTATATATATATATGTCACAATGACATGTGTATATATATATATATATATGTATTCTATGTGTGTATATTTAGTGTTTACAAGGAAATAAAGGTTTTTCTCCTTCGTCTCATTGGGGGACACAGGACTGTGGGTGTATGCTACTGCCACTAGGAGGCTGACACTAAGTAAACATAAAAAAAGGTTAGCTCCTCCTCCGCCGTATACACCTCAGCACTGGCCGCAGGCAAACCCAGTTATTGCTTAGTGTCTGATGGAGGCACACGTCTGGTTCTTTTTCCAGACCATTTTTTTTTTTTTTTTCCCACGAAGATGAGATAGGGGCGACGGATCCTATTGAAAGGGTCCGATCTCCCCAAACCATCAACGGGCGAGCACGTGGAGTAAAGCCTCCAACGTATCCTCTCCCGCAACGTGGGACATAAATGCCGGACTCAGCCCTGACCACCCTAAGGTATTGAAGCCCTAGGCTGTACAGAGGCAGGAGTTAGTCCGTGCGGCCCCCACTGCACCACCAATGCTAGACTGCGGTGCTGCAAGGTGGCGGACGGTCCCTCTCCTCATCCCCTGAAGGGGTGATGGAGTTAGGGTTCCTGCACCGTCCTTCCCCTTTTTACTGAGAGTCCCCCTCTAATGCGCTGCATGTGAAGACGTAAGAAGTGGCATCAGCCAAGATCTACAAATCTCACCTTCAAAGTCCAGGACGGCCGCCGCCGAAGGATACAGCAGCGCTTCGGGTAAAAATTTAGTCCCCGGCTTTACCCTGGGACTAGGCCGCGGGCTGGAATATGGTCCGGCGTCGGCCGGAGGGGGGGCCGCGGTCGTGAGAGTGGGGCTCCGCTCCCGGCGGCGTCTCCTTCCGGCGGGGCCGCCCTCCGACTTTGTGGTGGCCGCCGCCGGAAATTTAGGCTGCGGCTTCGGATGGCGTTAGGCGCGGCTTCAAATCTAGTCCCCGGCTTTTCCCGGGGACTAGGCCGCTGGCCGGAATGTATTGCCGGCGTCAGCTAGAGGGGTCGCGGGAGTGGGCTACGCCCCCGGCGGCGTCTCCTTCCGGCGGACCCGCCCTCCGACTTTGGGGCGGCCTCCGCCGGAAATTTAGACCGCGGCTTCGGCGGGCGCTAGGCCGCGGCTTCAAATTTAGTCCCCGGCTTTTGCCGGAGATTAGGCCGCGGCCGAAAGTTGGTGGGACGGAAGCCCTGACTTCTAGGCCGCGCCTCTTGACCCTCCCTCCTGAGGCTCGGCTACATGAGCACTTCCTCTCTGACAGAGGAGCGCTCTTTTTTGAAAGATTGGAGCTCGGATGTCCTTTTTTTCTGCGCTTATATTCGGACTCCGATTCGGAACACGAAAAGACGCAGGGGATACTGGACTGGGGTAAGTGCTACTACCTCCAGCCTGATTGTTGCGCACTTTTGCGCCCCTTCCGCTGACCGACACATCCAGTTTATTGTGTACTCTGTGACGGATTCAGAATGTCCAAGAGAACTAAGACTCATACGATACTTTATACCGCATGCATTGCTTGTAGGTCCCCTTTTCCGCACGCCCAGACTTCTCGGGTCTGCGAAGCCTGTGACTCTGAACGGGCTCAGGAACCCTCTCCTATAGCCGAGCCTAGTGCGTCAAGTCCCCCTGAGTGGGCCCTATCCCTGACTCAATCTGTGGCGTCATTAACCAGAGCGGTCGAGTCCCTTCAAGCTCCCGATAGGAGCAGGGACAGTGGTTCACCCGTCTTGGCTACGTCTCAGGAACCTCCGGCCTGCAGGGGCCGCGCTCTCACCAGGCAGACACAGGGGAAACAAACCCACACTGTGTCGCCCATGCCGTCCGGAGCCTCGGCATCTTTTAGTTCCGTCTCCCGCTCTCCCTCTCCTTTGGCAAGTGATCAATATTCGGATTCCGATTTGGAAGAATCACTTAATCTAGAGGCACCGTATAGTCAGGAGACAATTGACAGTTTGATCGAAGCTATCAATCAAACCCTGGGGATAGACGATGAGTCCACCTTGACCTCTGGTCACAAGGTGTCCTTTAAACGAGCCAGGCAAGCCCATAAGGTTTTTGGTGCTCATCCTGAGTTTGAGGAATTAGTGCAGCGCCACCGGGAGAAACCGGACAAGCGCTTTGCTGGACAAAAGGCTCTCAATACTAGATATCCTTTTGCTCCTGAGCTCCTTAAGAAGTGGACAGAATCTCCTTCGGTTGATCCTCCTGTTTCGCGTTTGGCATCTAAAACGCTCCTCTCCATTCCCAGCGGTTCCTCTATTAAGGAGCCAACGGATCGTCTAATTGAGAGTTTGGCCCGTTCGGTATTTGAGGCATCAGGTTCTGCTCTCTCTCCTTCTTTTGCAGCGACTTGGGTTGCCAAGGCCATGATATCCTGGTCGGAGTCTCTAAATAGAGCTCTTCACGGCATAGAGGTGCCATCTGAGGTAACCCAGATTTCTAATCAAATAGCTCTTGCTGGAGACTTCTTAATTAATGCGTCCATGGATGCGGCAAATTGCGCGGCATTAGCCGCTGCTAATGCAATTGCCATTAGAAGATCCTTGTGGCTAAGAACCTGGCGAGCGGATTCAACCTCAAAGAAGTCGCTTACATCTTTACCATATCAGAGTGGTGAATATGAAGAAGTCATCTCCCGTGCCATCTCGGAAGATCACCTTTTTAGGGATGAATTTCGACACCGCTCAGGGGTTGATAATTCTTCCTCAGGACAAGGCCTTAGTTCTCCGTCAAGAGGTACAGATCCTTCGCCGACCAATTTCTCACACCATCCGTTTTTGCATGAGGGTCCTAGGAAGGATGGTGGCAGCAATCGAGGCTATTCCATTTGCCCAATTTCATCTTCGCCCCCTTCAACATGCACTCTTGGCAGTATGGGACGGGAGCCCTTACTCCCTCAATCTTCGGTGCCGTCTGTCCATGCAGGTCAGGCAGACTCTTATGTGGTGGACGAGGAGCACCACTCTTCAACAGGGTCGTTTGTTTCCTCCAAATTTCTGGTTGGTTGTCACAACGGACGCCAGCCTGCTCGGATGGGGAGCAGTGTTTCGTCACCACACAGCCCAGGGAACTTGGTCTCAGCAGGAATCGACCCTCCCGATCAATATTTTAGAGATCCGAGCTATTCGGCTGGCTCTGAGGCAGTTTCATTAGCATCTGGCGGGCCACTCAGTCAGAATACAATCGGACAATGCCACGGCAGTGGCATACATAAACCATCAGGGAGGTACCCGCAGCAGGGCGGCCATGCACGAGGTAAAACAGATTCTGACCTGGGCAGAGGTAAATCACTCTGTGATTTCAGCGGTCCACATTCCGGGCGAGGAAAACTGGGCAGCGGATTTTCTCAGCCGCCACGGCATAGCGTCAGGGGAATGGTCACTGCATCCTGAGATTTTTCAGCTAATATGCCGACGCTGGGGAACCCCAGATGTGGACCTGATGGCTTCCAAGATAAATGCCAAGGTGCCCAACTTCGTTTCCCGGTACCGGGATCCACAGGCATTTGCAGTAGACGCTCTGGTCCTACCATGGAATCAGTTTCATCTTCCATACTTGTTTCCACCAATAGCTCTTCTCCCAAGGGTGATCAGAAAGATCAGGATAGAGGGGGTTCCAGCGATATTAATCGCTCCGGATTGGCCGCGTCGCTCATGGTACGCAGAGCTGGTACAGTTGCTCAGCGACGCTCCCTGGCGTCTGCCAGAACGCGTGGATCTTCTTTCCCAGCTGTATATAAAAGAAAAGAACTACCGTAATAACGCACACTACTCAAAATAATGTGAAAATAGAAAAGTGATCAATTTTATTGGTTATACACAGAGTGAATTAAAACATAAGTAAAATAAGGGTGACTCTGGTCCCCCCAAGACTGCCCGTAACCATGATGAAAAAAATATATACAATCCATAATATATCAAAAGATAACAAAACAAGTGGCTAGAAAGCATGTGGTCATGAATCAACAAAAGAATAATAAATGCCAATAATGCATAGATATGAAAAAATACAGTTTGTAATTTAATCCGGACACTGGTTAACCTGAAATGAGAGAACCTGCATGGATAGTAAAAGGTCCCCCTCCTGAAACTGAAAACTAATGCAAACCAGGAGAAAATGGAAAGAAGGGCAACCAATGAAACAGCCACTAGAAATGGAAATTAACCCCAGTAACAAACCTCATGATAAAGGCATGAGAGGAACGGGCAATCAGGGCCAGAGGACACCGAGGTCCCACGCGTTACGCCGCAGCATGTGCGGCTTCCGCACATGCCTTTATCATGAGGTTTGTTACTGGGGTTAATTTCCATTTCTAGTGGCTGTTTCATTGGTTGCCCTTCTTTCCATTTTCTCCTGGTTTGCATTAGTTTTCAGTTTCAGGAGGGGGACCTTTTACTATCCATGCAGGTTCTCTCATTTCAGGTTAACCAGTGTCCGGATTAAATTACAAACTGTGTTTTTTCATATCTATGCATTATTGGCATTTATTATTCTTTTGTTGATTCATGACCACATGCTTTCTAGCCACTTGTTTTGTTATCTTTTGATATATTATGGATTGTATATATTTTTTTCATCATGGTTACGGGCAGTCTTGGGGGACCAGAGTCACCCTTATTTTACTTATGTTTTAATTCACTCTGTGTATAACCAATAAAATTGATCACTTTTCTATTTTCACATTATTTTGAGTAGTGTGCGTTATTACGGTAGTTCTTTTCTTTTATATACAGTTGTTGATTTTGCTACCGATATGCACCTCTCTATTCATTTGTGAATTAATTAGTGCGCCCTATTTCTTCATTATATTACAGATCTTCTTTCCCAGGGCCCAGTTTACCACCAGAACTCAGCGGTCCTGTGTTTGACGGCCTGGCCGTTGAATCTTGGATCCTGACCAGGGCTGGATTCTCTAAAAAAGTCGCCGTGACAATGGCTAGCGCCCGAAAGCCCGTTTCGGCTCGCATCTACCACGGTACTTGGAAGGTCTTTTTTGATTGGTGCAGGGAACATGGTTGTTCCCCGATTCTTTTTTCAATTCCAAACATTCTATCTTTTCTCCAGGCGGGCCTAGATTCAGGTCTAGCACCTAGTACTCTTAGACGACAGATATCAGCCTTGTCGGTTCTTTTTCAGCGAAAGATCGCGTCTAATTTTCAGGTTAGGACCTTTATTCAGGGGGTTGTCCATATAGTTCCTCCCTACAAGGCTCCCTTAGAGGTTTGGGACCTCAATCTAGTCCTGGGAGTCTTGCAAGAGGCTCCTTTTGAACCTTTGCAGGAGGTTTCTCTGTCATTTCTTTCCTGGAAAGTGGTGTTTTTGGTAGCCATAACATCCATAAGGCGGGTTTCGGAGCTGGCTGCACTGTCTTGTCGAGCTCCGTACTTGCTTTTTCATCAGGATAAGGTAGTGCTCAGACCAACACCACCTTTTTTGCCAAAAGTCGTGTCCTCATTTCATATTAATGAGGACATTGTTTTGCCCTCATTTTGCCCAGCTCCGACGCACCGAGTGGAGAAGGCTCTCCATACGCTGGATCTGGTGAGAGCACTCAGGAGATATGTATCTCGGACGGCGTCCTTTCGACAGACGGACACGCTGTTTGTCCTCCCTGAAGGTCGCAGGAAGGGACTCGCTGCCTCTAGATCAACCTTGGCTAGGTGGATTCGGTTAGCCATTCAGGAGGCTTACCGCATCAGAGGCGCGGTGGTTCCCGCAGGGATCAAGGCTCACTCCACCAGATCGGTGGGTGCCTCCTGGGCCCTTCGGCATCAGGCTTCGGTGGAACAGGTTTGTAAGGCAGCAACCTGGTCCAGTCTGCATACCTTTTCCAAGCATTATAATGTCCATACCCAGGCTTCTGCGGATGCCAGTCTGGGTAGGAGGATTCTTCAGGGCGCGGTTGCGCACCTATAAGCAATGCTTGATTATAAATTACACTGTGGAGTCGGTTTCCCACCCAAGGGACTGCTTTGGGACGTCCCACAGTCCTGTGTCCCCAATGAGACGAAGGAGAAATACGGATTTTTGTGTTACTCACCGTAAAATCCTTTTCTCCGAGACGCTCATTGGGGGACACAGCACCCTCCCTAAGAGCCGGATGGCTTTGTTTTGAGTTAACTTTATTCTCTGATTAATCTGTATCAGCAGTTTTTTCTTCTGGATATACTGTATCTGTGTTAACTCTGATTTATTTTAGCCTCCTACTGCTTTTTGCACTAAACTGGGTTTGCCTGCGGCCAGTGCTGAGGTGTATACGGCGGAGGAGGAGCTAACCTTTTTTTATGTTTACTTAGTGTCAGCCTCCTAGTGGCAGTAGCATACACCCACAGTCCTGTGTCCCCCAATGAGCGTCTCGGAGAAAAGGATTTTACGGTGAGTAACACAAAAATCCGTATTTTTTAGTTGCGATATTTTGTTCCCATAGACTTACATTGGACTTCCGCAATCGGAATCGGATATCGACGATATTTAGTGCTATCGGCGATACAATTTCGATACAATATTTTTAGATATCGAGCAATATCGCTCAACACTACTCAGGATAGATTGTTAGGAAAACTTTTGAATGTGATATGGCTTCTAGTTTCAGCGCCAGTGGCATAATTACAGTTGTTGCAGTGATGACAGTTGAGACAGGGTCCTAAAATCTAGGCCTACAGGCCTCCTGCCTCAAGAAGCACATCAAGGTTTAGTTTGGCACATTAAGCTTCTAGAGATTGCTGTGGTTTTGGGGTCTTTTATGGGTTTCAATTAATTTTGGCAGTCTAGGACTTGATACAATTTTGAGGTAAGGTTTGGGGGCTGGATTTGTTTTGGAGTCTGATCAATGTAGCAACCTGTTCTTAGGTCTGAATTATTTTTTGGTTAGGTGTAAGGTTTAAATTAACTCTGGGATCTGAGGCCTGCAATGCCTCCCTATTAACTGACTTTATAGTGTGTATTATACCATTGTCTCAGGAAGTGTTACCTCAGCCTAAAGGGTATGCCACACTAAACAAGATCGCTAACGGGATCGCTAAAAAAACGTCACTATTTAGCGATCTCGTTAGTGACGCTGTTGTGTGTCGCATGTAGCAACGACGTGGCCCCTGCTGTGATCTCGCTGATCGTTCACTAGAGTTCTGGACCGTATTTTGATCGTTGGCGTCCCGCTGGTGAGCCTATATCGCTGTGTCTGGCACGTTTTGTGAACGATTTGCGCTGTTTTTTACATCGCAAAGTCGTTAAGGAGATCGCTAACCGCTTATGCGTCGTTAACGAGATCGCTAAGTGTGGCAGCTACTAGCGACATTAAAACGATCACAAAAACGATTGCATTAGTATGCGTCGTTATTGTGATCGTTAGCGGGAGCGTTTAGTGTGGCAGTAAGGGCTCAAGCAGACGATCGTATAAATCGGACATGGGCTGTCTGATTTTTAATCAGATAGCACATGGACAGTCAATAGGGCTGTTCAGATAAACAACCTTTTCTCTCATCCAAATGTCCATGATACAAAAATCGCAGCATGCATTACTGTCTTTATAATCATGGATGAAATTCCCCCATTCAAATCTATTGGTGTATAAAAAAAAATCTGATCTCACACTGAACATCTGTGTGGTAAACAATTTTTTCCAGATTTTTTCTATATATTTCACTGCTGGGGCCATAATTCAGAAGTGGAAGGAACATAATTTCACCATAAACCGGCCACGACCAGGTGCTCCCCGCAAGATTTCAGACAGAGGAGATGAAAGTTATGAGAAGAGTTGTTCAAGAGCCAAGGACAACCTGCGGAGAGCTACAAAAGAGCTGCAATCAGCAGGTACAATTGGTTAAAAGAAAACAATAAGTAATGCATTCAACCTCCATGGCCTCAATGCACGCTCACTACACAAGACTCCATCGCTGAACAAAAACCATGTTCAAACGCGTTTAAAATATAATGTACACCCTGTTTGGAGGCCAAAAGGCCTACATATCACCCATAAACACTATATCAACACTAAAGTTTGGCGGTAGGAACATCATGGTGTAAAGCTGTTTTTCAGCATATGGCACTGGCAAACTTCATATGATTGAAGAAAGGATGAAATGACAAATGTGCTGAAACATAAAAATCTGCTGCCATCTACCAGGATGATGAAGATGAAACAAGATTGGACATTCCAGCAAGAAAATGTTCGCAAACACGTAGCCAAGGAAACTCTCAATTTGTTTCAGAGAGAGAAAATAAAGCTGCTAGAATGGCTCAGCCAATCACCGGACCTGAATCCAATAGAAAATTGGGACCTACAGGATTTGAAGAGTATTTGTGTGGAAGAATGGGCCAAAATCACACCTGAGCAATGCATGCGACTAGTTTCTCTATACAGGGGGCATCTTGAAACTGTCATCACCATCACTCAGGCTTTTGTATGAAGTATTAAATAAATTTCAGTAAGTGTGTTTAATACTTTTTCCCTGTGTCATTTCTCATTATTACACATAACTTCATTTATGGACATCTCTGGTTTGATTTCTTTGCCTGTGTGAATTGAATGGGTTGTTACTGACATCTGGTGAGAATTTCAAGTCAATAGCACCTTTAGAAATATATTTAGTTAGAAAATTGGTGATGTGTTCAATACTTATTTCACCCACTGCACACATCTATGCTGAATATTTTTATTGATCATCTATTTTCTAAAAGATCCAAAATTTCCTTTCTTTCTTTTAAAATTTACAATTTTGCTGCTGTAGACTGTCAGTTCTCACCTCACTAGCTGTTCTCCAAAACTGTCACAAATGCCAGAGCTCTTCTCCTGCTTCTGATGGCTCTCTGTGTCCTGTCCCTAGAGATAGCAGCAGAAATGAATCAGAACATGCATTCATGGAGGGCAGAGAATACAAGCTGTGGATAGGGAGGAAAGCACATCAAGAGGAGCACAGTACATGAATTAACCTGCATTGATTCATAAGAGCTAGTGAATACAGTCATGGCCAAAAGTTTTGAGAATGACACAAATATTAATTTTTACAAAGTCTACTGCTTCACTTTTTCTAATGGCAATTTGCATATACTCCAGAATGTTATAAAGCGTGATCAGCTTAACAGCAATTACTTGCAAAGTCAATATTTGGCTAGAAAATGAACTTTATCTCTCAAAACACATTTCAACATCATTGCAGCCCTGCCTTAAAAGGACCAGCTAACCTCTTTTCAGTGATTGCTCCATTAACACAGGTGTGGGTGTTGATGAGGACATGGCTGGAGATCAATCTGTCATGATTAAGTAAGAATGACACCACTGGACACTTTAAAAGGAGGCTGGTGCTTGGCATCATTGTTTCTCTTCTGTTAACCATGGTTATCTCTAAAGAAACACGTGCAGTCATCATTGCAATGCACAAAAATGGCCTAACAGGGAAGAGTATCGCAGCTAGAAAGATTGCACCTCAGTCAACAATCTATCGCATCATCAAGAACTTCAAGGAGAGAGGTTCCATTGTTGCCAAAAAGGCTTCAGGGCACTCAAGAAAGACCAGCAAGCGCCAGGACCATCTCTTAAAAGTGTTTCAGCTGTGGGATCGGGCTACCAGCAGTGCAGAGCTTGCTCAGGAATGGCAGCAGTCAGGTGTGAGTGCATCTGCACTCACTGTGAGGCGGAGACTCTTGGAGCAAGGCCTGGTCTCAAGGAGGGCAGCAAAGAAGCCACTTCTCTCCAGAAAAAACATCATGGACAGACTGATATTCTGCAAAAGGTACAGGCAGTGGACTGCTGAGGACTGGGGTAAAGTTATTTTCTCTGATGAATCCCCTTTTCGATTGTTTGGGACATCAGGAAAACGCCTCATTCGGAGAAGACAAGGTGAGCGCTACCACCAGTCTTGTCTCATGCCAACTGTTAAGCATCCTGAAACCATTCATGTGTGGGGTTGCTTCTCAGCCAAGGGAATCGGCTCTCTCACAGTCTTGCCTAAAAACACAGCCATGAATAAAGAATGGTACCAGAATGTCCTCCAAGAGCAACTTCTCCCAACCCTCCAAGAGCAGTTTGGCGATCAACAATGCCTTTTCCAGCACGATGGAGCACCTTGCCATAAAGCAAAGGTGATAACTAAATGGCTCAGGGAACAAAACATAGAGATTTTGGGTCCATGGCCTGGAAACTCCCCAGATCTTAATCCCATTGAGAACTTGTGGTCAATCATCAAGAGACGGGTGGACAAACAAAAACCTAAAAATTCTGACAAAATGAAAGCATTGATTGTGCAAGAATGGACTGCTATCAGTCAGGATTTGGTCCAGAAGTTGATTGAGAGCATGCCAGGGAGAATTGCAGAGGTCCTGAAGAAGAAGGGTCAACACTGCAAATATTGACTTGCTGCATTAACTCATTCTAACTGTCAATATAAGCTTTTGTTACTGATATGTTTGCAATTATTATATTTCTGTCTGTGATAAAAACATCTGTCAAACACACATAAAAACCAGAGGGCAGCAGATCATGTGAAAATATAAGATTTGTGTCATTCTCAAAACTTCTGGCCATGACTGTATAGCAGCACCTGGATACACAGCCCACATATCAAGCATGTATTTCTGGAGGAGACGCTCCTACAAGAGAAAACAAAACCTGACACTCGGCTGCAATCTGAATATCCATGGTCTTAAAAGTTAATGAAGATCATAGTCTGTAAAGTATTTAGCTAACCACTAAGATGTAAAAATAAATTTTCCGGGTTGGTGGTGGCCATAAGGTACTGCCACACTAAGCTATCCCGCTAGCGATCTCGTTAGCGTTGCATACTAATGAGATCGCTAGCGGGATTGTTTCTATATCGCTAAATGCGGCCACATTTAGCGATATAGTTAACGACGCTATCGCCGTTAGCGATCTTCTTAACGACTTTAGCGGTACAAAAGTACCGCTAAATCGCTAAGAAAAGGTGCCACACAGCGATAAGATACTTACCCAGCGGGAGCGCCAGCGATGAAATAGGGTCCGGAACGATTCCAGCGACGAGCGAGATCACAGCAGGAAGCTCGTCGCTGGAAGCTGCCGCACTGAACAATATCGCTAACGGGATCGCTAAATAGTGACGTTTTTTAGCGATCCCGTTAGCGATATTGTTTAGTGTGGCATACCCTTAAGTCTTTATTTTATGCTGTGTAATCTATTGATGTAAATGATCGAAATCTAAATTACTAGTGTACCTACACATGATAAAATGGCCTAATCTGGGGTTATCAGTTGTTTGTGGAAAGAATTTCGTATTTATCGGAGTATATTTAGTTAATTCAGTAAGAGAAACATGCTTTATTTCAATATCATCTTAAGTGATGGATTGGAAGAAGCATCCTGACATGACAGGTAAACAGCAATATGAGAAGGTATTCACAGTAAGATGGAATGATTGTGCATTAGAGATGAACGACTTTGCCTCCGGGAGGGTCAAGTCGGGTTTCAGACCACCCGACTTTCCCAAAAGTCGAATCGAACGAAATTGGCCGACTATCGGAAAAAATCAAAGGTCCGACTGAAACTCGAACCGACCCCAATGCAAGTTAATGGGGAAGAAAAGTCGGCATTGAGTGGAGGACAGTAAACACACCTACAGTGCCCATTTCAATGCCAACGACATCAATTCTTATTACTTAAGCTTATCAACCTTAATTTACTTTATAATAATAGTAACACATTGAAAACTGGGGGTTATTTGGCTAAAGTTGTGGGGGACGGCAGGGCTGGCTCCAGGTTTTCATGGGCCCCGGGCGAAAGAGTCTTAGTGGTCCCCTTTAACACATACCACAATTCATGATGCTCCCATATGGCAGAGAAATATGGGTATAGTACAATGCCAAATACTTCACTTCTTACATTACATGACTGATATCTATTGTAAATTCTACAATAGCTCAAAACCCGACAGTATATTCTCCATACAGTATTATGGCCACCACATAGTGCGCCATACAGAATAATGAGCCCCATATATTGCTCCATACAGAATAATGGGCCCAATATAATGCTTCATACAGTATAATCAGCCACATATATTGCTCCATACAAAATAATGAGCCCTATATATTGCTCCATACATAATTGGTCCCATATAATGTTCCATACAGTATATGATGAGCTCCACATAATGCTCCAGTATATGATGGTCCCCATATAATGTGCCATACAGTATAGGACGGTCCCCATAGAGTATAATGAGACCCACATATTGCTCCACACAGTATAATGAGTCGCATATAAAGCTCCATACAGTATATGATGGGCCCCATATATTGCTCCATACAGAATGGGCTCCATATAGTGATCCATACAGAATAGGCCCCATATGTGCTCCATATCTAAAGGGCCCTCTATGATGCCCCATAAATAATGAACCCCATATGATGCTCTAGTATATGATGGGCCTCATATATGATGCTCCAGTGTATGGTGAGCCCCATATAATGCTCCAAATATAATGATCCCCATTTATAATGCTTCATATATAATGGGCTCCATGTGATGCTCCATTTATAATGTGCCCCATATGATGCTCTAGTATATGATGTGCCCCATGGATGATGCTCCGGTGTATGATGGGCCTATATAATGCTCCATATATAATGGGCCCCATATGATGCTCCAGTGAATAATGGGCCAATACATGATGTTCCAGTGTATGATGGGCCCCATTTATAATGCTCCAGTGTATGATATGCCCCATATATAATGCTCCAGTGTATAATGGGCCCTATCTATGATGCTCAAGTGTATGATGGGCCCCATATATAATTCTCCAGTGTATAATGCTCCCCATCTATTGCTCCAAACATTAAAAAAATGAAATACCTCTCCTCGCTGGGCACTACTCTACTCTGGACTCCTCAGCGTCGCCATCTTCCAGCTATCTGCACTGTGACTGTTCAGGCAGAAGGCGCACAGACGTGACGTCATCGCGCTCTCTGACATGAATGTCACTGTCAGGAAACGAGGAAGACGTCACAGCGGTGGAGCAGGGAGAGGTAAGTATTGCAAGTGCTAGGGCCCTGAGCAAGCAGGAGGGCTCACTCGTGGGCGTCTCCTCCAGAAATACATGCTTGATATGTGGGCTGTGTATCCAGGTGCTGCTATATTCACTAGCTCTTATGAATCAATGCAGGTTAATTCATGTACTGTGCTCCTCTTGATGTGCTTTCCTCCCTATCCACAGCTTGTATTCTCTGCCCTCCATGAATGCATGTTCTGATTCATTTCTGCTGCTATCTCTAGGGACAGGACACAGAGAGCCATCAGAAGCAGGAGAAGAGCGCTGTCATTCGTGACAGTTTTGGAGAACAGCTAGTGAGGTGAGAACTGACAGTCTTCAGCAGCAAAATTGTAAATTTAAAAAGAAAGGAAATTTTGGATCTTTTAGAAAATAGATGACCAATAAAATTATTCAGCACCGATGTGTACAGTGGGTGAAATAAGTATTGAACACCACCAATTTTCTAAGTAAATATATTTCTAAAGGTGCTATTGACTTGAAATTCTCACAAGATGTCAGTAACAGACAGAGGGCGCACAGACGTGAGGTCATCGCGCTCTCTGACCTGAATGTCACTGTCAAGAAACGCGGAAGATGTCACAGCAGTGGAGCAGGGAGAGGCAAGTATTGCATGTGCTGGGGCCCTGAGCAAGCAGGGGGGCCCACTCGTGGGCGCCGGCACTGGCACTGGGCCCCTCATAGTACGCCGGTGTCTCTGACGGCAAGTGGGCCCCCCCACCTGCTCAGGGCCCCGGCACTTGTCCGGGTGTGCCAGGTGCTGACGTCGGCCCTTGGGTACAGCCCAGTTAGGGAGCTGGAAAAACTGGCATATGTTGAGGTGTAGGCTGGACGTTAAGCAGCTGCAAATGGAGAAATTGAAGAAGTCGGAGGAAGAGGACAAAGCGAGCCATTTTGCTGGCAACCTATGTGTCATCAGGGGAAGGTGGTACAAAATTCTTTGAAACCCAGGCATGGTTCATTTTAATGAAGGTGAGATCACCAACATTTTGGGTCGACAGCCAGGTCCTTCTTTCTGTCCGGATTGATCCAGCAGCACTGAAGACTCTTTCTGATAGCACACTACCAGCAGGGCAAGCAAGCTCCTGTAAGGCATATTGTGCCAATTCAGGCCAGGTGTCCAGTTTACAGGCCCAGTAGTCAAAGGGGAATGAACTGTGAGGGAGAACATCAATAGGGGAGGAGAGGTAATTTTGAACAATAGTTGACAACTGCTGTCTCCTGTCTGTTGCAATCGATTCAGTATTAACAGTCATGTGAGCGGTACTCGAGAAATCAGTCCACAACATGGTCATGAAACCTCTGTCTCCAATGCCACTTCGGCTGTGTGCACCACGAACACCTCTTCCATGTTGGTAGAACCTGCACCACTGCTGTGTGCTGGGAATGCCTCTAACAAACGGTTTACCAGAGATGCTTGTTTGTTCGCCAATATTAGCTCTAGGTTCTCCTGTGGCATGATGTTCTGTAATTTGCCTTTATAGCGTGGATCGAGGATGCTGGCCAACCAGTAATTGTCATCCTTCATAATTTTGGCAATGCGGGGGTCCCTTTTTAGGATCCACAAGACATAATCACACATGTGTGCCAATGTTCCAGATGTCAATGATGCACTGGCAGTGGTGGGTGGAGGAGCACTTTCTGCCAAATCCACATCCCTCCAATCACGCACAAACCCTGTACCTGACCTTGGCAAGCCAACATTGTCTCTTGCCCCCTGAGAAGCATCCTCCTCTCCAAAATAATCATCCCCTTCATCCTCCTCCTCTTTCTCTTCTTCCTCCACCTCATCCAGGACAGTTCCCTGAGCAGACAATGGCTGACTGTCATCAAGGCTTCCCTCCTCCTCTTCCTCCTCTGTTGCAGACGCCTGATCCTTAATATGGGTCAAAGTTTGCATGAGCAGATGCATAAGTGGGATGCCCATGCTTATGATGGCATCGTCTGCGCTTACCAGCAGTGTGCATTCCTCAAAACACTGAAGGACTTTACAGAGGTCTTTCAGCTTTGACCACTGCACACTCGACAACTCGATGTCTGCCCTCAAACTGCCTGCCCGTGTATCCTCCCACAAATGCTTTACAGCCTGCCTCTGTTCGCACAGCCTCTCAACCATGTGCATAGTGGAGTTCCACCTTGTTGCAACGTCTATGATTAGGCGGTGCTTGGGGATGTGGAGCGATCGCTGCAGCCCCTGCATACGACTGGAGTCTACGGGCGAGCGATGGATGTGCGAGCACAGTCTTCGCACCTTATGGAGCAGGGCTGGTGACTCCGGATAATTATTTATGAAGCACTGCACCAGCAGGTTCAAGGTGTGAGCCAGGCAAGATATGTGTCTGAGTTTTGCCAGGGCTATGGCCGCCACAAAATTACGGCCGTTATCACTGACTACCTTGCCTGGCTCAAGATGTAGACTGCCCAGCCATGACTCAGTTTCTCACTGCAATTAGTTGTCCAGTACCTCCGCGGTGTGTCTGTTGTCGCCCAAAGACATCATCTTTAAAACAGCCTGCTGACGCTTACCACTAGCTGTTCGATAGTGGGACACCTCGTGTGCAACACTGGCAGCTGCGGATGGAGTGCTCGTGCGACTGCGCTCTGTCGACTAGCTTTCACTTCTGGAGGATGAGGAGGAGGAGTGTTGTGTTTCAGTAGCTGAGGAGGACAGGAACAACAGCAGGGCAGCAGAACACCTGAGATGTTGGTAACTGATGGGTTGCAGATTCCTAAACTAACGACACAACTAGAGGTAGCCGTGGAGCGTTCCTACGTTGATCCTAGACGCCTCGTCACAGCCTGAGAGATAACTACACCTAAAGGCAGAACGATGAAAGCTATCTGCCCCGGAGCAGATCCCCAAAGAAAATAGGAAGCCCCCAAACATATAATGGCAGTTAGACAAGATGAAAACTCAAACATAGGCAGAAAATAGATTGAGCAAACGCTGGGGCCACAAGTCGACTAAATAGGATAGGAAAGGAGAGATTACTCTCTGCAACCCAGAAAACCCACAAAAATCCAACAATTCTGATTACAAAAATACTGAGATCACACGATCTCGCCACCCGCTAAATCAGATCTCAGCGTGAACAAAACCAAGCTGCAGCCGCTGAAAAAACAAGAAAAAGCAAATGAGCAAATAACAGTGGCTGCAGATAATCTGTGAGGAGCTCAGGCCCCAGGAGGGGACCTGGCTGACCTCCACAAAAGTGCAGAAAACAATGCAAAAAGCAAGCACAAAAAGAAAAGCAAAAAATATCTTATCTGAAAGCAGGAGATGCAGTCAAGACTCCAGCAAACTTCCAAATGAACCAGGAACCACAATTGAGACAAGAACAATTGATCACCGGCAACCATCATGGGAGGGAACCTCCCTTATATCAGACCAGTCCGTGATCCCTGATTGCCACTCCTCGCTGAAAGGTTCAGTACTGTCTGTAACCACCAGAGGGAGCCTCTGCTCAGAAACCATCTCTAGCACATTCATAACAGTACCCCCCCTTGAGGAGGGGTCACCGAACCCTCACTTGTGCAACCAGGCCGATCAGGATGAGCTCGGTGATAGGCACGGATCAGTCTCCTAGCATGGATGTCCGAAGCAAACACCCAAGAATTGTCCTCCTGACCATAACCTCTCCACTTAACCAAATACTGGAGTTTCTGTCTAGAAAAACGAGAATCCAATATTTTCTCAACCACATACTCCAGATTGCCTTCAACCAAAACAGGGTCAGGAGGCGCAGCCATAGGAACCACTGGCTCGACAAACCTCTTCAATAAGGACTTGTGGAACACGTTATGGATCTTAAATGTCCCTGGAAGAAGCAAACGGAAGGAAACAGAATTAAGAATCTCCATGATCTTATAAGGTCCAATGAACCTGGGCTTAAACTTTGGAGATGCAACACTCATAGGGATATTTCTTGAGGACAACCAAACCAAGTCCCCCACTTTAAACCGAGGACCATCAGTCCTATGCCGGTTGGCAAACCGTTGGGCCTTCTCCTGAGAGAGAGACAACCTCTCCACTACCTGGTCCCAAATCTGCTGCATTCACTCCACAACAGAGTCAACACCCGGACAGACAGAAGCCTCCGCCTGTCCTGAAGAAAATCGAGGGTGAAACCCAAAATTGCAGAAAAATGGAGACATCAAGGTGGCAGAGCTAGCCCTATTATTAAGAGCAAACTCAGCCAAAGGCAAAAAAGAGACCCAGTCATCTTGATCAGCAGACACAAAACATCTCAAATACGTCTCCAAGGTCTGGTTTGTTCTCTCGGTTTGTCCATTGGTCTGAGGATAAAAAGCAGAGGAGAAAGATAATTGAACACCAAGTTTAGAACAAAATGTCCTCCAAAATCTGGAAACAAACTGGACTCCTCTGTCAGACACAATGTTTCTCCGGAATGCCATGTAACCGAACCACGTGCTGAAGGAACAAAGGCACCAATTCGGAGGAGGTAGGTAACTTAGGTAATGGCACAAGATGTATCATCTTGGAAAACCTATCACAGATTACCCAGATAACGGTCATTCTCTGAGAAACAGGGAGGTCGGAAATAAAATCCATAGAGATATGGGTCCATGGCCTCTTGGGCACAGGTAATGGCATTAACAAACCACTAGAGCGAGAGCAAGGCTTGGAGCGAGAGCAAGTTCCACAGGACTGCACAAATTCCCTGACGTCACGAGACAAAGTAGGCCACCAAAAGGACCGACTCACCAAGTCTCTGGTACCAAAAATCCCGGGATGACCAGCCAACGCGGAACAATGAATCTCAGACATCACACTCTTCTTCCACTGGTCTGGGACAAACAATTTCCCAATAGGGCAACGCTCAGGTTTATCCTCCTGACACCCTTCCAAGGCCAGTCTCAAATTGGTCGAGATGGCGGAAAGAACTACACCCTCTTTCAAAATAGCAGTAGGATCAGATAACTCAGGAGAGTCCGCAAAGAAGCTCCTCGAGAAGGCATCCGCCTTAACATTCTTAGTGCCAAGAAGAAAAGAAACCACAAAATTAAAACGTGTGAAAAACAAGGCCCACCTGGCCTGTCTAGGATTAAGTCGCTTGGCTGATTCGAGGTAAACCAGATTCTTATGGTCTGTGAGGACCACCACCTGATGTTTGGCTCCTTCCAGCCAATGTCTCCACTCTTCAAAGGCCCACTTCATGGCCAATAACTCCCGATTACCCACATCATAATTACGTTCAGTTGGAGAAAATTTTCGAGAGAAAAAGGCACAAGGGTTACTCTTAGAGGTCTCTGGATCTCTTTGGGACAAAACGGCACGTGCCCCAATTTCAGAGGCATCAACCTCCACCTGAAACGGTAGAGAAACATCAGGCTGCCGTAGAACAGGAGCAGAAGTGAATCTCTGCTTAAGTTCCTGAAACGCAGAGACTGCCTCAGGAGGCCAATTCACCACATCAGAACCCTTTTTGGTCTAATCAGTCAATGGTTTAACAATACCGGAGAAATTACCAATAAATTTACGATAAAAATTGGCAAAACCCAAAAATCTCTGAAGAGCCTTTAATGAAGTAGGTTGGACCCAATCGCAGATGGCCTGAACCTTGACCGGGTCCATTTCAATAACAGACGGAGACAAAATGAATCCCAGAAATGAGACCTTCTGTACGCCAAAGAGACACTTTGATCCCTTCACATACAGTGCATTCTCTCTCAAAATCTGGATCACAGTCCGAACATGTTTCACATGAGAGTCCCAGTCATTGGAAAAAAATCAAGATATCATCCAAATAAACAATCAGAAATTTATCCACAAAATCCCTGAAAATATCATTCATGAAGGATTGGAAGACGGAAGGAGCATTAGTGAGCCCAAAGGGCATCACTAGGTACTCAAAATGCCCCTCTGGGGTATTAAACACCGTCTTCCATTCATCCCCGTGCTTAATGCGAATAAGGTTATACGCCCCCCAAGCTTGGTAAACCAACTAGCACTTTTCACCCTGGAAAACAGGTCAGAAATCAAGGGTAACGGATATTGATACTTCACAGTGATCTTATTCAAGAGACAATAATCAATACACAGCCTCAATGAACCATCCTTTTTGGCCACAAAGAAAAAACCGGCACCGAAGGATGAAGAGGATGGTCTGATATGACCCTTCTCCAATGACTCCTTCATATAAGATCGCATAGCATCGTGTTCAGGTACAGACAAGTTAAAAAGGCGACCTTTAGGAAATTTACCACCAGGCACTAATTCAATAGCGCAATCGTAGCTCCTGTGAGAGGGCAAAGATGCAGATTTACTTTCACTAAATACATCCGAAAAATCTGTCAAAAAGTCAGGAACATCCTGAGACTTGGGAGAGGCAGAAAAAACAGGAGTGTCGGCATTAACACATTGGCAGCCCCAACTGGTCACAGACACAGATTTCCAATCCAAAACAGGATTATGAGACTGTAACCAAGGGAAACCTAGTACAATAATGTCATGCAGATTATACAGCACCAGAAATTTGCAACTCTCCTGATGATCTGGTTCAACCCTCATTATCACCTGAGTAGAAAACTGGGGTTTATTCTCCGCCAAAGGGGTAGAATCAATGCCCAGTAGGGGAATAGACTTCCGCAGGGGTATCATGGGAAACCCACAACGTTTGGTAAAGTCAAAATCCATCAGGTTAATAGCTGCTCCTGAATCAACAAAATCCTGAGAAGAAAATGTGGACAGGGAGCAAATCAGGGTAACAGTCAACAGAAATTTAGTCTGAACACTACCCAAGACAACTGAGCGTGCAAAACTTCTTCCCCGCTTAGGGCAGACTGAAATAGCATGAGAGGCATCACTACAGTAGAAACATAACCCATTGCGCTTTCGAAACTCATGACGCTGTGCCCCAGAAGTCACTCTATCACACTGCATGGGCTCAGAAGCTGGCTCACAAGGCAACACTATCTCACACATACCTCTGCGCTCACGCAAACGTCTGTCAATTTGAATAGCCAATGACATAGAATCATTGAGACCAGAGGGAGCAGGGAATCCCACCATAACATCTTTTACATTCTCTGACAGCCCCTTCCGAAAAAGGGTTGCCAAAGCATCATCATTCCATTTGGTCAGGACTGCCCACTTTCGGAATTTCTGACAGTACAACTCAGCGTCTTCAAGACCCTGATTTAATGCCAACAAGGTTTTTTCAGCTTGATCAGTGACATTAGGTTCATCGTACAATAACCCCAGAGCCAGAAAAAATGCATCAATATCATTCAAAACAGGATCCCCAGGTGTCAGGGAAAAAGCCCAATCCTGAGGATCGCCGCGCAGGAGAGAGATGACAATTTGAACCTGCTGTGCTGCGTTACCTGAGGACTTAGGCTTTAAGGCAAAAAACAACTTTCAGTTATTTTTGAAATTCAGAAATTTAGCCCGATCCCCCAAAAACAAATCTGGCATGGGAATCCTAGGTTCCACAACCGGCAACCTAGCAAGATAGGTAGCAATACTCCGAACCTCAGTGGCAAGCTGATCCACACGGCCAGACTACTGTGCAAACTCCATTGAAAGAAAAAAAAAGTCCTCCTCAGCACCCAGAGAAAAAGAGGGAAAAAATGCAACAGACAGAAAAAAAAAAAAGAAATATCTCTGACAACTCTGACAACTTTTTTCTTTCCACACTATTTTTCCCTTCTGTGAGTACCATATAATTTTCAGTTCTGGCTGGTGATACTGTTGTGTTTCGGTAGCTGAGGAGGACAGGAACAACAGCAGGGCAGCAGAACACCTGAGATGTTGGTAACTGATGGTTGCAGATTCCTAAACTAACGACACAACTAGAGGTAGCCATGGAGCGTTCCTACGTTGATCCTAGACGCCTCGTCACAGCCTGAGAGATAACTACACCTAAAGGCAGAAAGATGAAAGCTATCTGCCCCGGAGCAGATCCCCAAAGAAAATAGGAAGCCCCCAAACATATAATGGCAGTTAGACAAGATGAAAACACAAACATAGGCAGAAAATAGATTGAGCAAACGCTGGGGCCACAAGTCGACTAAATAGGATAGGAAAGGAGAGATTACTCTCTGCAACCCAGAAAACCCCACAAAAATCCAACAATTCTGATTACAAAAATACTGAGATCACACGATCTCGCCACCCGCTAAATCAGATCTCAGCGTGAACAAAACCAAGCTGCAGCCGCTGAAAAAACAAGAAAAAGCAAATGAGCAAATAACAGTGGCTGCAGATAATCTGTGAGGAGCTCAGGCCCCAGGAGGGGACCTGGCTGACCTCCACAAAAGTGCAGAAAACAATGCAAAAAGCAAGCACAAAAAGAAAAGCAAAAAATATCTTATCTGAAAGCAGGAGATGCAGGCAAGACTCCAGCAAACTTCCAAATGAACCAGGAACCACAATTGAGACAAGAACAATTGATCACCGGCAACCATCATGGGAGGGAACCTCCCTTATATCAGACCAGTCCGTGATCCCTGATTGCCACTCCTCGCTGAAAGGTTCAGTACTGTCTGTAACCACCAGAGGGAGCCTCTGCTCAGAAACCATCTCTAGCACATTCATAACAGAGGAGTGTCGAACGCCTACAGCCAACTATTGCCTATACTGTGGGCTAGGCAGCACTGTCCCACCCCCACTGTCCCCTGTGGACCCTGCATCCACATTAACCCAGTGCACAGTGATGGACACGTAACGGCCCTGGCCATGCCTACTGGCCCATGCATCTGTTGTGAGGTGCACCTTTCCACTCACTGATTGTTTGAGTGCATGGACAATGCGGTCTTTCACATGCAGGTGGAGGGCAGGGATGGCTTTTCTAGAAAAGAAGTGCCGACTGGGTAGGTCATAGCGTGGGACGGAGTAGGCCATGAGCTCTCGGAACGCTGCGCTTTCAACCAAACGGAAGGGCATCATCTCTAATGAGATCAGTTTGGCAATGTAGGCGTTAAAAGCCAGTGTACGCGGATGAGAGGATGAGTACTTTCTTGTCCCACTCATAGTGTCTGCTAGGGTGAGCTGGACTTGAGAGCTGTATATGGGGGAACTATCGGTGGACATGGCAGACTGAGAGAGGGTTGGTGATGGTGATGGTGGTGGTGGTATTGATGGCCTAGATTCAGTCTTTCTTTGGAAAAACATTGTGATTCCCTGACTGCTTTGGCCTTGCGACGACACCTCAACATTTCTTGCTGGTGGTGTGCTAACCGGTGGGCTTACAGTGGGGGAAGCGACGTAGCGTTGCTGGCTACCTTCAGTCGGAGCAGGTGCACATGTGCTACCTGAGGTTTTGTAGTCCGTCCACGCTTCTAAGTGCATGGTGTTTAAATGTCTAAGCATGCAACTGGTATTCAAATTTCAGAGATTTTTCCCTCGGCTAAAGGTCCTTCCGCACTTTTTACAGATAACCTTTGCCTCATCAATAGGATTTTGGTCAAAAAAGTGCCACACTGCAATCTTCCTACTATGGGATAAATTTTCAGGGCTTGCATGCTGTGCTAATTTGACGGTCTGGCCAAGCAGTCCTGCAACTTTTTGTTTTTTTAACTAATTTTTGGACTGCTACGGGCCTGCCAGATAACCGCAGCTGCGATGTCGATGCATGCTGCGGATCCTCCTCCTCTTCTGAGCTATTGCCAGCGGCACCCTCTTCCCCAATGGATGCCAATCCGGGTCAACAAATGGGTCATCCATCACCTCCTCTTCAATTTCATCTGCACCTTCCTCTGTGTCACAGTGTAAGGTGGTAGAGTATGCGGGAAGTGGCACCTGAGTTTCATCAGGGTCAGAATCTGGCTCAGTAGACTGCGAGGGCAATGCAGTGCTCTGGCTGAATGTATCAGCAGAATCATATAGCAGTGGCTGTGCATCAGTGCACTCCATGTCATATTAATCTTGGACTAGGGAATTCAAGATTTCACTTGATAACCCAGGCATGGTATGTGAAAAGAGCTCCAGGGAGTAATCTGAAGTGTGGCCTGCCGCATCCTTCACTTTTGTTGGGGGTGAAGGACACAAGGAAAGGTGTCGTTCCTGACCAGGAGCCTGCACTGACGAGTCAGTGCTTGCATTTTTTGAAACTTCAAAAGAGGAGGCGATAGAGCTGGAGGCTGTTTCGGCAATGTAAGCCAAAACCTGTTCCTGATGCTCTGTCTTTAAAAGCGGTTTACCTACTCCCAGAAAAGGGAGCCTTCCAGGCATTCTGGAGCCAGACGATGACACAGGCTCAACACCTCCTGCCTTAGGTGCCATGGGCGTACCCACCGTGGGGAGGGGGGGCACACAATGAAAGAGAGCGGAGAGAGCAGCACAATGCCGGCTCCCTCTGCCACAGATTGCAGTGCCTGTCTGTGTGCGCAGTGCACGGAGCTGCTGTCTCACCAGAGGAGCTTCTTCTTGGCTGGCAGCAGCTGTAGTTTCACTTTCTGCCCTGCAGGCTCTGGTTGTCTCAGCAACACTGGGTCCTAGTGCCCTCTGTGTGCATACACTGGACACTTCCTGCTCCTGCCTCAGCCACTGCCTGCAAGCTTCATGGTAAGAGGGGATGGAATTTATTAAATTCATTCTGCTCAGGCATGTCATGGTCACTGTGGGGGAATGTGAGAGGATGGGGGTACAGTGGGGGAGAGGTACAGGGCACTGGGGTCAATGTAAGAGGATGGGGGTATTGTGGGGGCTAGGGCACTGGGGGGTTAATGTGAGAGGATGGGGGTATTGTGGGGGAGGGGTACAGGGCACTGGGGTGAATGTAAGAGGATGGGGGTATTGTGGGGCTAGGGCACTGGGGGGGTTAATGTGAGAGGATGGGGTATTTTGGGGGAGGTGTACAGGGCACTGGGGTGAATGTAAGAGTATGGGGTATTGTGGGGGCTAGGGCACTGGGGGGGTTAATGTGAGAGGATGGGGTATTGTGGGGGCTGAAGTGGGGGAGGGGCAACAGGGCACAGAGAGTGAATGTGTGAGGATGGGGTATTGTGGGGGAGGGGATACAGGGCACTGGTTGGTGAATGTGAGAGGATGGGGATATTGTGGGGGCTGGCGCACAGGGGTTGATGTGAGAGGATGTGGTATTGTGAGGGAGGGTGGACAGGTCACTGGGGTTGAATGTAAGAGGATGGGGGTATTGTGGGGCTAGGGCACTGGGGGTTTACTGTGAGAGGATGGGGGTATTGTGGGGACTGAAGTGGGGAGGGGCAACAGAGCACTGAGAGGTGCATGTGAGAGGATGGGGGTATTGTGGGGTCAGTGGGACAGAACACTAAAGGGTGCATGTGAGACGATGGGCTGTTGGGGTGTGGGTGGGGGACAGGGGAGGTAGGGGGCTTTTTTTTACTTGTGAGCTCCTTAATACTTTAATAATAGATTAATATTTCAGTATTATTATAACAAGGGCATAGACAGACGGCCGTATAACTCATGCGAGGATCGCACTGCAATCCTCGGACTTGCTGGTACCGCTCCTGACATGAGCGCGACTGCCATGTATAATATATGGTATATACAGCGTAGTGTCGCATACACTGCTGTATTATACAATATACAACAGTTCTAATGCTCCATACCTAATATGCAGTATAATATACAGTGTATATGATGTAACCTGTATAAGATGCGGCATTGGCTTGCCCCCCCCTAGTTTTGATCCTGGGTACGCCCATGTTAAGTGCTATTGTGCTTTTGGCACTACCAGCAGATGCACCACCACCACCATCAGTACCAGCTGGCCCCCTGCCCACGTCCGTGGCCTCTTCCACCATACTTCCTCATGTTTGGGAAAATGTACCAAAAATAAAAGCAGATATATGGTACTGTATGAGGAGCGTACAGCTGTATACTGTGTAGGGAAAAATTTAAATCTCCATATATATTTCCGGAGTTACATACAGACGCTCTCTCAGTATGGATTTGACCGTAATACAAAAGGTAGAAAAACTGTACTGTATCAGAAGCATACAGCTGTATACAATGTAGGGGAAAGTTTAAATCTCCGTATATATTTCCGGAGTCACACACAGACGCTCACTCAGTATATATTAGACCAGAATACAAAAAGCAGAAAAACGGTACTGTATCTGAAGCGTACAGCTGTATGCAGTGTCGGGGAAAATTTAAATCTCCGTATATATTTCCGAAGTGACACACAGACGCTTACTCAGTATGGATTTGACCAAAATATAAAAAGAAGAAAAACGGTACTGTATCAGAAGCGTACAGCTGTATACAGTGTAGGGGAAAATTTATATCTCCGTATATAATTCTGGAGCCACACACAGACGCTCTCTCAGTATGGATTTGACCGTAATACAAAAGGCAGAAAAACGGTACTGTATTATCAGCGTACAGCTGTTTAAAGTGTAGGGGAAAATTTAAATCTCTGTATATATTTCCGGAGTGACACACAGACGCTCACTCAGTATGGATTAGACCAGAATACAAAAAGCAGAAAAACGGTACTGTATCAGAAGCGTACAGCTGTATAAAGTGTAGGGGAAAATTTAAATCTCCGTATATATTTCCGGAGTCACACACAGACGCTCACTCAGTGTGGATTTGACCCGAATACAAAAAGCAGAAAAACGGTACTGTATCAGAAGCATACAGCTGTATACAGTGTAGGGGAAAATTTATATCTCCGTATATATTTCCGGAGTCACACACAGACGCTCACTCAGTATGGATTTGACCGTAATACAAAAGGCAGAAAAACGGTACTGTATCATCAGCGTACAACTGTATACAGTGTAGGGGAAAATTTAAATCTCCGTATATATTTCCGGAGTCACACACAGACGCTCACTCAGTATGGATTTGACCGTAATACAAAAAGCAGAAAAACGGTACTGTATCAGAAGCGTACAGCTGTATACAGTGTAGGGGAAAATTTAAATCTCCGTATATATTTCCGGAGTCACACACAGATAGTCAGCATGTATTTGTCCATGATACCAGCCGGTACACGGTAGTGTGTGAGGAGCGTACACCTCTATACGGTGTGGGAAAAAATGAACGCTCGGCAACTGTGCAGAAAAAAAGAATAAAAGTATTAGTGCTGGGCAAAAAGCAGTCTGCACAGCAGTGTACACACAGCAATACAGCTATCAGGCAGCCTAATAACCAGCGCTCTGCACACAAGAAAATCCTCCCCTGTCACTGCACACTAACTGTACAGCACAATTGCTATCAGCACAAGCACAGAAGAACTTCTCTTTCCAGCCCTAACTCTCTCCCTACTGATAAACAGCGTCAGCAACCTCTCCCTACTGTTAAGATCGGCAGAAGTAAAATGGAGGTCGGCGATCAGGGCTTTTATAGATGCTATGACGCCCCCCAAAGCAAGCCAATCACTGCAATGTCCTTCTCTAAGATGGTGGTGGACACTGCCTATGTCATCTCGTTGCCCACAGTGTACGTCCTTGCTCATTGGCTGAAAAAAGGCGCCTGCAAGCATTATGGGAAAACCGACTTTGGCGCTCGTTTTGTCGAAAGCATGGCCGACTTCACGCTATGGTCGGGTTTCGCTCGGCGAAACCCGACTTTGGCGAAAGTTGGCGACTTATGAATCTGACCGACCTGATTTGCTCAACTCTAGTGTGCATCCTTACTGCCATTAGCACTTCAGTAGCAGCATATGGGATCTTGCTGTCATATCATTAATTACATTTCCCATCATAAGAGTCAGGTGCAAACTATTCTTTTCCTCATAAAGTACACCTGTTTCCTACCATGCTGCTAAAAGTATAGACTTTTTAATAATAGTAATGAAAGCACAAGGTCACCAAAGCCCATCCAGGATAGGTTAAAACAAACCTGTCAGCAAGATTTTGCTGAGTAAACTGCAGACACTGTCAGGTTGGCGCTGTTATACTGATTAAAATGATACTGTTATGTTTCGGTAGCTGAGGAGTGCAGGTAAAATACACCAGGCAATACACCAGAGCAGTTGGAATCTATGAGATTGCAGTACCCTGACTAACCACCACAACTAGAGGCAGCCGTGGAGAGTTCCTACGTTGGTCCTAGACGCCTCGTCACAGCCTGAGAAACTAACTACACCTAAAGATAGAAATTGGAAAGCTATCTGCCCCGGAGCAGAACCCCAAAGATAATAGAAAGCCCCCAAACATGTAATGGCGGTTAGACAAGATGAAATACTGACACAGAAAGAAAATAGTATGAGCAAACGCTGGGGCCCAAACTAACTAAATAGAAAAGGATAGGAAGGGTACTTACTGCAATCCCAGAAAACCCTGAAAGGCACCAACTCTACTAATTTCAAAAACACCTGAGATCACACGACCTCTACCACCTAAATTAGTTCTCTGGTGTAACAAAATCAAAACAGCAGCCACTGAAAAAACTGGAAAAAGCAAAAGTACAAACATCAGTGGCTGAACAAAACTGAGAGGGCAGAAGCCCCCGGAGGGGACCCTGAAGGCCACCACAGAAGTGCAGGACAAAATGCAAAAATATAGCACAAACACAAAAGAAGAAAAAGTCTTATCTGTTAGCAGGAGATGCAGACACGACACAGCAGGCTACAAGGAAAACTGGAATAAAGGATTCAGACCAGAACAATTGATCACCGGCAACCCTGATGGGAAGGTGACTCCCTTATATAAGACCAGTCAGTAACACCTGATTCCCAGTCCTCACAATCTTCACTGGACAGACTAGCACTGCTTGTAACCACCAGAGGGAGCCTCTGCTCAGAACTCATCTCAAACCCATTCACAACAGTACCCCCCCCTTGAGGAGGGGTCACCGAACCCTCATTTGAGCAACCAGGTCGGTCAGGATGAGTTCTATGATATGCACGGATAAGTCTCCTAGCATGGATGTCCGAAGCAAACACCCAAGAATTGTCTTCCTGACCATAACCTCTCCATTTAACCAAATACTGGAGTTTCCGTCTAGAAAAACGAGAATCTAATATTTTCTCAACCACATACTCCAGATTGCCCTCAACCAAAACAGGGTCAGGAGGCACAGCAGCAGGAACCACTGGCTCAACAAACCTCTTCAACAAGGACTTGTGGAACACGTTATGGATCTTAAATGTCCCTGGAAGAAGCAAACGAAAAGAAACAGGATTAATAATCTCCATGATCTTATAAGGTCCAATGAACCTAGGCTTAAATTTAGGAGATGCTACTCTCATAGGAATATTCTTTGAGGACAACCAGACCAAGTCCCCCACTTTAAACCGAGGACCATCAGTCCTATGCCGGTTAGCAAACCGCTGGGCCCTCTCCTGAGAGAGGGACAACCTCTCCACTACCTGGTCCCAAATCAGCTGCATACGCTCCACAACAGAGTCAACACCTGGACAGACAGAAGCCTCCGTCTGTCCTGAAGAAAATCGAGGGTGAAACCCAGAATTACAGAAAAACGGAGACATCAAAGTAGCAGAGCTAGCCCTATTATTAAGAGCAAACTCAGCCAAAGGCAAAAAAGAGACCCAGTCATCCTGATCAGCAGACACAAAGCATCTTAGATAAGTCTCCAATGTCTGGTTTGTTCTCTCAGTTTGACCATTGGTCTGAGGATGAAATGCCGAGGAGAAAGACAATTGAACACCCAGTTTAGAACAAAAAGTCCTCCAAAATCTGGAAACAAACTGGACTCCTCTGTCAGACACAATGTTCTCAGGAATGCCGTGTAAACGAACCACGTGCTGAAGGAACAACGGCACCAATTCAGAGGAGGAAGGCAACTTAGGTAATGGCACAAGATGTATCATCTTGGAAAACCTATCACAAATTACCCAGATGGTGGTCATTCTCTGAGAAACAGGAAGGTCGGAAATGAAATCCATAGAGATATGGGTCCATGGTCTCTTGGGCACAGGCAATGGCATCAACAAACCACTAGAGCGAGAGCAAGGCTTGGAGCGAGTGCAAGTCCCGCAGGACTGCACAAATTCCCTGACATCACGAGACAAGGTAGGCCACCAAAAGGACCGACTAACCAAGTCTCTGGTACCAAAAATTCCGGGATGCCCAGCCAACGCGGAACAATGAATCTCAGACATCACACTCTTTTTCCACTGGTCCGGGACAAACAATTTTCCAACAGGGCAGCACTCGGGCCTATCCTCCTGACACCCCTCCAGAGCAAGTCTCAAATTGGGCGAGATGGCGGAAAGAACTACACCCTCTTTCAAAATAACAGAAGGATCAGATAACTCAGGAGAGTCCGCAAGGAAACTCCTCGAGAGGGCATCCGCCTTAACATTCTTAGTGCCAGGAAGAAAGGAAACCACAAAATTAAAACGTGTGAAAAACAAGGCCCACCTGGCCTGTCTAGGATTGAGTCGCTTGGCAGATTCCAGATAGACCAGATTCTTATGGTCCGTAAGGACCACCACCTGATGTTTGGCTCCCTCCAGCCAATGTCTCCACTCTTCAAAAGCCCACTTCATGGCCAATAACTCCTGATTACCCACGTCATAATTACGTTCAGTAGGAGAAAATTTTCGAGAGAAAAAGGCACAAGGGTTACTTTTAGAGGTCTCTGGATATTTTTGGGACAAAACGGCACCTGCCCCAATTTCAGAGGCATCAACCTCCACCTGAAATGGCAGAGAAACATCAGGCTGCCGTAGAACAGGAGCAGAAGTGAATCTCTGCTTAAGTTCCTGAAATGCAGAGACTGCCTCAGGAGGTCAATTCACCACATCAGAACCCTTTCTGGTCAAATCAGTTAATGGTTTAACAATAACCGAGAAATTACCAATAAATTTACGATAAAAATTGGCAAAACCCAAAAATCTCTGAAGAGCCTTTAATGAAGTAGGTTGGACCCAATCACAGATGGCCTGAACCTTGACCGGGTCCATTTCAATAACAGATGGGGACAAAATGAATCCCAGAAATGAGATCCTCTGTACGCCAAAAAGACACTTTGATCCCTTCACATACAGAGCATTCTCTCTCAAAATCTGGAATACAGTTCGAACATGTTTCACATGAGAGTCCCAGTCATTAGAAAAAATCAAGATATCATCCAAATAAACAATCAGAAATTTGTCCACAAAATCCCTGAAAATGTCATTCATGAAGGACTGGAAGACGGAAGGAGCATTAGTGAGCCCAAAGGGCATCACCAGGTACTCAAAATGCCCTTCAGGGGTATTGAATGCCGTCTTCCATTCATCCCCGTGCTTAATGCGAATAAGGTTATACGCCCCCCTGAGATCAAGCTTGGTAAACCAAGTAGCGTTTTTCACCCTGGAAAACAGGTCAGAAATCAAGGGTAACGGGTATTGATATTTCACAGTAATATTGTTCAAGAGACGATAATCAATACACGGCCTTAATGAACCATCCTTTTTGGCCACAAAGAAAAAACCGGCACCTAAGGGTGAAGAGGATGGTCTGATATGACCCTTCTCCAATGATTCCTTGATATAAGACCGCATAGCATCATGTTCAGGTACAGACAAATTAAAAAGGCGACCTTTAGGGAATTTACTACCCGGCACTAATTCAATAGCGCAGTCATAGCTCCTATGGGGAGGCAAGGATGCAGATTTACTTTCGCTAAACACATCAGAAAAATCAAACAAAAAGTCAGGAACATCCTGAGCCTGGGGGGAGGCAGAAAAAACAGGAGTGTTGGTATTAACACATTGGCAGCCCCAACTGGTTACAGACACAGATTTCCAATCCAAAACAGGATTATGAGACTGTAACCAAGGAAAACCTAGCACGATAATGTCATGCAGATTACACAGAACCAAAAATTTGCAGCACTCCTGGTGATCAGGTTCAACCCTCATTATCACCTGAGTAGAAAACTGGGGTTTATTCTCAGCCAAAGGGGTAGAATCGATCCCCAGTAGGGGAATAGACTTCTGTAGGGGTATCAAGGGAAATCCACAACGTTTAGCAAAATCATAATCCATCAGATTAATAGCTGCTCCAGAATCAACGAAAGCCTGAGCAGAAAATGAGGACAGAGAGCATATCAGAGTGACAGTTAATAAAAACTTAGTCTGAACACTACCCAAGACAACTGAGCGTGCAAAACGTCTTCCCCGCTTAGGGCAGACTGAAATAGCATGAGAGGCATCACCACAGTAGAAACATAACCCATTGCGCTTTCGAAACTCATGACGCTGTGCCCCAGACACCACTCTATCCCACTGCATGGGTTCAGAAGCTGGTTCACAAGGCAACACCATTCCATGCATACTTCTCCGCTCACGCAAACGTCTGTCAATTTGAATCGCTAATGACATAGAATCATTGAGACCAGAGGGGACAGGGAATCCCACCATAACATCCTTTACATTATCTGACAGACCCTTCCGGAAAAGGGCTGCCAAAGCGTCGTCATTCCATTTGGTCAGGACTGCCCACCTACGGAATCTCTGACAGAATAACTCAGCGTCATCAAGCCCCTGATTTAATGCCAACAAGGCTTTTTCAGCTTGATCAGTGACATTAGGCTCATCGTACAATAACCCCAAGGCCTGAAAAAATGCATCAACATCACTCAAAACAGGATCCCCAGGTATCAGGGAAAAAGCCCAATCCTGAGGATCGCCGCGCAGGAGAGAGATGATAATTTGAACCTGCTGTGCTGCGTTCCCTGAGGACTTAGATTTTAAGGCAAAAAACAATTTACAATTATTTTTGAAATTCTGAAACTTAGCTCGATCCCCTAAAAACAAATCTGGCATGGGAATCCTAGGTTCCACAAAAGGCAACCTAGCAAGATAGGTAGCAATACTCCGAACCTCAGTGGCAAGCTGATCCACACGGCCAGACAACTGTGCAAACTCCATTGAGAGAAAAGATCCTCCCCAGCACCCAGAGATACAGAGGGAAAAAAAAAAAAAAAATGCAACAAACAGAAAAATATCTCTGACAACTCTGACAACCTTTTTTCTTTCACAATATTTTTTCCCTTCTGTGAGTACCACACAATTTTCAATTTTTAGGCCGGTGATACTGTTATGTTTCGGTAGCTGAGGAGTGCAGGTAAAAAAGGCAATACACCAGAGCAGTTGGAATCTATGAGATTGCAGTACCCTGACTAACCACCACAACTAGAGGCAGCCGTGGAGAGTTCCTACGTTGGTCCTAGACGCCTCGTCACAGCCTGAGAAACTAACTACACCTAAAGATAGAAATTGGAAAGCTATCTGCCCCGGAGCAGAACCCCAAAGATAATAGAAAGCCCCCAAACATGTAATGGCGGTTAGACAAGATGAAATACTGACACAGAAAGAAAATAGTATGAGCAAACGCTGGGGCCCAAACTAACTAAATAGAAAAGGATAGGAAGGGTACTTACTGCAATCTCAGAAAACCCTGAAAGGCACCAACTCTACTAATTTCAAAAACACCTGAGATCACACGACCTCTACCACCTAAATTAGTTCTCTGGTGTAACAAAATCAAAACAGCAGCCACTGAAAAAACTGGAAAAAGCAAAAGTACAAACATCAGTGGCTGAACAAAACTGAGAGGGCAGAAGCCCCCGGAGGGGACCCTGAAGGCCCCCACAGAAGTGCAGGACAAAATGCAAAAATATAGCACAAACACAAAAGAAGAAAAAGTCTTATCTGTTAGCAGGAGATGCAGACACGACACAGCAGGCTATAAGGGAAACTGGAATAAAGGATTCAGACCAGAACAATTGATCACCGGCAACCCTGATGGGAAGGTGACTCCCTTATATAAGACCAGTCAGTAACACCTGATTCCCAGTCCTCACAATCTTCACTGGACAGACTAGCACTGCTTGTAACCACCAGAGGGAGCCTCTGCTCAGAACTCATCTCAAACCCATTCACAACAGATACCTTGGGTGAAGAAATCTGCTTTGTGGCTCTTGTGTAATCAGTGTTAGAAGTTTTCAGTTAATTAGATGCCCGTGCTTCGGGGCGGGACTGTAGGCAGAGTCTTATCTTCCTCCACTAGGCCAGAGTAACCAAGAGACCTCCTGCCAGAGGCCACCCCGAAGCACAGTCTGACTCGCTGTCTCTATGATGAGGAACATGTTTGTTCTTGGGATCCACCTGTGGGCAGGTGTCTTTTTGTTTTCTCTGGCTTAGAGCAGGAAGATAAGACTCTGCCTATAGCCCCGCCCCAAAGCATGAGAAAATCATTAACTGAAAACTTTTAATACTGATTACACAAGAACCACAAGATGGATTTCTTCACCCCAGTTAACATTTTAATCAGTATAACAGTGCCAACCTGATAATGCCTGTAGTTTACTTGGCAAAATCCTGCTGACAGGTTCACGTTAAGTTTGATTCTGATTTACATTGTGTCTAGTTTTGTCAAATTGTGGTTGACATTATCTCTGTTGGAGCACTTGTTTGTTCGAAAAACCTGCAAAATGTAATGACATGAATATTTGTGTTACAAAAGTTGCATATGTTTTTAGAAATGTTTGCTGTTTTAGCAGCTCCATGGAATGTGGATCAATAAATCAAATGAAAGGGATCAAAGTGAACTTGACAGGTGATACATGCTGCCAAAACAGTTTGTTGTACAATCTCTTCCTTTGTTCAGTTTTGTAAACTTCTGCTTAGCCACAATAAATCAATGAATGAGTTCTGGATGTGTTTGCCCTGTTCTTATTTCTACAGTTGTAGTATATGCACACAGTGTTGTTCAGTCAACCTGGGAAAGAGGGCAAATTGGTCTTATGTATAGCTCTTTTTCCATCCCTTCTTTCAAGAGCAATAACTTTTTTAATTTCCATCACTATAGCCATATGAGGCCTTGTTTTTTTGTGGCACAAGTTTTAGTTTTGAATAACATTATTAAATTTGCAATATAATGTACTGGAAAACGGGATTAAAATTCCAAGTGGAGTGAAATAATGAAAAAAAAAAAATGCAATTTTGACATGGTTTTTGAGAACTGTTCTACTCCATTCATTGTACAATAAAAATGGTCTGCCAATTATGACTATAAACGCGTATTTTTTAAAAAAATATATTTTAGTGGTTAAAATTTTTTAGAATCTTGTAAAAAGCAAATCATCGTGTCAACAGTTTCTAAGACCCGTCTTGAAGGCCTTCATTTTTGCTTGCTGAGCGGTAGTTTTTATTGATACCATTCTGAGGCACACATGACATTTTGATCGCTCTTTCTGCGGCAACTGAAGACAAAGGTAATTCAGATATTTCATTTTTTTTTACTATGTTTTATTTTTTTTTACGAGTGTCTGTCTCCACTAGGTGGGAACGCCCAAAAATTGGCAGAGCTAATCTGTACTGTTGCTGTTTTCCCTTCTGAACATCTAATAGATCTTTCGAGGGCGGCAGAACCCGCAGTTTACACAATGGATGTTTCTAAACATTTGTATTGTATTAAACATTACTTTCTTGTTGTTGACTTTTTGATCTGTAACCACACAAAGCCCAGAAGAATAGTTCTGAAAATCAAATGTCCTCCTACACATCGCCACAAACACTCTGCCCTTTTCTAGTCTGTGGGCAGTAAGATCATCAGGTTCCTTGATCTGTGTTTTCCGTGCGCTTGGCATTTACCAACCCCCTGCTGCCTGGGCGCCCTCAAGCCCACGCAAACATTCTTGCATAAAAGAGAGGGCAGACAGAGGTACAGACACAAGGCTGTCATTTTTAGAGCGTAACTTATAATTATCAGGACCACCAAGGTCATTCCCCACTGGGAGCATTTAAATATCTTAAGAAAATGAGCAATCTGATTTTACCATAGCAAATCCAAACTAAGGTATTTCCAAATAATTTAACCATCTCATTGCTGGCAGACTAATTTACATTGGTCTATCTAACTTCCCATTTTTGGATCAGTTCAGCATTTGCTAATCAAGTGAATAGTAGATTTATCATTGTTGCGATCTATGTAGCTCAATCTTATAATATTCCCTGAGGAAGGAGAACGTTATCTCCGAAACGCATTGGACACATTTCTGGCTCTCCCTGCACTCCGTAGTTGGCATCAGAGCACCATGTGATTGCATCACGTGACCGGAACAACTCACACGAAGGCGCTGCTGGCATCTTTCCACGGACACCCGCACTGCAGCGTAAGAAGAAGAGGTTGCCGCCGGCAGGGGCAGCTCTCCAGGACTATAACACAGACCCGGATTTCATCAGCGCATCTTTACACTTAGAAGCTAAGTATTGCATCGCTCCTTAGGACATATTGTTTGTATATAACTCCTATAAGGTACCGTGTGCACATTCCTCATCTAATTGAGCACACAGGATCATCAGGCGCTGACGCCTAGTACCTTGCATATTGTTCTCAGGTGCTCCATCACCGGGATAGCACTCATTGCACTTTATAACGGCCACTCATATGCGAAGTGCACTCATTTTAGGACTTTTTTGCATATTGTATGCTTATTTGCAAATGTTCCTGCCATTTTGCACATACAGCAATCTAGGCTTATTTGCACACTGTATGCTTATTTGCACAATTTTTGCCAATTTTGCACATACAGCAACCCAGCTGTGGACTACTTGCATCTTATCCTTCCTCATAGAGAATATTTTCAATCGTTTTTTATTAAGTAAGGCACATTCTTAAGGTGATTATATAAAGGAGTGAACCAATCTTGATATTCCTACATCCATTTGCACTTCCAACTTTTCAAGCTTATCTGCATGAAATTTTTCCGTTAAGAAACACTCTTGCCTCTTTTATAGTTATATAGAACGTCTATATCATTCACTGATTATATTCATTTCTTCCATTAATTCAGTTCATCTAATTGACATCACTACCAGCCACATCCTCGTCTGGCACTGCATCAGTAAGATCACCGCTATATCTTTATCTGTGGAAACCTTTCTGAAGAACTATTGGTACGTGTTGTTGGATCAGTACTGTATGTCTGTGTCTGTTTCATAGCGCGAGTACTTCTTATTTATATATCTCCAATCTTATAATATAATCCATTATACAATTGCAGTATCTAAGATGTATATTTAAAAAAAACATTCCTCTATGGACGATTTTTTTTTGCTTTTTCTTCCAAAATGCATAACTTTAAAACTAAATTTTTTTTTTTTTAGTCTACATAGTGAACTTGAACCAGCAATTGTCTGATTGCTTGTTCTATATACCGCAATACCACAGTTTTGCAATATATGGCCGGAGTCAAACTAGAGAGGAATACGGACGAGTGCTATGCGATAAGACACTCGGACCGCTGTTAATCTATGGGACAGCTCCCATTTTTTTTTTTCTCGGCCGTATTATACGTCTGAGTGAAATCGCAGCATGCTGCAATTATACGTGTACATCGGCCAAGACTCGCTAATGCAAGTCTATGGGTGCAAGAAAAAAATCGCACACCACATGGACCATCCATGTGACTTGCGAGAAATACACTCTGGTGTCCTTTGAAAAGCCGGCAATTCATGTGCGGTGTAGAGTAAAATTACACTGACAGGTCAGAATAGAATAGATATAAACACATAGAACAGATATATATATATATATATATATATATATATATATATACACTGCTCAAAAAAATAAAGAGAACACTCAAATAACACATTCTAGATCTGAATGAATGAAATATTCTCATTGAATACTTTGTACAAAGTTGAATGTGCTGACAACAAAATCACACAAAAATCATCAATGAAAATCAAATTTATTAACCAATGTAGGCACAAAATTAAAGTGGAATGTAATGTCCTTAAAACAAGTCAAAATGATGCTCAGTAGTGTGTGTGGCTCCACGTCCCTGTATGACCTCCCTACAACGTCTGGGCATGCTCCTGATGAGGCGGCGGATGGTCTCCTGAGGGATCTCCTCCCAGACCTGGACTAAAGCATCCGCCAACTCCTGGACAGTCTGTGGTGCAACGTGATGTTGGTGGATGGAGCGAGACATGATGTCCCAGAAGTGCTCAATCGGATTCATGTCTGGGGAATGACGGGCCAGTCCATAGCTTTGATGCCTTCATCTTGCAGGAACTGCTGACACACTCCAGCCACTTGAGATCTGGCATTGCCCTGCATTAGGAGGAACCCAGGGCCAACCGTACCAGCATATGGTCTCACAAGGGGTCTGAGGATCTCATCTCGGTACCTAATAGCAATCAGGCTACCTCTGGTGAGCACATGGAGGGCTGTGCGGCCCTCCAAAGAAATGCTACCCCACACCATTACTGACCCACTGCCAAACTGGTCATGCTGAAGGATGTTGCAGGCAGCAGATCGCTCTCCACGGCGTCTCTGTTGCACAGCTTCTGAATCTACACCTTTGCAGTAGAAAACTTCACAGAGCAGGCTTCATGGGATAACAAGCTTTTACTTCTATCAACATGAGGTAAAAGGAAAATGCACAGTCATTTCAGCATTGCATCAGGAAACCAGGAACAAAGCGAAAGTGAAACTACAAGTGGGACTATTTCTTATACAATACATTAAACAGAAGGAAACGTTACACAACATCGCCATCTATTGTCAGGTCAGCATAAAGTCCTCTTTTTACTTATAATAAGTCCTAATCTGTTTCATATGCCAACAGTCTCCAGACTCTGTCACATCTGTCACATGTGCTCAGTGTGAACCTGCTTTCATCTGTGAAGAGCACAGGGAGCCAGTGGCGAATTTGCCAATCCTGGTGTTCTGTGGCAAATGCCAAGCATCCTGCACGGTATTGGGCTGTGAGCACAACCCCCATCTGTGGACGTCGGGCACTCAGACCATCCTTATGGAGTTGGTTTCTAACCTTTTGTGCAGACACATCTGGATCGCCCGCCAGGGAAGGGATGCTCGGTATCGGGCCGGTGTATTGAAAGGATGTGTCACAGCGGCAGTGACCCGGTCCGTGGCCCTGGGCGTCCAATAAAAGGGGAATATTTACAGGGGATGTTAGAGTTTGTAGTAAGGTATTCGTGACGCCACTTGTATCTGGTCAGAGATGACCAGCGCTGCAGTGCAGATCCTCTGAGACTGATGATGTGATGCAGCAGAGTTGGAATAGCTTCCCACAAGTGAAGCTGGTGGTCTCAGGGCAGGTAGATGTTGTACTATTAGAGTAATAGTACTGAGAGATGTAGCTGAGTGTAGTAGGTGACGCAGGAAGAAACTGAGAAACAATCAGTGAGTTGCAGTTTCCAAAGCTTTACTTACAGTTTTGCAGGCAAAGTATCCAGGGCATTGAGTGCAGATAGTGCTGGAGTAGGTCAGCCTGAAAGCAACTTGGAATCCCCTTATCTCAGGTGGGATGTGAGGTCTCCTTTCTAGCGCTGTTCTCTGAGGCACTGGCTGCTATAAGCTCCGTCCAAGTTCCTCTCTCTCTCTGTCTTTTGTCTAGGTAGAACTTCACTTTCATAACAGGCAGCTCTAGCCTGTTTCAGGAATCACTCTTTATGGAGTCTCCAGCTCACATGTGCTGCTGCTTTGTTGAAGAGTCTTAATTGGGACAGAGAACCTGCTGTCCTCTGCCCTCCGGATTCTGCTGCTGGGACTTTACTTCACCCTCTCAGCCTCGGACTCTGGGGGTCCGGTTTCTGGTGCTCAGACCTGGGGGTGAGCTCTCTATAGCCCCTCTTCCCCCAGCTTGTCCCTACACGTCTGTCCTCTCTTGTCCCTCCAGCTAGACTTCTTTTCTCCTCCCCCAGCCAGAATATTCCAGAGAAGCTCTCCTGAAAATCAGGTGTTAGAGCTCCTCCTTCTGGTCTGGAGTAAGAAAAGGTGTTGCATGCTGTGTTACCTGTTAAGGGATCATTCCTTGCTTTCAGTCATCACACACTCTCCCCTGGAGGGAGGTAAGGTCACTGTGGCAACCAAACTCCTGGGGTGCCACATTCCCCCCAGTACAATTCAGTACTCCTGGACTGAGGAAACATAAAAGAAAAACATATTATAACTATTTACAGAATTATAACATCAAATATATACATTTGGCGAAGTCTTGAAATGTAGTGTCCTTTTTCACTCTAGCAAAGTACAATGTGAGGGACCCGTCTCAAACCCTCAACGTAGGTCTTGGGCGGGCTACAAGGCATGGCTGGTCTCCCTTTTGGACCACGTCTTTGGCCATGCCAGACGGTTTTTGTTCTGTAGTCATTAATATTAACTATTTACAAGCATTGTCCTGGTCACTCTGAGTCCAGTGACCCAATCGTCCATTTAAAGAATGAAATCAAAATGGTTAAAAGTTCTTATAGTAGTCTCTGTAGGCACTTAAGCTTAATAGTTGCAATTATGAACATTATGAACTTATTTACATTTCCCATGTACTCAATTTACTCATATGCGAAACCTAGTTGGGAGTAGGCCTTTGGTTGTACGGATAGACCTACGGAGCACTGGTGTTGGTAGCGACTTGACTGGGTCCACTGTGTTAACTACCACTGGTGTAGTGTGCTCTCTAGTGGTTACGCTACTAGTGATTCTACAAAGCACTGGTATACCCGATTTTCTAGGACTGTTCCTACTCACTGTGGGCATGACAGATCCACAGGTGGCAGGAGGTGGACTTTCGAGTTCCGCTGCAGGTGTGGCTTCCGTTACTGGAACTTGCAGTTCTTCAGGCTGATCCTGAGTCACTTCTCTTTCAGGCACTGCCGGTTGCGGAAAGGTCAAGACCGGCACTACTATGGCCTGGTTCAGTCTTGTCCAGTTCGATGGGAATTCGCCCAGTACAGTGCGGACCTTTTCTTCCACCTTTTCTACTAACGAAGGAATGTCCTTATCTCCGATCTTTCCCTTTAACTGGTCAGGGCATGATTTCAGGTAATCCCTGGACACTGCTGTGGAGTTTTCTTCTCCATCCTTACTGATAAGGCACACCTTGGTATTGTTGAAGTCCGAGGGCATAATGGTATATGGCTCCGCTTCCCAGTGGTCGTCAAGCTTGTGGAGTCGCCTTTTCCTTTTGAGTATCTGTTCACCAGGTGACAAGGGAACTGCAGGTGCATGCTGATTGTAAGTTCTTTCTTGTTTTTGTCTTGCCTGAGACAATCTCTTCTCTACGCATTCTTGCACCTTGCGGTACTGTGGCTGATGCTCAGTATCCCAATCTGCATCTGGTGATGTTACCTCAGGTGTCAGGACTCCCATGTCCAAATCAATTGGTAATTTGCCAGGTCTTGCTCTCATTAGGTAGGCCGGTGTACAGTTGGTAGAATTCACCGGAATGTGGTTGTAGAGATCCACCAGATCTGGCAACTTTTCTGGCCACAAGTTTCTCTCTTCCAAGGGCAAAGTCTTCAAGAGGTCAATTAGCACTTGGTTCATCTTCTCACACATGCCATTTGTCTGTGGATGATACGGCATTGTTTGATTTTCTTGTAGCCGTACATGTTACAGAACTCCTGGAACACTTCTGCTTCAAAGGCTGAGCCTTGGTCAGTAAGCACTCTTTCAGGGTAACCGTGTGGTCGACAAAAGTGTTGTTGAAATGCTTTGGCCGCTGTCTTTGCTGTTTGGTCCTTGACGGGCACGAGTACCAGGAACCTTGAGTAGTGGTCAACAATGGTGAGAGTGTAGACATAGCCTGACGGGCTTGGAGTTAGCTTCACGTGGTCCAAGGCACCCAGTTCAAGTGGCTGTTTGGTGATTATTGGCTGCAACAGGGCTCGCTGGCTGTTACGGTCCTTTCTTCGCAAGTTACATGGTCCACACTCTCGGCACCAATCTTCAATGGCCTTCCTTATACCAATCCAGTAGAATCTCTCGCTCAGTAGGACCTCCAACTTCTTCCATCCAAAGTGTCCTGCTCCATTGTGGTACGCTTCCAGGACCATTGATGCATCTCGCCTAGGGACTACCACCTGCCAGACCATTTCGTGAGTCCGGGCATTGACACTCCTCCGACACAGCTTTCCCTCGTAGATGAACAGCCTGACCTTTTCCTTCCACAGCTGTTGGGACTCTTGTGGGGCATCTGGACCGGGACACAAGTCAGGTTGCATCAGTAGCTCCTTTACCAGGCGGACCGCTGGGTCGTTATCCTGCGTCTCTGCCCATTCATGGTGAGCTAATGGGATTAATGTGGCCTCTTTCATGATATAGCGCTTGTTTTTCACCCCTTGGGCGCGTTGGGTCGCAATTGGCCTGTGAAAGGCAGGTAACTCGATTTCTTCGAGTGTGTCCAGATCTTCTCCCCCATCTGGCAAGTTGGGCATTCTGGATAGCGTATCAGCATTGGCATTCTTATGCCCCACTCGGTACTTGATGGTGAACTCGTAGTTGGACAGCCGGGCCATCCATCGCTGCTCCAGCGCACCTAGCTTCCAAGTGAGTCAGTGGATTGTTGTCCGTGAAGATGGTAAACTTTGCCGCAGCTAGTTAGTGTTTGAACCGCTCGGTTACAGCCCAGACTATGGCGAGGAACTCCAGCTTGAAGGAGCTGTAGTTGTCAGGATTCCTTTCAGTGGGACGAAGTTTCCTGCTGGCGTAGGAGATCACTCTTTCTTTGCCTTTCTGTACCTGCAGCAGCACTGCTCCCAGTCCAACATTTCTGGCATCCGTATAGAGGATGAATGGTTGGTTATAGTCTGGGTAGGCTAGAACTTCATCCCCGTAAGAGCCATCTTCAACAGAGTGAAGGATCTTTCTAGCTCATCATTCCTATCAAACGTAGAACTCTTCTTCCTGGCCTTCTTGGGCTAGCCCACACGGAGATTTTGCAGAGGTGTGGCTATTTCAGTGAAGCCCCTGATAAACCTTTGGTAGTAGCCTACCAACCCGATACCCACTAAGATCTAAGGTAGAGAAATAGTTAGCGGTTCTCAGTGCAGCTAGTGATTCCTCTATCCTATGTAACGGATAGGCATCTTTGTGGGTAATGCTGTTAAGTTTCCTGTAATCAACACGCATCCTCATTGTACCATCTTTCTTTCTAACAAGGACTAATGGAGCTGCCCAGGAGCTACAACTGTCTCTAATCACCCCAGCCTCCTTCATCTCTAGTAGCATACTCTTGGCACATTGGTAGTGATTTGGGGGTACAGGCCGTTACCTTTCTTTAATGGGCGGATTAATTCCAGTGGGGATATGATGTTTAACCCATTTTGCCTGCCCAAAATCTAAAGGGTGCTTGCTGAATACCCGTTCAAACTCTTGAACCACTCAGTAAACCCCATTCTTTTGGTGTGGAAGGGTGGAGTCAGTGCCTACGTGCAGCTGCTGACACCAATCCTCCAGCTGTTTTGCAGAGCCATTGTCCTCTGCCTGGTCAGACGAGACCAAGGGTTCTGCTGTCTGAATTGCGTTGTTATTGATAGTGAACAGCTTAGCAACGGTGGCATACCGAGGAAGTTTGGCCTCCTCCTCCCCACAATTTAAGATGCGTACAGGTACCCTTCCCTTAGCGTACATCAACTACTCCTCTGGCTGTCAGGATAGTGGGCCTACTATCAGAGTACACTGTTTCTACCAGGGCTTGGTAATCTCTTCCTCTGAGGCCTATGGCTGCCCCACACCAAATTAACATTTCACTTTTTGGGGGTATTGCAATGGGGAATGCATCGCTCACTCTGACACTGCCGACTTCTCCGCCAGATAGCTCTACCTGCTGTCTTTGCATCAGGGCCTTGATCTCCTTTTGCAGGACCCGTTGTTCACTGGAACCAGCAGTTTCGGCTACCTGTTGCAACAAAACAATAACCTTGGCAAGACAATTTTCTATCACATTAGTACCTAATGTCATCATTCGGGTACATTCTCGTCGATCAATGTCTACAATTATCATACCTTGGGCTTTTAATTCTACTCGCCCCAACTTAATGTCACTTCCTTATACCCCTTCTGTGGCAAAGGCTGGCCATTGCTGGCGACTACTGTCAGCTCATCAGCTGGGCCGCGAGTAAAATCAGAGTCAGCCCAGTACCGTTTGTAAAGGATATATGGCATAGTCGTCACCTGAGAGCCAGTGTCCAGCAAAGCGCTCATTGGGATGCCGTCATTTACAACTGGGAGGACTGGTCTTCCTCCTACGTACTTGTCTCGCCAGTTCTGTGGGCCTGGTCGTCTTACTCCTGGGGGTTGGCCCTCTGCCCCAGGGGTCACTTGTTTAACTAAAAGAATCTTGCGAGGTGCCCTGATTTTCCGCAACAGCGGCAAATGGGACGTCCGTCCTTGTCGTAGCGATCGTTGTCTCTCCCTCTGATTGGTAGGATCCTCTTCTTCCATCGCCAAGGGACATCATCAGGACTGGAGGCCAACTCTATCCTCTCCTTTTGGGGCACTTGCAAGGACTGCACGGTTTTAGTTAGTGCAGCCACGCTTTTGGTCAGCTCCTGAACCTCCAGACGCAGCTCTGCAGACGGGTCATCATCAAGGGTCTGTGCGTCAGCCTCAGTAGGGGCCGGAGGGAAAGATGCCACCTCCTGGTGGTATGTAATTGCTTGGCGCCTAGGGGGCACTGTACGGCTGACATTTGGTTCGTGTAACGCCTGGATAGCCCTGTCTTTAAAGTCTGCAAAGCTCAGGTCAGGGTTTTGTTGGGCCATGATGCGCAGCTGTGACCTTTGGGACGCTGTCTGGGTCAATCTGCTTTATGGCCCGCAGTGCCTCCTGAAGGTTAAGAGCATAGTCCCGTATACTGTCCTGCATCCTTTGTTTGCACCCAAAGAACCTCATTTTTATTTCTGCTGCAGTGTGGGTGTCAAAGGTGCTCCTCAGCTTAGCTAGAAGTTGCTTGACAGTCTCTTTATCAGCATGCTGCCAGGACTTTACTTCTCTTTGAGCTGCTCCAGTTAACTGTCCAATGAGAATGTTTACTTTTTGGTTTTCAGACAGGGGGTACACATTAAATAAACTGCACAGTCTCTCCCTGAAATCGCTCAGGGTATACGGCTCCCATGAGTATTGTGGTAGCCAGGCCGCTCCCGGTATATATGGCATTGAGAGCGGCATTATAGGAACTGCTGCGGTGGTTGCCAGATCTTGCTGTGCTCTGGGGACTGTGGCTGCGTTGGATGCTGGGTTCTGCTGTGCTATGGGAGCTGCGGCTGCACCTGACTCTGCATCTTGCGGCACTATGAGGGCTGCGGCTGCGTCCGCCGCTATATCTTCTCCTGCGGTAGACATTCTCTTCCCCCCTAGTTAATCTTAGCCAGGCTCTGTGATTCCACTGGCTTACCAGGCTATTGCTTCTGCCGGCGCGGTGAGCGGTGCACGCCGTGACTCCAGGCCTCAGCTCCCTGTGCCGTTTTTCGCGCGCAGTACCTCACTTTTCGCGCGCTCTCAATCTGGCTCTGCTTACGACGGCACGCCTCTCTTCTCCCTGCGCGTGGCGTTGTAATGGCAGCAATCAAACAAAACTTTCAGCAAAGCCTCTGGCACAATAAACAGTTCAATATAGGCACACAGAACCCGGTGACACCGGGCTTCGATATCCTGTTTGTGACGTCAAAATGGATCGCCCGCCAGTGAAGGGATACTCGGTGCCGGGCCGGTGTATTGAAGGGATGTGTCACAGCGGCAGTGACCCAGTCTGTGGCCCTGGGCGTCCAATAAAAGGGGAATATTTACAGGGGATCCTAGAGTTTGTAGTAAGGTATTCGTGACGCCACTTGTGGTATCTGGTCAGAGATGACCAGCGCTGCAGTGCAGATCCTCTGAGACTGATGGTGTGATGCAGCAGAGTTGGAATAGCTTCCCACAAGTGAAGCTGGTGGTCTCAGGGCAGGTAAATGTTGTACTATTAGAGTAATGGTACTGAGAGATGTAGCTGAGTGTAGTAGGTGACGCAGGAAGAAACTGAGAAACAATCAGTGAGTTGCAGTTTCCAAAGCTTTACTTACAGTTTTTCAGGCAAAGTATCCAGGGCATTGAGTACAGATAGTGCTGGAGTAGCTCAGCTTGAAAGCAACTTGGAATCCCCTTATCTCAGGTGGGATGTGAGGTCTCCTTTCTAGCGCTGTTCTCTGAGGCACTGGCTGCTATAAACTCCGTCCAAGTTCCTCTCTCTCTCTGTCTTTTGTCTAGGTAGAACTTCACTCTCATAACAGGCAGCTCTAGCCTGTTTCAGGAATCACTCTCTATGGAGTCTCCGCTCACATGTGCTGCTGCTTTGTTGAAGAGTCTTAATTGGGACAGAGAACCTGCTGTCCTCTGCCCTCCGGATTCTGCTGCTCGGACTTTACTTCACACTCTCAGCCTTGGACTCCGGGGGTCCGGTTTCTGACGCTCAGACCTGGGGGTGAGCTCTCTATAGCCCCTCTTCCCCCAGCTTGTCCATAAACACGTCTGTCCTCTCTTGTCTCTCCAGCTAGACTTCTTTTCTCCTCCCCCAGCCAGAATATTCCAGAGAAGCTCTCCTGAAAATCAGGTGTTAGAGCTCCTCCTTCTGGTCTGGAGTAAGAAAATGTGTTGCATGCTATGTTACCTGTTAAGGGATCCTTCCTTGCTTTGAGGCATGACATCACTCTCCCCTGGAGGAAGGTAAGGTCACTGTGGCAACCAAACTCCTGGGGTGCCACACATCCACATTTGTGGCTTGCTGGAGGTTATTTTGCAGGGCTCTGGCAGTGCTCCTCCTGTTACTCCTTGCACAAAGGCGGATGTAGCAGTCCTGCTGCTCTGTTGTTGCCCTCCTACGGCCCCCTCCACATCTCCTGGTGTACTGGACTGTCTCCTTGTAGTGCCACCAGCCTCTGGACACTACGCTGACAGACACAGCAAACCTTCTTGCCACAGCTTGTATTGATGTGCCATCCTGGATGAGCTGTACTACCTGAGCCACTTGTGTAGGTTGTAGAGTCCGTCTCATGCTACCATGAGTGTGAAAGCACAACCAACTTTCAAAAGTGACCAAAACATCAGCCAGAAAGCATTGGTACTGAGATGTGGTCTGTGGTCCCCATCTGCAGAACCACTCCTTTATTGAGTGTGTCTTGATAATTGCCAATAATTTCCATCTATTGTCTATTCCATTTGCACAACAGCATGTGAAATTTATTGTCAATCAGTGTTGCTTCCTAAGTGGACAGTTTAATTTCACAGAAGTTTGATTTACGTGGAGTTATATTTTGTTATTTCACAGTAAATCCCAATTCGGAGCACAATAAATATAAACAACTCTGTTTGGTCAATAGCACAAAAACACCTCCTAAATATATGTCAGAAAAGGTCAAGAGTTTTTTCTTAGTTAAAATAGAATTTTATTAACAAAAAATTAAAAATAAAAATAGTACAGAGTAACAACACCAAGCAGATAGAGAAAAGGGAACAATTTTTCTCTCACATATGCAAATTGATTACACAAAAGGTATAAATATATCAACTAAAAATTAAAGTAAGATCATATAAACATATGACATAATAAATTGATAAATTACTAAATCTAAATACATGCCATTAAATCCATATAATAAAAAGTGCTAATGTGCAGTTGATTCTATAAATAATAGCAGCATAGAGATAATAATATTCCAATATAAATATCAATAAATATAATTTTATTTTATTTAGTTGATATCCCAATAAATAACATACCATAAAGTGTTATTGTGCAATCCTGAATACCAGCAAAAATAAAATTAAAGGGCTAGAAGTGTATAAATATTAATATTCAAAAATTACAATCAAAAAATTGAAATTGATACCCCCAATAGTGCCCATATGTGCCCAATGGAAATTATATAGCAGAAAGTGCAGATGTGCCTGCTAATCAAAAGGTACCGTGAGTAACTGACCAAAATTGCACTTAACCCTATAAACAATGGAAAATAGCTAATGCCAGTACAATACTACCAAATCAGCAGAAGCATAAGGTGCTAATGTGCTGGTCAATTAGTTAGCAAAAATAAATAAATACGCAGCCAAAATTGCCGCAAAAGTAATGGGCACAACCGATAAACTAATGCTAGTATTGCACTTACAGAGGAGAGAAATTCCCAGTCCCACCCTGCCGCCTCAACGCGCGTTTCGCCGTTCTTCGTCAGGAGTGTGGCTTTAGACAGCTTTGTATCCCTATATATAGTTACCCCTGACCAATAGTGTGCTCGAGTATCGATAATTAGATTGATATACTTAGTTCCAAAAGCTGTGCCCAATAAGATGAAAACCGCGTCCCCTACATTAACCCCAAACGGGAATAGGCCAATAGATATGTGTCGATTAAACCGAAAGTCGGCGCATGCGCAGGAACCGCCACAAAAGTCATAGCCATTGATCAGGTAGATCTCGGTATTAGGGGAGGCAATTTATTTAAAATTTTATCTCAAGTTGAAAGCCGTTGGATTCATCGTCTCAATACTTTGGTACCGTTTGGCCTAAATGAAAATCATGGATTTAGCTCCTTCTTATAAAAAATCTTTTTACTACTCTTATAGGGATTTGGATCTATATAATATCACTCTGTGTTTTTTATGTTTTTATTTTTGTATTCTCTTTTTAACCGAAATAAAAAATAGTTACCGTATATGTTATGCTTGATTTTAACTTATAATTTTGTATTTACAGTTTACAACTTACAGTTTACCTCTTACCTGTTGAGTGGTTCCTTCTTTTTGTTGATTGGCTGGTTCCTTGGGATAGAAGAGGTCTTGATTGATGGACGTCTGGCCTTCTTGATTTGACCTGATTTTGGAGCCGAGGACGTTCTGGGAGAGTGAAGATAGCCTTGGAAAATTGATAATAATTAGGCTTTTATTGTAAAAATTATAATTTTTATATAAAAAATATCCTTCACTATTAACCACTTATTTATTTATTGCTGTGTATAAAGATGTCACCTCATATGAGATCACCTAAAAGGTTATGGTTAAATAATTAATTAGTTAAAAATGTATTCACAATTATGGGGATTTATGCCCATTATTACTGTGGCACCTATTATTATATTATTAAATAACATTTTTATTTATTTATTTTTACATATTTTTTGATTATTATTTATGTATTTATTTAAGATCATTGCTAGGTTCACAATTGCACTGATAATTTTATTTCACTATAAGATTTATGGATATTGTTTATGGCATAAATTGTTTTCTTATAAGACCTATCTTCATATTAATTTTCTCCATGTTTAGTCCTCTCTCGATGAATAATCTTCTCTCCTCTGAATTCATTGTGCACTTATAATGGTTATATTTTCCCCGCTCCCTTGTTCATATAATACTCACTCTCGCATATAACTCTGCACATTTAGCATCCGGGCCTTTCCGATGAGCTCATTTGGTTCGCACGTGATCCCTGCTGCTAGGCAGCGGTGGATGGCGTGCGTTCCACGGGCGCAGGAGAAAATCCCATTCTGTGATGTGGCGGTTCCTGCGCATGCGCCGACTTTCGGTTTAATCGAGACATATCTATTGGCCTATTCCCGTTTGGGGTTAATGTAGGGGACGCGGTTTTCATCTTATTGGGCACAGCTTTTGGAACTAAGTATATCAATCTAATTATTGATACTCGAGCACACTATTGGTCAGGGGTAACTATATATAGGGATACAAAGCTGTCTAAAGCCACGCCTCCTGACGAAGAACGGCGAAATGCGCATTGAGGCGGCAGGGTGGGACTGGGAATTTCTCTCCTATGTAAGTGCAATACTAGCATTAGTTTATCAGTTGTGCCCATTACTTTTGCGGCAATTTTGGCTGCGTATTTATTTATTTTTGCTTTCTAATTGACCAGCACATTAGCACCTTATGCTTCTGCTGATTTGGTAGTATTGTACTGGCATTAGCTATTTTCCATTGTTTATAGGGTTAAGTGCAATTTTGGTCAGTTACTCACGGTACCTTTTGATTAGCAGGCACATCTGCACTTTCTGCTATATAATTTCCATTGGGCACATATGGGCACTATTGGGGGTATCAATTTCAATTTTTTTATTGTCATTTTTGAATGTTAATATTGATACACTTCTAGCCCTTTAATTTCATTTTTGCTGGTATTCAGGATTGCACAATAACACTTTATGGTATGTTATTTATTGGGATATCAACTAAATAAAATAAAATTATATTTATTGATATTTATATTGGAATATTATTATCTCTATGCTGCTATTATTTATAGAATCAACTGCACATTAGCACTTATAATTTATTATGTCATATGTTTATATGATCTTACTTTAATTTTTAGTTGATATATTCATACCTTTTGTGTAATCAATTTGCATATGTGAGAGAAAAATCGTTCCCTTTTCTCTATCTGCTTGGTGTTGTTACTCTGTACTATTTTTATTTTTAATTTTTTGGTAATAAAATTCTATTTTAACTAAGAAAAAACTCTTGACCCTTTCTGACATATATTTATTAGGTGTTTTTGTGCTAGTTATATTCTGTTGTTTAAGTGTTCTCTTTATTTTTTTGAGCAGTGTATATACATCTATTCTATGTGTATATAGCTATTCTATCTATTCTATTATAACCTATTCAATTCTATACTGTACATGGCAGATCATTTGCCAGCTTTTAATCTATCTATCATTTTTATATATATATATGTTTTGACGATTATTTGTTTTTAAAACGATGTGTACAGTTGTGTATTATTACAATGCGATTTTAACATGAGCTTTTTCGTACAGAGAACTGCTGTATGTTAAAGCTCATGTTAATATCGTTTTCCATACGGATGTCATACGAATACTAGATGCGAGGAAATCGCATCATCGCATTGCAAACGGATTACATACGGATCACCATATGGAGAACATTGGTGCGATTCTCGGCCGTCAAAATTGGACCGATTTTTTTATATGTTGAGTGTGACTCCAGCATATAGCAAAGATCATAGTCCTTTTTGAAGTCGAGCCATTGGCTAGACTTCACAAGATTAACAAGATGGAAACCATGGAGGTTCAGGGGTCAAACATCAACCTCACAGGATTGATGCAAAATGCTGCGGTCAGTGAGGCTGCGGACAGCAGCATTTTAAATGTTAAGCAGCCGCAATTTGAGTAAACTCTGGTTGTTACTGTTAGAGACCGATGCTGTCTGTGGAACAGAACTATCACAGGCCGTGTGTGGAACGGGTTCAGCTCCGGACGGGCTCAGCTCCTGAACCTGCTCTGCATCCACAGTCTAGAAAGGATATACTATTGGGTTCTATGTTGGCTAGGAGCTAGAGGGGTTTTCAGATTTGTTAAAAAAGTGGGGAATGTGGTGGATTTGTAATGGGATAAAAATATAAAAGAAAAACTGGCAGCGGTGGTAGTGCTGGAATCATGGGGACTTATTATTTTATTACTTTCCCTTCTGTACCTTTTGTATGGCATGTAATTATTTCTACATTTAGCGTTTATTCACAGGTTGCATATTTGCAGCAGATTTTGTAAAGTGCTGTAACTGTCCCATTAATATGTAACAACTCCATTCAGGTTAACCCATATCCAGATAAAGGCATTTCTACAACAAACGCTGTGTAATGGCAATTCACCCTGAGGATATGTTAACACTGAATTGATTTTTCTTTCTCCTGAAAAATCCACTGAAAGGCTTAAAAAGCAAAGCATTTTTGGTGCGTTTTCGATGCAGTTGTTATGTATAGGGCATTTTTTTCTGCTTCAACCTTTTATATCTAATTAAATAAAAATCATGTTTTAATGCATCCCTTTATATATAGGGTTTATTTGCCCTCATTAGCAGAAAAACTTTCACGGCTGACTACAGAAGGACGGCAAAACTCTACGCTCAGACACAGCCATTACACAGCACACAGCAGGGGCACATTTATAAGATTATCTCAGCACAGGAACATTTTATTTAAACACATCCAATTGTGGAACTTATTATTATTCCAAAATCTATTGATTAAAATCAACTTTTGTTCTTTGGAAAACCCCCTAAGTCTCTCTGGATAACTTTTATGCTTGAGACCAAGAGTAGACACAGAAAGAAGAGGGGTTTTGAGCAAGAACAATGTATCGTTGCAGTCCAATAGCTCATCATAATGCACATTTTCACCAGCTTTGAAGTAGGAAGTGGGCCCCATTTACTCCTTGGGCCCCTGTGAGGCTGCACGAAAGATATGCCTGCCCAACTTGAGACCATCCACCAAGGACTCAAACGTATTATTCAAGCATGACTAAGAGCCTAAGATACTCGTGTAACACCCGAGAATTCTCTGATAACACGTTATCCGAGCACGTTCGCTCATCAGAACCCCTAAATCCTTCTTTACTGAAGCCCTGAAATCTCCCTGGCTACAATATTTCACATTGGAAAACACTAAAGACTTTCAATTGTTTTGACCATTTTTCAAGTAAAGAAACAATGAGTTTGACACCACCAGGAATATCATTCATATTAAACACCTTTATTATCTTCAAAGAGGCAAGTCTACTAGTAAATGAGCTGCTTACGTACAACACAATCCTATTGAAGAAAGCATCACGAAGCTGCTATTCTGCCTCAACATCATATCCGGAGTGACCGTCCCACCAGACAGTCGCTTTAAGAGACTGCTGAGCTGATATTACACGAGAATGAAACCTATAAATCAAATCTTTATCAAATAACTTTACTCAGCCCTAAATATTTTTCTTTTACAAGTGCTGCTGCAGACCACATGCTCTGAGCTGACAGCTCAAATATAAAAGTCAATAAGCATTTTGCAAGCCAAGTGTTGGCAGTAAAAGACTTTTTCTTCCTGCTGTCTAAAGCAATTTTGGTTTAAATACGGATTTTACCTTATTAATTTCTTACAAGCAATTACTGCGTTTACAAAATTAAACTTTACATATAGTCACTTTATACAAACTAGGTACTTGAAGGAAGTAGACTGGTGACGGGGAAGGAAAAGAATGTTATACTCTTGTCCAGCATTGTTAAGTACCGTATATACTCGTGTATAAGCCGAGATTTTCAGCACCTTTTTTTGTGCTGAAAATGCCCCCTCGGCTTATACACGAGTCATAGGGCAGAAACCAGCGGGGGAGGGGATGCGGCGGCAGGAGCCGGTGGCTGGGACATCATTCTCACCCTCCCCGTGCCATTGCTGAACGTCCCTGCAATCCTGCGTTCTCCCCGGCTTCCTGCAGCGCTGATCGGTGACATAATACCCGCTCATTAAGGTCATGTAATATGGACGCGATGCCACTCCCATAGGCGTGGCCTCCATATTCATGGCCTTAATGAGCGGTATAACATCACCGCTCAGCGCTGGAGAGCTGCAGGAAGCCGGGGAGAACGCAGGATAGCCGGCTGGGACGTTCAGCGATGGCACGGGGAGGGTGAGTATGATGGAGGAGGATGGGGGGAGCATGGAGGAGGACAAGGAGCACGGAGCAGGACGGGGGGGGAGGACGGAGAGCACGGAGCAGAACGGGGGGAGGACGGAGAGCACGGAGCAGGACGGGGTGGGCACAGAGGAGAATGGGGAGTGCAGAGCTGGATGGGGGAGCACGTAGCAGGACGGGGGAGGATGGAAAGCATGGAGCAGGACAGGATAATGGAGCAGGAGGAGGGGAGCACAGAGGAGAATGGGGGCGCACAGAGCTGGATGGGGGAGCACAGAGCAGGACTGCAACTTATACACCCGGCTTATACACGAGTCAATAAGTTTTCCAAGTTTTTTGTGGCAAAATTAGGGGGTCGGCTTATACACGGGTCGGCTTATACATGAGTATATACGGTAAATATATATTTTAAAATAAACTTTCATTTTGTTAATTAATCTAATACCACTTTCAAAGGAATCTGTCAGTATGTTTTGCTATGTAACCCAAGGACAGCATAGGGATTAAAGCACTGAATTCAATGATGTGTCATTTATTAAGCTGCGTGCTGTTGATTACATACAATAAAGGTTTTATCACTAGGAGATTATCATTGCCCAGACCACATATTGTGTCACAACTGCTGCACCCAGCAATCTAAGTGAAACATTTGTTGGATCCAAGGTCTTTTTGCCTACATCAGGCTGCTCTCAGAACCCTGTGCTATTTAAATACTCTTTTGCTTTTTACTTATTTAGCTACGGCAGGGTTTATATTCATTTTTCTTCTTGTAGGTTTTGTATGTTTATGGCCAAAGATAACATGTGTTTATGTGCTGCATGTATGCCAACTTAAACCAAGCTCAATTTTTTTTTTTTTTTGTATTTTTGCATTTTGTGCAAGCCGGGGTGTGGCCTCCTTCCCTTGAGCTGGAAATTACATTTAAAGGCTTCCCCAGACTGGTGTCCACAGGTTGGAACCCGGTCCTTCTGTCTGCCCTTATTCACACACTGAGGTCAACTCTGACACATGGTATGGTTTTTAATATTAGACAGTATAGGTATATATATATATATATGTGTATATATATTTATATATATACACATATATATATTGTGAGACAGTGAAGGGGTACGTACTGGATGGGGTGTATATCTCGCCCAGGTTTCTTAGCTGGGTCGCATAAGGAGTATAGGAGTAAAGGTAGGATGGCAGTACGACGTTCACTCCACTCCCCATCCAGTACAGGCTTGCAGCACAACCCTGAGTACACACAGCTGCCTAATTAAGTAGCCAGAAATAGGTGGTAGAGTTACACAGACAGAGCTCTCAGTCTGAATCTGGCTTCAGACGCGGCTGGAGTCTCCTGCAAACCAAGCTCTGGTAATTACATAACATGTGTTGTTTTGGCCAGGCTGCTAGAGCCTAGACCACGGTAGTGAGGTAACTGACTGTGTCTAGTTAGCAGCCTGCCAGGCTTAGGATTTTGGTTCATGGTTTTGTCTTATGTTTATCGTTGTGGACTTTCAATAAAACTGGTTGCGGCCAGTTTATACCAGTACTGCTGTCTGTGATTGAACTTTTCTATGCCACTCCGTCTACCCGAGACAGCGATACCAGAGCTATATACCCCCTGAACTGGTTACAAATATATATATATATATATATATATATATATATATTGTGGTGTAGTGACCCCTGATGCAGCTAGGGGGCACTGTGTATGCTCCTCGGGATATGCATGGAGGCATGATTTGTGTTGTGGTAAAGGACCTGTGATGAGGTCATGACCAGGTGACCTAACCATGTGATCCTGACCTCATCTGTGGGTGGGGTTACACCTATGTTAAGAAGTGTGTTTTGCACCTGGAAGAGAGTGTGTGGGAGTCTGCCAGTGTGGACAGGCTTCCATGTGTCCAAGGCAGGACATTACAGAGAGGTCTCTGTGAATGAAGAGTGAGGCTCCAGGCAGGAGCTGAAGCATTGAAGAGCTGTATTATATGTTACCATATGGTTTATGATGTAATAAACCTAAGGACTTTTTGCATAAGATCGAGTCTCCTGATTTACCTCTGAAGCAGCCGAGTGAGTGAAACCTTACAATTGGTGGATGGAATGCTGGCAGTGGCCCAAGGAGCACATGTTCCAGGACTGGGAATGAGGAATCAGAGGAGGAACGGACGGTCTGTGAAAACCGTGAGTGTGACCAGTGGTCACGAATAAACTGCATTGATGTTTATGTGGTGCCTCTGAAGATATGAGGTATCTGAAGACGCTGTTAAGCAGTGGTGACAGACAGGAGTCTGTGTTATGTTGACCGGGGTCATTGAAAATGGAGAAAAAGCATGCTGATATGATACCTCTGAGGAGGAGGTCTCCAGGAACCTCTATGGCTGACGCCAACAGGTAACGGTCTTGAAAACCGTGTTATGCTGGTCGGGACCAGAGGGAACTGTTCGTGAGTGAAAGACTGTTTTTTTTTCCCTTGTTGGATGCCTCTAAGAGGAGGTGTCCGGAAACCTGCGTGGCCAACAGGTAACAGACAGGAGTCTGTGGTGTACTGACGGGTCAGTGAGAGATTGTTTTGTCCTTGTGGGATGCCTCTATGAAAAGGAGGTATCCGGAAACCTGAGTGATCAACAGGTAACAGACAGGAGTCTGTGGTGTGCTGACGGGTCAGTGAGAAACTGTTTTTTTCCTTTGTGGGATGCCTCTATGAAAGAGGAGATGTCCGGAAAATCTCTCTGGCCGAGAGTGACAGACAGGAGTCTGTGTTGTGCTGACGGGTCAGTGAGTAACTGTTTTTTTTTTTTTTTTCTCTGGAACACGTGTGAGGTGTTTGCAGTGGCTCGGAGGAGTCTTGAAGGTGACAAGCGGCTGGCTGTGACTCGTGGGGTCACGAAGGTGACAAGATGCAAGACAGCGCAGCGTGCAGAGACTTGTGGTAGCAGGAGCTACAGTGACTGTTGCAGCAAGAAGTTCTGCAGCAGCCGGAGCTGCAGTAACAGCCACAGCAGCTTAGGAGTAGCATCTGGAGGTGCTGGTTGTTGGTGGCTGCAACGGAAGCGGTGGCAGTACCAGCAGGAGCTGGTGTGGTAAAAAGGACAGTGTGAACCGAGGCACACGAACTCTTAAAGGGCCAGTACACGCCCTAAGTGAAAGTCACTATTTAAGGGTACTGTGTGGACTGGGGCCTGTAAGAGCCGTGGTGTGTACCCCAGTGATGGGTGGTGTCCCAAAAGGGGGGCGGCAACCCAAAACAGGGATGGTTACCCAAAAGGGGGTGGAGTCCCAAAAGGGGGCGGTAACCCAAATTGAGATGGTGGCCCGAAAGGGGGTGGAGCCTCAAAAGGGGGTGGTAGCCCAAATCAGTAAAGTGGACCGAAAGGGGGCGGAGTCCCAAAAGGGGGTGGCAACCCAAAAGGGGATGGTGGCCCAAAAGTGAGTAGAGATTCCAAAAGGGTGTTATGCTGGTATACCACCGAACTTAGTGTACCCCTATGAGAGGAAGCGGGACTTCACATTATTTGAAAAGGCATGGGAAATTGATAAAGTGTGTTGTTGTTTAGAGGAGGGAGCCCCATCACAGCAGGCGGCTGTAGTGGTTCCTTGCCGTGTGAAGTGTGAAAAGGAGGTAAACCCTAATAGCGATAGTCCCGAGCCCCAGGTGACCGGGAGAAAGTGTGGGTCAGACCAACTCGGGGACTTGGACGTGACAAGACGTGTGACCGTGAGAAATGGCATAGCTCCAGGAAAGGGGGCAGAGACCTGTCTAAGTGGGGACGTGCTGTTCCAGGATGAAAGGGGGAGGGGGAGTGACTCCTATGCAGACTGTGACTCGACCGCAAGGGAAAGTGAGTGCAGTAAGCTGGAGCTCTCTGAAGTTACCGAGAGTTGTGAGACAGTGGAAACTGCGGATGCAGGAACGGGCGGAGCTCTGGAGAGGCAGAGTGTGTGTGGGCAAGAGTGCCCAGCCGAAAATGTAATTGAAGAGGTGATGGTGCGACATGTGCTGACTGGGAGAGAGCAGGACCATGAGATGGAGCTGTTTGAGGAAACAGTGAAAGAGACATTCGAGCGAGAAAGGGTCCTGAGACAAATGATTGAGCACAGAGTGGAGGAGCTGGAGAGGGAAGTCTCTAGGCTCAGAGATCATCTGTCAGCGTGTAAGAGTATGAACAAGGCTCTATGGAGAGAGACGGAGGTGCTCAGAGAGGCCCAAGAGAAACATCAGCAGGAGTGTCGCTGCTTGGCAGAAGAGCGAGATGAAGTTCTCCGAGAGCTCAAGATAGAGGAGGAGACTAGTGCCCAGCTCCAGAAATCTGTGGGAGAAGAAATCCAGCAAGGGAAGTGCCATGCAGATGGGCACACAAGGAAGAGCGATGTCTTGGAAAACTATACTAATGCTCAGGACGAGGAGGTCCAACAGTCTGTCCAAGAAGGTGACGGGTCGGGTTTCAAGTGTGTAATAGAGATACCCGAAGACCTGCGAGAAGTGTGTGCCAGTGAGGAGGTGCATGAGGCCTTTAGAAAGGCGGTAGAAGCATGTAGTGTGAACTGGGTGCCAGAGATGAAACAGTCATACTGTCGACTAAGGAAGTCACACTGAAGCGAGTGGCTGTCCTGAGAGATATGCATCTACAATGCCTCCGAACGAAACAGATGATCACGTTGAGGAATAAAGAAGCCGCTCGACGTTTGGAGCAAGCAAGAAAGGCTCAAAGTCGGCTTGGATTGGTGGAAGATATCATTCAAGTGCCCAGAGGTCTGGTGAAGAAAGTCATCGGAAGACTTGGGAAAGTGATGCAGGAGATGCTGAATAAGTCCGGTGTGACGAGAGTCAGGATTCCGGCTGATGACGAAGTCCAGGTCAGGGGTGAAGATGGGATGGTTCCATTCCTCGTTGTCGGATCCAGGGATAGCCTTGGGAATATCCGGATGCTCCTGGAGTATCGTGTGTCATACTTGAGAGAAGTAGAGCAGCTACGACTGGAGAGGGAGCAGGTCAACAGAGAGCTGCAGGAAATGGAAAGAAGATGGCCGCCACCTTCAATTCGTTGTGTTGAGAGGCGAAGAGCGCCTGATGGAAGAGGTAGAAATAGTGATGCCTCAGTGATGAGTGACCTAAGCAGGAGAACCTGTGGTGGACGAGCTGAAAAGGACTCAGACCAGACAGGACGTATGGGTGCAGGGGAATTGCGACGCCGTACTGACCGCTGGGGAGGCGGGTGGTCTGACAGAGGGCCCGACTTAGCCAGACGGTTTGACTGGCAGAGACGACGAGAAGGATCTCTGGTCGGGTAACAAGTGTTCAACCCCACAAGTTTGAACAGAGGGGGGAGGTATGTGGTGTAGTGACCCCTGATGCAGCTAGGGGGCACTGTGTATGCTCCTCGGGATATGCATGGAGGCATGATTTGTGTTGTGGTAAAGGACCTGTGATGAGGTCATGACCAGGTGACCTAACCATGTGATCCTGACCTCATCTGTGGGTGGGGTTACACCTATGTTAAGAAGTGTGTTTTGCACCTGGAAGAGAGTGTGTGGGAGTCTGCCAGTGTGGACAGGCTTCCATGTGTCCAAGGCAGGACATTACAGAGAGGTCTCTGTGAATGAAGAGTGAGGCTCCAGGCAGGAGCTGAAGCATTGAAGAGCTGTATTATGTAGCGCCGACGTCCCTGCCCTCTGCCAGGCAGGGACGCTGTTCCCCTGCAACAGCGTCCTCTGCCAGGCAGGGACGTCGCCCCCCTTACCCGCACTCAGCGTCCTCCTTCCGTCCTGCTGGGGCCGCGCGCTCCATCCCTGCTTCTGGACTTAGGGCGCGCGCCCGCGCGCTCCCCCGCTCTTAAAGGGGCCGCGCGCATTTTTCAAAAAGGTCCCCGGCCAATGCCGGAGGACTCCACCCTATATAAAGTACTTCCTCCTTAATGGAGGTGCCCGAGCAATGTTGTTGTTGCACTGTTTTACTCTGCTTCAGCCCTCAGGTGCCGTTACCAGTTACCTGCCTGTTTCCTGCCCGTTTGCTGTCCGTTACCTGTCCGCAAGCCTACTTGGAGGTTCGGCCGTCACATGTGGTGACCATCAGCTATTCCAGAGACTCTCGCCGGCTCACTTGGGAGCGCTCATCTGCCATCTGACTGCAGCCCTACCCGGAGGTCCGGACGTCACATGCGGTGACCCTCGGCTAATCCAGAGACTCTCGCCTGCTCACTTGGGGCGCTCATCTGCCATCTGACTGCAGCCCTACTCGGAGGTTCGGACGTCACATGCGGTGATCCTCGGCTATTCCAGAGACTCTCGCCTGCTCACTTGGGAGCATTCATCTGCCACCGTCCTGCTAGCCTACCGGGAGGCTCCACCATCTCAGGTCGTATATACCTGCCTGTTTTCCAGAGACTGCCCCGGTCACTTGCCGTGACTCCCTGCCTACCTATCCAGAGACTGCCCGGTCACTTGCCGTGACTCCCTGCCTACCTTTCCAGAGACTGCCTCGGTCACTTGCCGTGACTCCCTGCCTACTTATCCAGAGACTGCCCCGGTCACTTGCCGTGACTCCCTGCCCGTTTATCCAGAGACTGCCCCGGTCACTTGCCGTGACTACCTGTCCGTTTATCCAGAGACTGCCCCGGTCACTTGCCGTGACTACCTGTCCGTATATCAGAGACTGCCCCGCTCACTTGCCGTGACCCCTTCCCGTCTGTCCAGAGACTGTCCCTGTCACTTGCCGTGACTTCCTATCCGTCTCCCCGGGCGCCACCCGCTCCTTTACAAGGAAAGCCTTCTTGTATAATGAAGCTCAGAGGTTCCGCCTACCAGACCCGTTACAGTTTGCTCGGGCCATGGAACCCGGTGGCACCCAAACCCCTTCGCTCTCGGACCTATGTCATGAACTATCTCGTCAGAGGTCTCAACAGGAGTCCATCCTGGGTCACTTACGGAATGTTAATTCCCGCCTGGACACCCTGACTACTTCACCAACAACCACCGCGGGCGCCATGACTCGCAATCCGGCAGTCCCGCTGCTTACCAGTTCCGTGGTTTCCATTCCTGGACCTCGACTCTCAGCTCCTCCTCGGTTTGGAGGCGATCCAGCTCTGGCTCGGGGTTTCATTAACCAGTGTACCCTGCATTTTGAACTCCTAGCACACCAGTTTAACTCCGACCGGGCCAAAATTGCTTTCATCATGTCCCATCTCACCGGAGAGGCTCTGGCCTGGCTTAATCCTCTATGGGAGAGGGAGGATCCTCTGGTGTCTGACCTGCCCGCTTTCCTCTCGGCCTTCCGGAAGGTATTTGACGAACCCAGACGGAAGACCTCCTCTGCATCATCTCTGCTGCGTCTCCGTCAGGAAAGTCTCACCGTTGGTCAATATGCCATATGGTTCCGTACCCTTGCCTCAGAGCTGGCTTGGGACAATGACGCTTTGATATCGGTTTTCTGGGAGGGTCTGTCCGGCCGTATTAAAGACGAACTTGCCGGTCGGGACATTCCAACCTCTCTCGATGACCTAATAACTCTTGCCAATCGAATTGATCTACGGTTCCAGGAGCGTGCCAAAGAGGTCACCCGTGAGAGAAGGTTTCCTCGTCTAGCACCTTCTTTTCAGAGACCTATAACTCCTTCCGTTTCTCCCCAGATGCACAATGCTGAGCCTATGCAGGTCGACCAGACCAAGATGGTCAAAGCCCGTCAGGACTTACGCCGGGCTGAGGGGAGTTGCTTCTACTGTGGCAGTAAGGAGCACCGGATCCGTACCTGTCCGGAGAGGTCGGGAAACGCCTGTGTCTAGGTTCGCTCGGAGAGGTCAACCTAGACAAGAATAAATCCTCTTCATCCCTGCTGCTGTCAGTCTCAATTCTTCTCGGTGAGAACCGTTATTTCGAATTAGCCCAACTTGATTCTGGAGCAGCCGGGAATCTTGTTTCACAGGCTCTAGTGGAAAAATATCACATTCCTACCAGACCTCTGGTCGAACCAGTATCTGTTGCTGCTGTGGATGGGGGTCTCCTACCACGTCCCATCCAACTTATCACTGAAGCTATAACCCTGCAGGTGGGAATGCTGCATTCGGAGAGTATCTCGTTTCATGTTCTGCCTGGACTCTCTCACGCTTTCTTACTAGGTCTGCCTTGGCTCCAAAAGCATGCACCCGTGCTCGACTGGCAGACTGGAGAGATCCTTCGCTGGGGACAGGACTGTCATAAAACGTGTTTGGTTCCTGTTCATCCCGTCCGTCCTTCTCCTACACCAGCTAATCTACCAGGGCTCCCGATTCCATATTGGTAATTCGCTGATGTCTTTAATAAAAAGGAAGCTGAGACATTACCTCCTCACAGACCGTATGATTGCCCGATCGATCTACTACCCGGTACTACGCCTCCCCGTGGGCGTATTTACCCATTGTCTGCTGCTGAGACTAGGTCGATGTCCGAATATATCGAGGAGAATTTGGCCAAGGGATTCATCCGGAAATCTACCTCCCCAGCGGGAGCAGGTTTCTTCTTCGTCAAAAAGAAAGACGGCTCTCTCCGTCCCTGTATTGACTACAGAGGCCTAAACTTGATCACAGTGAAGAATAAGTACCCTCTTCCGCTCATTCCAGGATTGTTTGATCGTCTGAGGGGGGCTAGAATCTTCACCAAACTGGATCTTCGTGGAGCATATAACCTAGTCCGTATCCGTCAGGGAGATGAATGGAAGACGGCATTCAACACCCGAGACGGCCACTACGAGTATTTGGTGATGCCCTTTGGTCTCTGTAATGCTCCGGCAGTCTTTCAAGAGTTGGTCAATGACATATTCCGAGACCTTCTCTACTCCTGCGTTGTGGTGTACCTAGACGACATCTTGGTCTTCTCTCCGGATCTCCAGTCTCACCGGAGGGATGTTCGTCAGGTTCTGCTCAGGCTCAGGCAGAATCACCTCTTCGCCAAATACGAGAAGTGCCTCTTTGAGCAGACCTCGCTTCCGTTTTTGGGCTACATCATTTCTCAGACAGGCCTACGAATGGATCCGGAGAAACTATCTGCCATCGAGAAATGGCCCGACCGGAGGGGTTGAAGGCCATTCAGCGGTTCCTGGGATTCGCCAATTATTACCGCCTCTTCATACCACACTTCTCTTCCCGGACTGCTCCAATCTCCGCGCTCACCCGCAAGGATGCTAACCCCAAACAGTGGACGCCCGAAGCAGAAGAGGCCTTTCTGTCCTTAAAACAGGCCTTCTCTTCCGCTCCAGTGCTGCATCGCCCGGATGGCAACAAGCAGTTCTTCCTGGAGGTGGACGCTTCCTCTTCTGGAGCCGGAGCGGTACTTACTCAAAAATCTTCATCCGGGAGGATGGTATCTTGCGGCTTCTTCTCCAAACTCTTCTCCTCTTCTGAGCGCAATTACTCCATAGGAGACCGAGAGTTATTGGCCATCAAGCTGGCATTAGAGGAGTGGCGTTACCTACTCGAGGGGGCTCTTCATCCGGTAATCATTTACACTGACCACAAGAATCTGGCTTACCTCCAGCATGCCCAGAGGCTTAACCCTCGCCAAGCCCGGTGGTCCTTGTTTTTTGCCCGCTTCGATTTTTTATTACACTTTCGCCCAGCCGACAAGAACATCAAGGCGATGCCTTGTCCCGGTCTTTCCTGGTGTCGGATCTCGAGGAGGAACCTAAACATATCATCGATCCCACCAGAGTGATGCAGGTGGCTCCCGTGAGTCTAAATCGTCTTCCTCCTGGTAAGACGTTCGTTTCGGAACCTGATCGGGAGAGGATCCTACACTGGGGTCATTCGTCTAAACTAGCTGGCCACGCTGGTCAGAAAAAGACCCTCCAGCTCATTACCCGGCATTACTGGTGGCCTACCTTGCACAAGGATGTAATAGACTTTGTTTCTGCCTGTGCCTCCTGTGCCCGCAACAAAGTTCCGAGACACCTGCCTGCCGGCCGTCTTCTCCCGCTTCCTGTACCCGCTGCCCCCTGGCAGCATATAGCCATGGACTTCATAACGGATCTGCCCGTCTCTGCCGGTTGTACGGTCATTTGGGTGGTCGTTGACCGATTTTCCAAGATGGCTCACTTCATTCCCCTGCCAGGGCTTCCGTCAGCACCCAAGCTGGCTAAAGACATGGTCTGCCTCGTCACATTGTGTCGGATCGTGGGGTGCAGTTCACCTCAAGTTTCTGGAGGGCCACTTGTAAGTTGCTAGACGTCACCCTGGATTTCTCCTCCGCTTACCACCCGCAGTCCAATGGACAAGTCGAGCGAATCAATCAGAATCTGACCAATTATCTCCCGCACTTCGTTAATGCCCACCATTCTGACTGGGTGGATCTCCTGCCTTGGGCCGAATTCTCTTACAACAATCACGAGAGCGAATCTTCCTTCAAATCTCCGTTTTTTGTAGTCTTCGGTCAACACCCTCGGATCCCTGTTCCTGTCTCTATCTCTGTGGACAATCCAGCGGCAGAATCTTTGATTAAGGAATTTTCCTCCATATGGGAGAGTACCCGGTCCGCACTCATTCTGTCATCCGAGCGCATGAAAAGACATGCTGACAAAAAACGTCTGGATCCTCCTCAATTCCGTCCTGGGGATAAGGTCTGGCTCTCGTCCAAGTATGTTCGGCTCAAGATTCCTTCCTACAAGTTAGGTCCTCGGTTCATCGGTCCTTTTGAGATCATCAGTCAGATCAACCCAGTGTCCTATAAATTGAAACTCCCGGCCAATTTGCGGATTCCCAACTCCTTCCATGTATCTCTCCTCAAACCGGTGGTACTTAACTCTTTTGTCAAGTCTACAGGTACACCTCCTGCTCCAGTGTCTGCTGAAGACGAATTTGAGGTTGAGAACATTCTGGCCACAAAAAGGGTAGGAAGAAAGACCTACTTTCTGGTGGATTGGAAGGGGTTTGGTCCTGAGGAGAGAACCTGGGAGCCTCGGGAGAACATCCATGCCCCTCTCATCCTAGCTAAATTTCTTTCTGGCCTAAAGAGGGGGGGGGCCTAGAGGGGGGGGGTACTGTAGCGCCGACGTCCCTGCCCTCTGCCAGGCAGGGACGCTGTTCCCCTGCAACAGCGTCCTCTGCCAGGCAGGGACGTCGCCCCCCTTACCCGCACTCAGCGTCCTCCTTCCGTCCTGCTGGGGCCGCGCGCTCCTTCCCTGCTTCTGGACTTAGGGCGCGCGCCCGCGCGCTCCCCCGCTCTTAAAGGGGCCGCGCGCATTTTTCAAAAAGGTCCCCGGCCAATGCCGGAGGACTCCACCCTATATAAAGTACTTCCTCCTTAATGGAGGTGCCCGAGCAATGTTGTTGTTGCACTGTTTTACTCTGCTTCAGCCCTCAGGTGCCGTTACCAGTTACCTGCCTGTTTCCTGCCCGTTTGCTGTCCGTTACCTGTCCGCAAGCCTACTTGGAGGTTCGGCCGTCACATGTGGTGACCATCAGCTATTCCAGAGACTCTCGCCGGCTCACTTGGGAGCGCTCATCTGCCATCTGACTGCAGCCCTACCCGGAGGTCCGGACGTCACATGCGGTGACCCTCGGCTAATCCAGAGACTCTCGCCTGCTCACTTGGGGCGCTCATCTGCCATCTGACTGCAGCCCTACTCGGAGGTTCGGACGTCACATGCGGTGATCCTCGGCTATTCCAGAGACTCTCGCCTGCTCACTTGGGAGCATTCATCTGCCACCGTCCTGCTAGCCTACCGGGAGGCTCCACCATCTCAGGTCGTATATACCTGCCTGTCTTTCCAGAGACTGCCCCGGTCACTTGCCGTGACTCCCTGCCTACCTATCCAGAGACTGCCCCGGTCACTTGCCGTGACTCCCTGCCTGCCTTTCCAGAGACTGCCCCGGTCACTTGCCGTGACTCCCTGCCTACTTATCCAGAGACTGCCCCGGTCACTTGCCGTGACTCCCTGCCCGTTTATCCAGAGACTGCCCCGGTCACTTGCCGTGACTACCTGTCCGTTTATCCAGAGACTGCCCCGGTCACTTGCCGTGACTACCTGTCCGTATATCAGAGACTGCCCCGCTCACTTGCCGTGACCCCTTCCCGTCTGTCCAGAGACTGTCCCTGTCACTTGCCGTGACTTCCTATCCGTCTCCCCGGGCGCCACCCGCTCCTTTACAAGGAAAGCCTTCTTGTATAATAAAGCTCAGAGGTTCCGCCTACCAGACCCGTTACATATTATATGTTACCATATGGTTTATGATGTAATAAACCTAAGGACTTTTTGCATAAGATCGAGTCTCCTGATTTACCTCTGAAGCAGCCGAGTGAGTGAAACCTTACAATATATATATATATATATATATATATATATATATATATTGTAGTAATCCGCTCTGATAGGCATGGGCCGGGCCACAGCAATGAGGCAAACACACAGGCTTTCAGTTCCAAGTTCAGTGGTTTTAATGACGGGTTCAAAGTCCAGAAAACAAAAATCAAAACAGATGTGACATCCCTTAAAACACTCCCCAAACATTTTAAAAAATTCCTTCAGAGTAATTCAAGATTATTATTGGTCCGGGGGATTGATTCCATTAATTTGGGACCACGGGGAGGAAATGTGTTTGGCAGATTAGCCAAAAAAGAATGCCAATGGATTTATAGATTGGGCACAGTAACCACACAGGGATTGAATGAGAATTTTGGATTCAGTGCATATTTATAAAAGTTTGTTCATCATAGTTTCTAGATGCCACCAGTTTTTTATGGGTTAGGGGTTGTGATTTTATGCATCTTTTTATTTTATCCTAATTATTGTTTTGTTTATGATCTTCATAGTATCTCGGTATTTCCATCATATTCCCGAATAATTGAGTGATGAAAACTTTAAGTTTCGTTCTGGAGAATAATAATAATCTTTATATAGCGCCATCATATTCCGCAGCGCTTTACAGTTTAACAGTTTCAAAACACAAGTCATAAGTAACAACGTTAACAATACAATAATTAAAGCAAAATAAGACGACCCTGCTCGTGGGAGCTTACAATCTACAATGAGGTGGGGGAGATACAAAGTACAGGTGTGTATATACAATGGTGCATTTACAATGATGGTCCAGCCATCTTGAGGGAGTAAGGGATGGATGGAGATAGTGAAAGGGCTACAAACACACACACACACACACACACACACACTTACACATAGAATGACTTTGATTAGTGAATGTGATAGGCCGCTCTGAACAGATGTGTTTTGAGGGAGCGCCTGAAACCATGCAAATTGTGGATAGTCCTAATTTCTTGGGGTAGAGCATTCCAGAGGATTGGCGCAGCGCTGGAAAAGTCTTGGAGTCGGGAATGGGAGGTACGGATTAGTGCAGAGGTTAGTCGAAAGTCGTTTGCAGAGCGCAGCAGTCGGTTAGGCCGATAGATAGAAATGAGGGAGGAGATGTAGGGGGGTGCTGCGCTGTGGAGAGCTTTGTGGGTGAGAACCAGTACTTTGAATTGGATCCTATAATGAATGGGCAGCCAGTGTAAGGACTGGCGAAGAGCGGACGCGTCTGAGTACCGATTAGCCAGATGGATGACCCTGGCTGCTGCATTAAGGATGGACTGGAGAGGGGATAGTCGAGTAATGGGGAGGCCAAGTAATAGAGCGTTGCAGTAGTCCAGGCGGGAGTGGATCAATGCTACAGTGAGGGTTTTTGTTGTTTCCATGGTGAGAAAAGGGCGGATTCTAGAGATGTTCTTTAGGTGTAGACGGCAAGAGCGGGCAAGAGATTGTATATGGGAGGTGAAGGAGAGATTGGTGTCAAACATAACACCCAGACAGCGAGCCTGCTGCCGGGGTGTTATTATGGTGCCGCCCACGGAGAGGGAAATGTCAGATTTAGGGAGGTTAGTAGACGGCGGGAGCAGAAGAAGTTCAGTTTTGGAGAGGTTAAGTTTCAGATAGAGAGCGGACATGATGTTGGAGAATGCGGACAAACAGTCGGTGGCGTTCTGTAGTACAGCGGGGGTAAGGTCGGGGGATGACGTGTATAGTTGTGTGTCATCAGCATAAAGATGGTACTGAAAGCCAAATCTGCTGATGGTCTGTCCAATTGGGGCCATGTAGAGAGAGAAGAGAAGGGGGCTTAGGACTGAGCCCTGGGGTACACCAACAGTGAGAGGAAGAGGAGATGACGTGGAGCCAGAGAACGAAACACTGAAGGAGCGGTCAGAAAGATAGGAGAACCAGGAGAGAACAGTGTCCTTAATACCTAGTGACTGGAGCCTAGACAGTAGGAGACAGTGGTCGAGAAGAATGAGCAAAGAGTGGTCACCGTTACGTTTTGCTGTCAGAAGGTCATTGGTCACTTTGATGAGTGCAGTTTCAGTCGAATGTAGGGGTCGGAAGCCGGACTGTGAAGGGTCTAGAAGGGAGTGAGTGGAGAGGTAACGGGAAAGCCGGGAGTAGACTAGGCGCTCCAAAAGTTTAGAGATGAAGGGGAGATTGGAGACCGGTCTGTAGTTGTTTGTGCAAGAAGGGTCGAGAGCGGGTTTCTTTAGTAGTGGAGTAATGATGGAGTATTTGAAGGAGGATGGGAAAATGCCAGAGGAGAGTGAGAGATTAAAGATTGTAGTTAGGTGAGTTGTGACAACTGGAGAGAGAGACTGGAGGAGGTGTGAGGGAATGGGGTCGGTAGTGCATGTAGTTGGACGAGAGGAAGAGAGGAGTCTGGAGACTTCTTCTTCTGTGATGGGATCAAATGTGGAAATTGAGCCAGGGGAAATGCAGGGAGGGATGGGAGTCACAGCACTTGGTGGTTGAGAGCAGATTTCCTGACAGATAGTATTTATTTTTTCTATAAAGTGGGAGGCCAGGTCGTCAGCATAAATGTCTGTGATAGGGGCTTGTGCTTTTGGCCTGAGGAGGGAGTGAAAAGTGTCAAAAAGTTTCTTGGGGTTGTTGGCTAGTGAGGAGATCAGGGTGGTGAAGTAGGTCTGTTTGGCGAGGTGAAGGGCAGCATTATAAGTTCTTAACATGAATTTAAAGTGGATGAAGTCTTCTGGTGTGCGAGTTTTTCTCCAAAGGCGTTCAGCACTCCTAGAGCTTCGCTGAAGAAGTTGAGTTTGCAATGTGAGCCAGGGCTGTTTTACTGTGTGTTTGGAAGTTCTAAGGGTGAGCGGTGCTACTTGGTCAAGGGTGCTTCTAAAGGCACTGCCACACTTAGCGATCGCACTAGCGATCACGACAACGACTTAACCTGGCGAGATCGCTAGTGCGATCGCTATGTGATCGCTAGTTAGATTCCAAACACAACTCATCAGCGATCTGTGATTCCAAACACAACTCATCAGCGATCTGTATAACGACCTCTGCGGTCGTTGGGAAAACCTAGTCCCACCTGCGATGCTGGTGAAGTCGTTCATAAAGGGTGTCACACTCAGCGATTCAGGCTCACCAGCGGGACACCAACGGCCAAAAAACGGCTCAGAACGTTCATTAGTGATCAACGACATCTCAGCAGGGGCCACATCGCTGCTACATGTCACACACAGTTAAGTCGCTAACGAGTTCGCTACTGCGTCATAAATGGTGACGCAGTAGCGATCTCGTTAGCGATCTCGCTTGCGATCTCGTTTAGTGTGGCATACCCTTAAGAGTGTCATTGTAGTGATGAACAGCCAGATTAGGACAAGAAAAAGAGGAGATTGGGGACAGCGATGAGTGTAGGGAGTCTGAAAGTGTCTGAGGGTTAATGGCTTGTAGATTTCTGAATGTGTGGTAGGTAGGAGTGCACTGGGGTGGTCAAGGATTTGTGAGGATGAAGGATAGAATGTTGTGGTCAGAGAGTGGAAGCGGTGAGTTATTTAGGTGGGAGATTGAACAGAGGCGGACAAAGACCAGGTCAAGGGTGTTACCATCCTTGTGTGTCTCAGAGGTTGAAAGCTGTGAGAGGCCTAGAGAAGTGGTTAGTGATAGAAGCTGAAATGCAGATGTGGAAGTAGGGCTGTTAATGGGGATGTTGAAGTCTCCAAGGATAAGGGTTGGTAGTTCTGAGGACATGAAGTGCGGCAGCCAGGCTGAGAAGTTGTCAAGGAACTGGGTGGGCGAGCCTGGGGGCCGATAAATGACCGCTACTCTGAGGGAGAGGGGATGGAAGGGCCTGATGGTGTGGACCTCAAAAGAAGGGAATGAGAGTGATGGAATTGGGGGGATGATCTGGAAAGTGCATTGTGGGGACAGGAGTATGCCAACTCCACCACCATGTCTGTTTGCGGGTCTTGGGGAATGGGAGAACTGTAAGCCACCATAGGAAATGGCAGCAGGGGAGACCGTGTCAGAATCCTGAATCCAGGTTTCAGTGAGGGCCAACAGATGAAGAGAGTTGTTCAGAAAGTAGTTGTGCAGGAAGGATAGCTTGTTGCATGCAGACTGTGGATTCCAGAGGGCACAATTGAAAGAAGGAGATGAGGGAGTGCAAGTAATATTAATAAGATTATTATGGTTTCGATATGAGGTAGGGTAGGGATTGAGGTTGGGGGGATGGTGGACCAGGGTTGGGGGAGATGTCCCCTGAAATCAGTAGGAGTAGGAAGATAAAGAGCAGGTAGTTGTTGGAGTTGTAAGTAGTTTTTTTCTGTGATGTGTTTGGGCAAGATGGGCTGAGGTTTCTCAGGAAGGTGAGGAGTGCATGGGAACTGTACATGGAAGAGGGAAGTATAGAGGGGCTTATGTGTATGAGTCGTGATGGAGGGGGGATGGGGCGGTGAATGTGGATGGCAAGGGATCACAGGAGGATAGAGATAAAGTACATGAGTAAAAAGAAAGCAAAGTGTGGGGTACTCGATTCCAGCCTTGATTAACTGCCATGGATAACTGCCGTTTACACGATGCTTATCTTCTGCGATGCTTTGCTTCTGGGATGACTGCGTGCACCCCACACATGCGTGCACCCCTTAGACTACTCCTAAATATATAGCCCACACTACAGGGTCAGGAAAGTGGGATTGTGGGAGCTGCTTTGGGATAATTTGGCAGCTGGGGCCAGCACACCAGGGGGTGGTTAGATCATCAAAGGCAACCTGGCAACATCTATATGCTTTAGCACCTTCCACCTGATAAGATCTAGAGAGGCCCAAGTCACAGGATATGAAGCAGTAAGTATTTTAAACACAGTGCAAAAATGAATTATACCAAACCTTTACCAGGCACATTAAACTATGTTGCAAGATGGTAAAGCAGTGGTTGGCAGCAAGCAGAAGTAGTGGAGTGCATACCATTAATATATATTGCGGCATACAAGACAGATAGCAGAGGTAGGGATTGTATCATTCAGCTGTTTGCTTCCAATGAATGCAGTGCATACCATTAATATATATTGCGGCATACAAGACAGATAGCAGAAGTAGGGATTGTATCATTCAGCTGTTTGCTTCCAATGAATGTAGTGCATACCATTAATATATATTGCGGCATACAAGACAGATAGCAGAGGTAGGGATTGTATCATTCAGCTGTTTGCTTCCAATGAATGCAGTGCATTCCCAGAGATACCTGTAATACTCCAGATCACTATGATAAAAGAAGACAGAAGAAGGGGAAAAGAAGGAATTTGACCATTTCGTTGTGTTTTTCTTTTGTTCATATTTATGATAGAATGTGATGTATTTATATTTATGGTTTATTCCTGTACCCACATGTGTAGTTGTAAAATATGCTTGATAGTGATATTTATCATGGTTATTGATATCATATTGCCTCATACGTTTCCATTTGTTTTTGCCACTTAGAGATTTATGGAGATATAGTTATTAAATAACTCCCTGTTAGTAGAGTCTAAGGTTTAGATGACATATGTTGTAAATGTTATAAATTTAGATGTTTACCTGCTCGGGAATTGCGGTGGGGGATGCGCATGCGCAGTTCTATACCTAGCTGGAGGAGTGTGGGAAGGTCTGAAGTGTCCCCCGGCCATCCACGCCATCGAATGATGGCGTGGGGGCGGTGGACACGTGACCGCCTTACACACCTTCAATTTTATGAAGGAGGTTGAAAAACTGACGCATGCGCCGCTACAACCCACTGGCGATGGGGGTTTCACTTAGTTTAGGTATTGAGAGCAATCAAGTAGGAGATCTCCTATTAAGTGGTGGATTTGTATCAAGGAAATTTCCGTTTTGAGGTTATTAAGGATGACGCATGCGCAATATTTCTATGAGTTAGGGGTGGAGCATTGTGGTTGCATGACACCCAGTTAGGGGCGGAATTACTCCAGTATAGGTGTACCGCTATGGTGCCAGGTGCATTAGCGGTGACATGTGAGCCCCATTAACGAATGGAAATACGGTGTGGGTATATTTAAACCGGACCTCCCCCTGCCCCATCATGCCTCCCGAAGAAGCGTCAGCGAAACGTGCGTAATGGCAGAGGGACGCCAGGAGGACGCCATACACTTCCATAGGTATGATTGCAGCAACAGTGGTTTGCTTTCGTTGTTAACTTTTTTATTATAGTCACGACTCATATGACTATGACAGGGCCCGTCACTTTTATAGTGCGGTCTTTACTAAATGTGCTTATCGTGGACATACATTTGAATAATATTACTTTAGATCCTCATAACTCCTCTAGGGGATGAGGGAGGGTTAATATTGGTCTTAGATTGCCATTACTTGAAGTCCACGATAGCACAGGCATAAGGCAGCACTGTCAGATATTGGTTGGATGTGTCATGACCTTATAAATATATACTTGTATACTTGTACTCTAATGTATAGGAAAATTATGTATTTAGCATAATATTAAATATTTGCTTTATTTGCACAGTGTTACAGTTTACATTATCATCAGAATGCACGGATGCACAGTTTATCATTATTATTGGGGGCTATGATCAATGGTATCAGGCCAATATTGTTACGATATTATCATATATTGATGGGAGTTTGACTTCCTAGACTGTGCCTTTGGTCATATCTGATGGTGCTGATTATATCATGAATTTTATTCATGAGATACTATAGGAATAGCTGCTGGTGTGCCACTTAAGATCAGCTCTAAATTGCAGTGATTGCATAGATTGCACAATGTGTATGGGTTTACAGCTCATTTAGCAATTATCCTGTGGTAGTGTTTATTGAAGGTCCTTGATAGTCCCTTGTATCTGTATTGATGTGTACCTCTCTATCACTAGATATTTTATATTTGTCTAATAAAAGAGTGTCATTTTTTCATACCACATTTTGTATGGAGCCCATTTGTTTAGGTTTCCAGTTGTAGTGAGATTTACATTGGTTGGTGGTATACACCCAAATATTCATGGGTTATATATATGGTTTGGGCAATATCGTGCATAAAATATATACATATATATATATGTATATATATTTATATATATATTGTAGTAATCCGCTCTGGTAGGCATAGGCCGGGCCACAGTAATGAGGCAAACACACAGGCTTTCAGTTCCAAGTTCAGTGGTTTTAATGACGGGTTCAAAGTCCAGATAACAAAAAATCAAAACAGAACATAAAATACTCCAGAATGGAGAACCACTGGTCCCAGACTCACCCTTGTTGGGACGGGTTTAACTAAGCGGCTGCCAGCCAGCAGGGACCGCCAGGTGCTATTCACAGGTGGTCTGAAACTTGCTTCCTGGTGCGCACTGACACACTGTAACAGAAATCACTCTTCCAGGCTGTCTCCAGCCAAACTCCTTCCTTCCACACCCACATACTACAACAGCTCCTTGTTAAATAGGCCTAGTCCACACCCTCAGGTGAGGTACACATCAGCTGATCTGATCACGTGACTATGACCTCATCACAGGTCCTTGTGATCAGGGAAAATCCTGACCAAACTTCAGCCTGCTGGGAGAAATATATCTCCCATCCAGCAAGACCCCCTTTGGTGTACCACATACCTCCCCCCTTTGTTCAACCTTATAAGGGTGGATACATTACATACAGTGAACTCTGGACAGTGCATCTGCGTTCCCCTGTAATTTGCCTGCCCGATGTTCTACTGAAAATTTGAAATTTTGCAGGGACAGAAACCACCTGGTGACTCGTGCATTCCTCTCTTTGGCTTGACTCATCCAAGTCAGAGGGGAATGATCAGTTACCAAACGAAATGTTCTCCCCAACAGATAGTAGCGCAATGACTCCAGTGCCCATTTGATGGCCAGGCATTCTCTCTACAATGCTGTACCTGGTTTCAGCTGGAGTAAGCTTCTGACTCAGGAAACTAATGGGATGCTCCTCCCCATTAACCTTCTGAGACAGCACGGCACTCAGACCTACCTCTGACGCATCAGTCTGGACAATGAATTCTCTTTTGAAGTCGGGTGTGATCAGAACTGATGACCCACACAGTGCCCCTTTTAGCTTTACAAACGCTTCTTCAATCTGATCATTCCGTCGCACCATTACTGACTTCCTCCCCTTTAGGTAGTCAGTTAAAGGTTGCAAAATTGGGAATAAACCGCCGGTAATATCCCACTAACCCCAAAAACCCTTTCACTTGTTTTGTGGTGAGGGGACGGGGCCAGTTTTGGATTGCCTCCACTTTGTTTATTTGGGGTTTGAGAACTCCTCTCCCAATTACATATCCCAGGTACTGAGCTTCCTACAGCCCTGTGGAACACTTCTTTGGGTTGGCGGTTAGCCCGGCTTGTCGCAGAGAATCAATCACCGCCTATACCTTTGTCAAGTGACTTTCCCAGTCTGTACTGTACATCATTATATCGTCCAGATAGGCCACGGCATATCGGCGATGAGGACTAAGAACAACGTCCATTAACCTCTGGAATGTCGCTGCAGCGCCATGCAACCCGAAGGGTAGGACTATATACTGGAATAGTCCCTCGGGTGTTACAAAAGCCGTTTTCTCTCTCGCCGATTTTGTTAGGGGCACCTGCCAATACCCTTTTGTGAGGTCAATGGCTGAAAAATACCGGGCCTGCCCAAACCCCTCTATTAACTCATCGACCCGGGGCATGGGGTAGGCGTCAAACTTAGAAATTTCATTCAATTTTCTAAAGTCATTAGAGAACCTTAGTGTCCCATCCGGCTTTGGTATTAGGACTATTGGGCTGGCCCACTCACTCTGGGACTCTTCAATGACCCCTAACTGCAGCATCTTTTTTACTTCTTCCGAGATGGCTTGTCGCCGGGCCTCAGGTACCCGATAGGGCTTTAGTCGGACTTTGGCCTGCGGCTCCGAGACAATGTCATGTTGGATGAGGGAGGTACGACCATACGACCAGGGAGTTCTGAGAAAACATTGGTATTTCGGCTAACAAACTCTCGTACCTCCTGAACTTGTCTAGGCGACAGAGTGTCTGAAATTTTGATAGCGGAGAGGACTTTTCTTGCCTCCTCCTGAGGCAAGGGAGCCTTCTCTACTGGAAATGCAGGCCTGGGGCAATCCTCACCAAGGTGGTCTCTATCTTTCCAGGGTTTGAGCAAACTTACATGGTATACTGTTGTGAATGTGCTAGAAATGAATTCTGAGCAGAAGCTCCCTCTGGTGGTTACAAACAGTACTGAACTATTCAATGAAGATTGTGAAGATTGGCGATCAGGTGTTACTGACTGGTCTTATATAAGGGAGGTTCCCTCCCATCAGGGTTGCCGGTGATCAATTGTTCTGGTCTCAAGTTTTGTTCCTGGTTCACTTTGAAGCTTGCTGTTTCGTGCCTGCATCTTCTGCTAACAGATAAGACATTTTCTTCTTTTAGTTTTTTGTGCTTGCTTTTTGCATTTTGTCCTGCACTTCTGTGGGGGTCTGCCAGGTCCCCTCCGGGGGCTTGTGCTCCTCTCAGTTTAGTTCAGCCAGTTGTTTGTTCATTTGCCTTTTCCAGTTTTTTCTGTGGCTGCAGCTTAGTTTTGTTACACCAGAGAACTAATTTAGGTGGTAGAGGTCGTGTGATCTCAGGTGTTTTTGCAATTAGTGTGTTGGTATTTTTTTAGGGTTTTTTGGGATTGCAGTAAGTGACCTTCCTATCCTTTTCTGTCTAGGAAGATTGGGCCCCAAAGTTTGCTCATACTATTTTCTGTCTGTGTCTGTATTTCCTCTTGTCTAACCGCCATTACATGTTTGGGGGCTTCCTATGTTCTTTGGGGATCTGCTCCGGGGCAGATAGTTTTCCTCTTTCTATCTTTAGGTGTAGTTAGCTTCTCAGGCTGTGACGAGGCGTCTAGGACCAACGTATGTACGCTCCACAGCTGCCTTTAGTTGTGGTGGTTAGTCAGGGTACTGCAATCCAATAGATTCCAACCTCTCTGGTGTATTGCCGTTTTTGCCTGCTCTCCTCAGCTACCAAATCATAACAGTATCACCGGCCTGTCTGTACCTGAACATGACGCTATGCGGTCTTATATCAAGGAGTCATTGGAGAAGGGTCATATCAGACCATCCTCTTCACCCTTGGGTGCCGTTTTTTTCTCTGTGGCCAAAAAGGATGGTTCATTAAAGCCGTGTATTGATTATCGTCTCTTGAACAATATCACTGTGAAATATCAATATCCGTTACCCTTGATTTCTGACCTGTTTTCCAGGGTGAAAAGTGCTATTTGGTTTACCAAGCTTGACCTTAGGGGGGCATATAACCTTATTCGCATTAAGCACGGGGATGAATGGAAGACGGCATTTAATACCCCAAAGGGGCATTTTGAGTACCTAGTGATGCCCTTTGGGCTCACTAATGCTCCTTCCGTCTTCCAGTCCTTCATGAACGACATTTTCAGGGATTTTGTGGATAAATTTCTGATTGTTTATTTGGATGATATCTTGATTTTTTCCAATGATTAGGACTCACATGTGAAACATGTTCGGACTGTGTTCCAGATTTTGAGAGAGAATGCTCTGTATGTGAAGGGATCAAAGTGTCTTTTTGGCGTACAGAGGATCTCATTTCTGGGATTCATTTTGTCCCCATCTGTTATTGAAATGGACCCCGTCAAGGTTCAGGCCATCTGTGATTAGGTCCAACCTACTTCATTAAAGGCTCTTCAGAGATTCTTGGGTTTTGCCAATTTTTATCGTAAATTTATTGGTAATTTCTCTGTTATTGTTAAACCATTGACTGATTTGACCAAGAAGGGTTCTGATGTGGTGAATTGGCCTCCTGAGGCAGTTTCTGAGTTTCAGGAACTTAAGCAGAGATTCACTTCTGCTCCTGTTCTACGGCAGCCTGATGTTTCTCTGCCATTTCAGGTGGAGGTTGATGCCTCTGAAATTGGGGCAGGTGCCGTTTTGTCCCAAAGAGATCCAGAGACCTCTAAAAGTAACCCTTGTGCCTTTTTCTCTCGAAAATTTTCTCCAACTGAACGTAATTATGACGTGGGTAATCGGGAGTTATTGGCCATGAAGTGGGCCTTTGAAGAGTGGAGACATTGGCTGGAGGGAGCCAAACATCAGGTGGTGGTCCTCACGGACCATAAGAACCTGGTTTATCTGGAATCAGCCAAGCGACTTAATCCTAGACAGGCCAGGTGGGCCTCGTTTTTCACATGTTTTAACTTTGTGGTTTCCTTTCTTCCTGGCACTAAGAATGTTAAAGCGGATGCCTTCTCGAGGAGTTTCCTTACTGACTCTCCCGAGTTATCTGATCCTACTGTTATTTTGAAAGAGGGTGTAGTTCTTTCCGCCATCTCACCCAATTTGAGACTGGCTCTGGAAGGGTGTCAGGAGGATAAACCCGAACTCTGCCCTATTGGGAAATTTTTTGTCCCAGACCGGTGGAAAAAGAGTGTGATGTCTGAGATTCATTGTTCCGCATTGGCCGGTCATCCCGGAATTTTTGGTACCAGAGACTTGGTGAGTCAGTCCTTTTGGTGGCCTACTTTGTCTCGTGACGTCAGGGAATTTGTGCAGTCCTGCGGGACTTGCTCTCGCTCCAAGCCTTGCTCTCGCCCTAGTGGTTTGTTGATGCCATTGCCTGTGCCCAAGAGACCATGGACCCATATCTCTATGGATTTCATTTCCGACCTCCCTGTTTCTCAGAGAATGACTGTTATCTGGGTGATTTGAGATAGGTTTTCCAAAATGATACATCTTGTGCCATTGCCTAAGTTGCCTTCCTCCTCCGAATTGGTGCCTTTGTTCCTTCAGCACGTGGTTCGGTTACACGGTATTCCTGAGAACATTGTGTCTGACAGAGGAGTCCAGTTTGTTTCCAGATTTTGGAGGACTTTTTGTTCTAAACTTGGTGTTCAATTGTCTTTCTCCTCAGCTTTTCATCCTCAGACCAATGGACAAACTGAGAGAACAAACCAGACATTGGAGACTTATTTGAGATGTTTTGTGTCTGCTGATCAGGATGACTGGGTCTCTTTTTTGCCTTTGGCTGAGTTTGCCCTTAATAATAGGGCTAGCTCTGCAACCTTGATGTCTCCATTTTTCTGCAATTTTGGGTTTCACCCTCGATTTTCTTCAGGACAGACGGAGGCTTCGGTCTGTCCAGGTGTTGACTCTGTTGTGGAGCGTATGCAGCAGATTTGGGACCAGGTAGTGGAGAGGTTGTCCCTCTCTCAGGAGAGGGCCCAGCGGTTTGCCAACCGGCATAGGACTGATGGTCCTCGGTTTGAAGTGGGGGACTTGGTCTGGTTGTCCTCAAGAAATATCCCTATGAGAGTTGCATCTCCTAAGTTTAAGCCTAGGTTCATTGGACCTTATAAGATCATGGAGATTCTTAATCCTGTTTCCTTTCGTTTACTTCTTCCAGGGACATTTAAGATCCATAACGTGTTCCACAAGTCCTTATTGAAGAGGTTTGTCGAGCCAGTGGTTCCTATGGCTGTGCCTCCTGACCCTGTTTTGGTTGAGGGCAATCTGGAGTATGTGGTTGAGAAAATATTGGATTCTCGTTTTTCTAGACGGAAACTCCAGTATTTGGTTAAGTGGAGAGGTTATGGTCAGGAGGACAATTCTTGGGTGTTTGCTTCGGACATCCATGCTAGAAGACTCATCTGTGCGTATCACAGAGCTCATCCTGACCGACCTGGTTGCCCAAATGAGGGTTCGGTGACCCCTCCTCAAGGGGGGGGCACTGTTGTGAATGTGCTAGAAATGAATTCTGAGCAGAAGCTCCCTCTGGTGGTTACAAACAGTACTGAACTATTCAATGAAGATTGTGAAGATTGGCGATCAGGTGTTACTGACTGGTCTTATATAAGGGAGGTTCCCTCCCATCAGGGTTGCCGGTGATCAATTGTTCTGGTCTCAAGTTTTGTTCCTGGTTCACTTTGAAGCTTGCTGTTTCGTGCCTGCATCTTCTGCTAACAGATAAGACATTTTCTTCTTTTAGTTTTTTGTGCTTGCTTCTTGCATTTTGTCCTGCACTTCTGTGGGGGTCTGCCAGGTCCCCTCCGGGGGCTTGTGCTCCTCTCAGTTTAGTTCAGCCAGTTGTTTGTTCATTTGCCTTTTCCAGTTTTTTCTGTGGCTGCGGCTTAGTTTTGTTACACCAGAGAACTAATTTAGGTGGTAGAGGTCGTGTGATCTCAGGTGTTTTTGCAAATAGTGTGTTGGTATTTTTTTTAGGGTTTTTTGGGATTGCAGTAAGTGACCTTCCTATCCTTTTCTGTCTAGGAAGATTGGGCCCCAACGTTTGCTCATACTATTTTCTGTCTGTGTCTGTATTTCCTCTTGTCTAACCGCCATTACATGTTTGGGGGCTTCCTATGTTCTTTGGGGATCTGCTCCGGGGCAGATAGTTTTCCTCTTTCTATCTTTAGGTGTAGTTAGCTTCTCAGGCTGTGACGAGGCGTCTAGGACCAACATAGGTACGCTCCACGGCTGCCTTTAGTTGTGGTGGTTAGTCAGGGTACTGCAATCCAATAGATTCCAACCTCTCTGGTGTATTGCTGTTTTTGCCTGCTCTCCTCAGCTACCAAATCATAACAGTATCACCGGCCTGTCTGTACCTGAACATGACGCTATGCGGTCTTATATCAAGGAGTCATTGGAGAAGGGTCATATCAGACCATCCTCTTCACCCTTGGGTGCCGTTTTTTTTCTTTGTGGCCAAAAAGGATGGTTCATTAAGGCCGTGTATTGATTATCGTCTCTTGAACAATATCACTGTGAAATATCAATATCCGTTACCCTTGATTTCTGACCTGTTTTCCAGGGTGAAAAGTGCTACTTGGTTTACCAAGCTTGACCTCAGGGGGGCATATAACCTTATTCGCATTAAGCACGGGGATGAATGGAAGACGGCATTTAATACCCCAGAGGGGCATTTTGAGTACCTAGTGATGCCCTTTGGGCTCATTAATGCTCCTTCCGTCTTCCAGTCCTTCATGAACGACATTTTCAGGGATTTTGTGGATAAATTTCTGATTGTTTATTTTAATGATATCTTGATTTTTTCCAATGATTAGGACTCTCATGTGAAACATGTTCGGACTGTGTTCCAGATTTTGAGAGAGAATGCTCTGTATGTGAAGGGATCAAAGTGTCTTTTTGGCGTACAGAGGATCTCATTTCTGGGATTCATTTTGTCCCCATCTGTTATTGAAATGGACCCGGTCAAGGTTCAGGCCATCTGTGATTAGGTCCAACCTACTTCATTAAAGGCTCTTCAGAGATTCTTGGGTTTTGCCAATTTTTATCGTAAATTTATTGGTAATTTCTCTGTTATTGTTAAACCATTGACTGATTTGACCAAGAAGGGTTCTGATGTGGTGAATTGGCCTCCTGAGGCAGTTTCTGAGTTTCAGGAACTTAAGCAGAGATTCACTTCTGCTCCTGTTCTACGGCAGCCTGATGTTTCTCTGCCATTTCAGGTGGAGGTTGATGCCTCTGAAATTGGGGCAGGTGCCGTTTTGTCCCAAAGAGATCCAGAGACCTCTAAAAGTAACCCTTGTGCCTTTTTCTCTCGAAAATTTTCTCCAACTGAACGTAATTATGACGTGGGTAATCGGGAGTTATTGGCCATGAAGTGGGCCTTTGAAGAGTGGAGACATTGGCTGGAGGGAGCCAAACATCAGGTGGTGGTCCTCACGGACCATAAGAACCTGGTTTATCTGGAATCAGCCAAGCGACTTAATCCTAGACAGGCCAGGTGGGCCTCGTTTTTCACATGTTTTAACTTTGTGGTTTCCTTTCTTCCTGGCACTAAGAATGTTAAAGCGGATGCCTTCTCGAGGAGTTTCCTTACTGACTCTCCCGAGTTATCTGATCCTACTGTTATTTTGAAAGAGGGTGTAGTTCTTTCCGCCATCTCACCCAATTTGAGACTGGCTCTGGAAGGGTGTCAGGAGGATAAACCCGAACTCTGCCCTATTGGGAAATTTTTTGTCCCAGACCGGTGGAAAAAGAGTGTGATGTCTGAGATTCATTGTTCCGCATTGGCCGGTCATCCCGGAATTTTTGGTACCAGAGACTTGGTGAGTCAGTCCTTTTGGTGGCCTACTTTGTCTCGTGACGTCAGGGAATTTGTGCAGTCCTGCGGGACTTGCTCTCGCTCCAAGCCTTGCTCTCGCCCTAGTGGTTTGTTGATGCCATTGCCTGTGCCCAAGAGACCATGGACCCATATCTCTATGGATTTCATTTCCGACCTCCCTGTTTCTCAGAGAATGACTGTTATCTGGGTGATTTGAGATAGGTTTTCCAAAATGATACATCTTGTGCCATTGCCTAAGTTGCCTTCCTCCTCCGAATTGGTGCCTTTGTTCCTTCAGCACGTGGTTCGGTTACACGGTATTCCTGAGAACATTGTGTCTGACAGAGGAGTCCAGTTTGTTTCCAGATTTTGGAGGACTTTTTGTTCTAAACTTGGTGTTCAATTGTCTTTCTCCTCAGCTTTTCATCCTCAGACCAATGGACAAACTGAGAGAACAAACCAGACATTGGAGACTTATTTGAGATGTTTTGTGTCTGCTGATCAGGATGACTGGGTCTCTTTTTTGCCTTTGGCTGAGTTTGCCCTTAATAATAGGGCTAGCTCTGCAACCTTGATGTCTCCATTTTTCTGCAATTTTGGGTTTCACCCTCGATTTTCTTCAGGACAGACGGAGGCTTCGGTCTGTCCAGGTGTTGACTCTGTTGTGGAGCGTATGCAGCAGATTTGGGACCAGGTAGTGGAGAGGTTGTCCCTCTCTCAGGAGAGGGCCCAGCGGTTTGCCAACCGGCATAGGACTGATGGTCCTCGGTTTGAAGTGGGGGACTTGGTCTGGTTGTCCTCAAGAAATATCCCTATGAGAGTTGCATCTCCTAAGTTTAAGCCTAGGTTCATTGGACCTTATAAGATCATGGAGATTCTTAATCCTGTTTCCTTTCGTTTACTTCTTCCAGGGACATTTAAGATCCATAACGTGTTCCACAAGTCCTTATTGAAGAGGTTTGTCGAGCCAGTGGTTCCTATGGCTGTGCCTCCTGACCCTGTTTTGGTTGAGGGCAATCTGGAGTATGTGGTTGAGAAAATATTGGATTCTCGTTTTTCTAGACGGAAACTCCAGTATTTGGTTAAGTGGAGAGGTTATGGTCAGGAGGACAATTCTTGGGTGTTTGCTTCGGACATCCATGCTAGAAGACTCATCTGTGCGTATCACAGAGCTCATCCTGACCGACCTGGTTGCCCAAATGAGGGTTCGGTGACCCTCCTCAAGGGGGGGGCACTGTTGTGAATGTGCTAGAAATGAATTCTGAGCAGAAGCTCCCTCTGGTGGTTACAAACAGTACTGAACTATTCAATGAAGATTGTGAAGATTGGCGATCAGGTGTTACTGACTGGTCTTATATAAGGGAGGTTCCCTCCCATCAGGGTTGCCGGTGATCAATTGTTCTGGTCTCAAGTTTTGTTCCTGGTTCACTTTGAAGCTTGCTGTTTCGTGCCTGCATCTTCTGCTAACAGATAAGACATTTTCTTCTTTTAGTTTTTTGTGCTTGCTTCTTGCATTTTGTCCTGCACTTCTGTGGGGGTCTGCCAGGTCCCCTCCGGGGGCTTGTGCTCCTCTCAGTTTAGTTCAGCCAGTTGTTTGTTCATTTGCCTTTTCCAGTTTTTTCTGTGGCTGCGGCTTAGTTTTGTTACACCAGAGAACTAATTTAGGTGGTAGAGGTCGTGTGATCTCAGGTGTTTTTTGCAAATAGTGTGTTGGTATTTTTTTTAGGGTTTTTTGGGATTGCAGTAAGTGACCTTCCTATCCTTTTCTGTCTAGGAAGATTGGGCCCCAACGTTTGCTCATACTATTTTCTGTCTGTGTCTGTATTTCCTCTTGTCTAACCGCCATTACATGTTTGGGGGCTTCCTATGTTGTTTGGGGATCTGCTCCGGGGCAGATAGTTTTCCTCTTTCTATCTTTAGGTGTAGTTAGCTTCTCAGGCTGTGACGAGGCGTCTAGGACCAACATAGGTACGCTCCACGGCTGCCTTTAGTTGTGGTGGTTAGTCAGGGTACTGCAATCCAATAGATTCCAACCTCTCTGGTGTATTGCTGTTTTTGCCTGCTCTCCTCAGCTACCAAATCATAACAGTATCACCGGCCTGTCTGTACCTGAACATGACGCTATGCGGTCTTATATCAAGGAGTCATTGGAGAAGGGTCATATCAGACCATCCTCTTCACCCTTGGGTGCCGTTTTTTTCTTTGTGGCCAAAAAGGATGGTTCATTAAGGCCGTGTATTGATTATCGTCTCTTGAACAATATCACTGTGAAATATCAATATCCGTTACCCTTGATTTCTGACCTGTTTTCCAGGGTGAAAAGTGCTACTTGGTTTACCAAGCTTGACCTCAGGGGGGCATATAACCTTATTCGCATTAAGCACGGGGATGAATGGAAGACGGCATTTAATACCCCAGAGGGGCATTTTGAGTACCTAGTGATGCCCTTTGGGCTCATTAATGCTCCTTCCGTCTTCCAGTCCTTCATGAACGACATTTTCAGGGATTTTGTGGATAAATTTCTGATTGTTTATTTTAATGATATCTTGATTTTTTCCAATGATTAGGACTCTCATGTGAAACATGTTCGGACTGTGTTCCAGATTTTGAGAGAGAATGCTCTGTATGTGAAGGGATCAAAGTGTCTTTTTGGCGTACAGAGGATCTCATTTCTGGGATTCATTTTGTCCCCATCTGTTATTGAAATGGACCCGGTCAAGGTTCAGGCCATCTGTGATTAGGTCCAACCTACTTCATTAAAGGCTCTTCAGAGATTCTTGGGTTTTGCCAATTTTTATCGTAAATTTATTGGTAATTTCTCTGTTATTGTTAAACCATTGACTGATTTGACCAAGAAGGGTTCTGATGTGGTGAATTGGCCTTCTGAGGCAGTTTCTGCGTTTCAGGAACTTAAGCAGAGATTCACTTCTGCTCCTGTTCTACGACAGCCTGATGTTTCTCTGCCATTTCAGGTGGAGGTTGATGCCTCTGAAATTGGGGCAGGTGCCGTTTTGTCCCAAAGAGATCCAGAGACCTCTAAAAGTAACCCTTGTGCCTTTTTCTCTCGAAAATTTTCTCCAACTGAACGTAATTATGACGTGGGTAATCGGGAGTTATTGGCCATGAAGTGGGCCTTTGAAGAGTGGAGACATTGGCTGGAGGGAGCCAAACATCAGGTGGTGGTCCTCACGGACCATAAGAACCTGGTTTATCTGGAATCAGCCAAGCGACTTAATCCTAGACAGGCCAGGTGGGCCTTGTTTTTCACACGTTTTAACTTTGTGGTTTCCTTTCTTCCTGGCACTAAGAATGTTAAAGCGGATGCCCTCTCGAGGAGTTTCCTTACTGACTCTCCCGAGTTATCTGATCCTACTGTTATTTTGAAAGAGGGTGTAGTTCTTTCCGCCATCTCGCCCAATTTGAGACTGGCTCTGGAAGGGTGTCAGGAGGATAAACCCGAACTCTGCCCTATTGGGAAATTGTTTGTCCCAGACCGGTGGAAAAAGAGTGTGATGTCTGAGATTCATTGTTCCGCATTGGCCGGTCATCCCGGAATTTTTGGTACCAGAGACTTGGTGAGTCGGTCCTTTTGGTGGCCTACTTTGTCTCGTGACGTCAGGGAATTTGTGCAGTCCTGCGGGACTTGCTCTCGCTCCAAGCCTTGCTCTCGCCCTAGTGGTTTGTTGATGCCATTGCCTGTGCCCAAGAGACCATGGACCCATATCTCTATGGATTTCATTTCCGACCTCCCTGTTTCTCAGAGAATGACTGTTATCTGGGTGATTTGTGATAGGTTTTCCAAAATGATACATCTTGTGCCATTGCCTAAGTTGCCTTCCTCCTCCGAATTGGTGCCTTTGTTCCTTCAGCACGTGGTTCGGTTACACGTTATTCCTGAGAACATTGTGTCTGACAGAGGAGTCCAGTTTGTTTCCAGATATTGGAGGACTTTTTGTTCTAAACTTGGTGTTCAATTGTCTTTCTTCTCAGCTTTTCATCCTCAGACCAATGGACAAACTGAGAGAATAAACCAGACATTGGAGACTTATTTGAGATGTTTTGTGTCTGCTGATCAGGATGACTGGGTCTCTTTTTTGCCTTTGGCTGAGTTTGCCCTTAATAATAGGGCTAGCTCTGCAACCTTGATGTCTCCATTTTTCTGCAATTTTGGGTTTCACCCTCGATTTTCTTCAGGACAGACGGAGGCTTCGGTCTGTCCAGGTGTTGACTCTGTTGTGGAGCGTATGCAGCAGATTTGGGACCAGGTAGTGGAGAGGTTGTCCCTCTCTCAGGAGAGGGCCCAGCGGTTTGCCAACCGGCATAGGACTGATGGTCCTCGGTTTGAAGTGGGGGACTTGGTCTGGTTGTCCTCAAGAAATATCCCTATGAGAGTTGCATCTCCTAAGTTTAAGCCTAGGTTCATTGGACCTTATAAGATCATGGAGATTCTTAATCCTGTTTCCTTTCGTTTACTTCTTCCAGGGACATTTAAGATCCATAACTTGTTCCACAAGTCCTTATTGAAGAGGTTTGTTGAGCCAGTGGTTCCTATGGCTGTGCCTCCTGACCCTGTTTTGGTTGAGGGCAATCTGGAGTATGTGGTTGAGAAAATATTGGATTCTCGTTTTTCTAGACGGAAACTCCAGTATTTGGTTAAGTGGAGAGGTTATGGTCAGGAGGACAATTCTTGGGTGTTTGCTTCAGACATCCATGCTAGAAGACTCATCTGTGCGTATCACAGAGCTCATCCTGACCGACCTGGTTGCCCAAATGAGGGTTCGGTGACCCCTCCTCAAGGGGGGGGTACTGTTGTGAATGTGCTAGAAATTAATTCTGAGCAGAAGCTCCCTCTGGTGGTTACAAACAGTACTGAACTATTCAATGAAGATTGTGAAGATTGGCGATCAGGTGTTACTGACTGGTCTTATATAAGGGAGGTTCCCTCCCATCAGGGTTGCCGGTGATCAATTGTTCTGGTCTCAAGTTTTGTTCCTGGTTCACTTTGAAGCTTGCTGTTTCGTGCCTGCATCTTCTGCTAACAGATAAGACATTTTCTTCTTTTAGTTTTTTGTGCTTGCTTTTTGCATTTTGTCCTGCACTTCTGTGGGGGTCTGCCAGGTCCCCTCCGGGGGCTTGTGCTCCTCTCAGTTTAGTTCAGCCAGTTGTTTGTTCATTTGCCTTTTCCAGTTTTTTCTGTGGCTGCGGCTTAGTTTTGTTACACCAGAGAACTAATTTAGGTGGTAGAGGTCGTGTGATCTCAGGTGTTTTTGCAATTAGTGTGTTGGTATTTTTTTTAGGGTTTTTTGGGATTGCAGTAAGTGACCTTCCTATCCTTTTCTGTCTAGGAAGATTGGGCCCCAACGTTTGCTCATACTATTTTCTGTCTGTGTCTGTATTTCCTCTTGTCTAACCGCCATTACATGTTTGGGGGCTTCCTATGTTCTTTGGGGATCTGCTCCGGGGCAGATAGTTTTCCTCTTTCTATCTTTAGGTGTAGTTAGCTTCTCAGGCTGTGACGAGGCGTCTAGGACCAACGTATGTACGCTCCACGGCTGCCTTTAGTTGTGGTGGTTAGTCAGGGTACTGCAATCCAATAGATTCCAACCTCTCTGGTGTATTGCCGTTTTTGCCTGCTCTCCTCAGCTACCAAATCATAACAGTATACCGGTTCTGGCTTTCTCCGTCCTGGTTGGTGTACCTTATAGTTTACTGGACCCACCTTCTCCATAATCTCGTAGGGTCCCTGCCACCTTGCAAGGAACTTACTGTCCACTGTAGGCACAAGTACCAACACCCGATCCCCAGGGTTAAAGGACCTTACCCGTGCCTCCCAGTTATGACCTGCCTCTGCGACCCTTGTGCTGCTTCCATATGTTCTCGGACTAATGGCAGGACTGTCTCCATTCTCTCTTGCATTTTTTCCACATGTTCTAGCACACTTTTGTGGGGAGTGGGCTGGTTCTCCCAGGCCTCTTTAGCTATATCGAGTAAGCCACGGGGATGTCTGCCATATAATAGTGCGAAGGGCGAGAACCCCGTGGATGCCTGGTGCACCTCCTGCACTGCAAACATCAGGTAGGGCAACAAGAGATCCCAGTCCTTACCATCTTTAGAGACTGCTTTTTTCAACATATTCTTCAGGGTCTTATGGAACCTTTCTACCAAACCGTCTGTTTGGGGATGATAGACCGATGTGCGCAACTGTTTAACACTTAACAAGTGGCAGAGTTCCTTCATGATTTTGGACATAAAGGGGGTCCCCTGGTCTGTTAAGATTTCTTGAGGGATTCCCACACGGGAGAACATACTCATGAGTTCTTTTGCGATAAGTTTGGCGGAGGTGTGGCACAGGGGAATGGCCTCAGGATACCTGGTAGCGTAATCTAGAACTACGAGGATGTGTTGGTGACCCCTTGCTGATTTATTAACAGGCCCCACCAGATCCATGGCTATTCTCTCAAACGGGACCTCTATAACTGGTAATGGCACCAAGGGACTCCGAAAATGAGGCTGCGGACTGGTTACCAGCAATTGCTCGACAATTTCCCCACGTATTTTCTCAACCCGGTACAGCAAATCTTGGTTCAGCTCGAATCGGGGAAACACTGTAGCTGCCCCGGGTTGTTGGGGTTCCCCATTGACAACCAGTACATTTTCCTGGGCTCGAGCCAACGTAGGGTCTCGAAGTTAGGCCGTACCAAAATTGTCACCTGCCACATTTAAGTCTGACAATTCTGGTCCCGGTGGCAACTCTTCCACCTCCCCAGCTAACACTTCTATAGGAGAGGGTTTTTCCTCCTCCACCGAAGGAACAGGTACTCCTACCGCCAGCACATCTTCCTCTGGGCCACCAGGTTCATGCCCGATTTCTGGAGAATGCAACCTGGTTGCCACTGGTGCTGACGACTGTTCTGTGGGAGGGGTAATTACAGGCCAAAGCACAGAAAATAACAGAAAATCTCTCCCCATTATTATATCATAATGCAAATTAACCACCACCCCCACCTTGTGGCACCTCCTCCCCGCTGGCATGTTTATCATCACCAGGGCGGTAGGATAATGTTTGAGGTTCCCATGTATACACAACACACCCATTTTCTGACCAGTATACTCGTTGATTTGGACGTGGCTTTTTCGTATTAGGGTCACGAGACTCCCTGAGTCCAGTAGAGCCACAGTAAGGTTACCCTCTACCTCCACTTTACACAAATGGTTCATACTGGGTCCCTCTGGTTTGCCCGCTGCACACATGTGTTCGGCATAGTGAGACTGATAGTACCCAAAGTTTGTGTCCATGGGCTCAGTCAGGTGGGGGCATTCAGCTCTCACATGTCCTGGTTCTTGGCACCGCCAACAGATTATGGGGCCCCTTTCGTCCCCTGACCCGTCCTGGGCGGCCTTCCGGGTCTCTGCTCGCCGAGCTGCGGGTGAAGGTTTGGGGAATTTACTCGGTACCTTCCAGGTAGTCTCTCCCTGTATCTCCTTGGTAGCCCCATATCTTTCAATGAGGTCTACCATCTGGAGGCCATCAGTAGGGGCTGCCTGTCCGACCCATGTTTGAAGGGTGTGGGGCAAAGTTCTCCAGAATTTATCAGTTATTATACGATCCAACATAGCGCGGGGTGACAACACCTCCGGCTGCAACCACTTTTCTACCAGGTGTACCAAGTCATAATACTGGGACCGAGCTGGCTCAGAAGGGGAAAACTTCCACTGGTGTACCCGCTGGGCCCGGACCAATACATTTACCCCAAGAAGTGCGAGTATCTCACCCTTGACGATCTCGTAGTCCCTCTGTTGTTCGGGGGGTAGGTCCCTATAGGCTTTCGCGGGTCCTGGAGCCAAAAACGGAGCCACGATTGGTCCCGGGGTAGTCCCTCCCTCTCAGCCACACCTTCAAACAACTCCAGGTACACCTCAACGTCATCTGATTGCTCCATTTTTGGAATCGCTGTACGCACTGCTTTCCAGACATCCTGGTGTCCCGGGCCAGCTCCTGCTGTCTGCGGCGCTGTAAGGTGCTGCATAAATAGAGTGTTGGTTTCCTGTTGCTGCTGATTAAATATTTGCTGCTGCTGCGTAGCCTGCTACTGCTGTCGCATGGCCTCCACAAGCATCTTTACCATGCTCTCCATCTCCGGACAGTTCTCCACCGGGTTTTGCATTACTTTTTTCACCCAGGACATCGACTGTCATGCAGAGGAAAAAATAAACCACAGCCTGACCTCACTGCGTGTGCCCGCATTCAATCCACCAACTGTAGTAATCCGCTCTGGTAGGCAGGGGCTGGGCCGCAGTAATTAGGCAAACACACAGGCTTTCAGTTCCAAGTTCAGTGGTTTTAATGACGGGTTCAAAGTCCAGATAACAAAAATCAAACAGAACATAAAATACTCCAGATTGGAGAACCACTGGTCCCAGACTCACCCTTGTTGGGACGGGCTTAACTAAGCGGCTGCCGGCCAGCAGGGACCGCCAGGTGCTATTCCCGGGTGGTCTGAAACTTGCTTCCTGGTGCGCACTGACACACTGTAACAGAAATCACTCTTCCAGGCTGACTCCAGCCAAACTCCTTCCTTCCTTCTCACATACTACAACAGCTCCTTGTTAAATTGGCCTAGTCCACACCCTCAGGTGAGGTACACATCAGCTGACCTGATCACGTGACTATGACCTCATCACAGGTCCTTGTGATCAGGGAAAATCCTGACCAAACTTTAGTCTGCTAGGAGAAATATATCTCCCATCCATCAAGACCCCCTTTGGTGTACCACAATATACTGCTAAAAAAAATAAAGAATACACGTAACACAATATCAATGTAACTCCAAGTCAATCACACTTCTGTGAAATCAACCTGTCCAGTTATGAAGCTACGCCGATCGTGAATCAATTTCTCCTGCTGTTTTGCTGTGAAAATGGAACAGACAACAGGTAGAAATTATAGGCAATTAGCAAGACAACACCAATAAAGGAGTGGTTCTGCAAGGGGAGACGACAGACCATTTCCCTGTTCTCATTCTTTTTGGCTCTTGTTTTGGTCACTTTTGCATTTTGTCATTGCTCTCACCCCTACAGTAGCATAAGGCGGTGTCTACAACCCACAGAAATTGCTCAGGTAATGCAACTCATCCAGGGTGTCACATCAATGTGAGCTGTAGTAAGAAGGGTAGCTGTGTCTGTCAGCACAGTGTCCAGAGCATGGAGCATATACCAGAAGACAGGCCAGTACACCAGGAGATGTGGAGGGGGCAGCGAACAACCCAGAAGCAGGACTGCTACCTCCCTTGTGCAAGGAGGAACAGGAGGACTATTGCCAGAGCCCTGCAAAATGACCTCTCGCAGGCCACTAACATCCATGTGTCGGCTCAAACTGTAAGAATCCAACTCTGTGAGGGTGGTATGAGTGCCTGACATCCACAAGTGGGTGTTGGGCATATAGCCCAACACTGTTCAGGGAGATTGGCATTTGCCAGAAAACACCAACATTGGCAGATTCAACATTGGGGACCTGTTCTCTTCACGGATGAGAGCAGGTTCACACTGAGCACATGCAGGGCCGCCATCAGGGCATTACAGCCCTGACTGGTGTATGGGGCCCGATCAGCAGAGGGGGCCCGCACCGGGCCCCGTCACCTACCGATCGGGCCCCACTGCCCCGCCCCCAGCAGCAAGATTCTACCGCTCAAGTAACTGAACCTGCGTCCAGGACGCAGGTTCAGTTACTCTATTACCGTGCGGGCCCGCACGGTAATAGTTAACGCTGTCAGCCAATCGGAAGCTGGCAGCTGACGTCAGCGCGCACGTCGCCGGCGTCTAACGTCATTGTCAGTCGCCGGCGAGTGTGCGCTTCCTCTGCAGTATGGATCTCTCGCCCCTGGAACGCGACAAGGTAAGGAGAAAGTTTTGTTTTTTTCCATTAAGGGCTCATACTCACTGGCTGGAAAAAAATCGGTCCGTTTTCGGCAGGAAAAAAACGGTACAATTGTTGTAAAAAGACATGCGATTTTTATGCGATTTTAAATCACACCATGCGTTTTCTGTCAGTTTTCCATCAGTTTTCCATCTGTATGCAATGCGATTTTAACATGAAGTTTTACATAGAGCAGTTATCTCTATGTAAAAAGTCATGTAAAAATCACATTGTAACAAAAAAAAATACACAAAAAGCAAATAATTATATATATATAATATATATATATATATATATATATATATATATATACATCTAATATATATATATAATATATATATAGGTCATACACTTCTACATAGTATAATAGCCGCTAATTCATCCCTGGCATTACTGTAAAATCACACTGACAGCTTTAATAAAGAATAGAAACAATTTCCTTATACACACATAGAATACATATTATATATATGTAATTGTGACATGTATATATATATATATTTATAGTTCCTAGACTTCTACATACTGTAATAGCCGCTAATTCAATTGCCGGCTTTTGTGAAATCACAGAAGCCGACATGAAATGATACATTGTTTCCACACAGTTAACCATGTCATTTCCTGTATTTTGATACATGGTTTGAACTTACAATTACATGAGTGTATTTGTACAAAATTTCAGACATGTAGGGGTTAATTAAAGGAGTAAATTCGTTGAAAAAAAATGCGTGGGCTCCCGCTGTATTTTCTCCACCAGACAGACAAAGCAAGCGAGTGGGGGCAGATAATAATAGCCTAGGGAGGGTACATTTTTTTGTGCCCCCCCTGGCTACTAACATCTGCCCCCAGACACCCCAGAAAGGGCAAATCTATAATTAGATTCGCCCTTTCTGGCACTTTGCCCGTCTATTCCCATTGCCCTGTAGCGGTGGCGAATGGGTTAATAATGTCACCTTAATGTCACCGTAGTATTGAAAGGTGACCTTAAGGCAGGTTAATAATTGAGAGCTGTCAATTAGACAACTATCAATTATTAATCCTATTGAAGTAAATTAAAAAAACACAGACACATTAATAAAAATTAATTTTAATGAAATAAAAACACATTTTTTTGACCATATTTTATTTCACACTTAATCCGTGCAAAGCCATTGATCTCCTAAAATAAAGAAAAAAAAATAAAACAACATTATTCTTACCTATTCCGCCGATCTGTCACGTCCCACGCTGTAATCCTTCACAAAGGGTTAACTAGCTTTGAGCCAAGCAGTGCAAGTAATCCTGCATGCTCAGCTCAAAGCTCCTGAATGAATAAGTTCCTCTCCTGGCGACAGGAGAGGATGTGTTTAATGAATGAAGCTTAATTGATTGTGTCCACTTTCCCTTTAGGTCAGGTCACTAAAGTTAAATTGGCAATAAATCAATTAAGCTCCATTCATGAATCTATTCCTCTACTTTCTGTGGTAGAGGAACTTATTCATTCAGGGGGTTACAGCTAGGAGACAGAATTATCTCCCTGCTAACTGTAACCTCTTAACCCTTTCTGATGGATTACACCGTGGGACCTGACTGTACATCGGATTGGTAAGTATAATTTTGCTTTTTTATTTTATTTTTATTACAGGAAATGGTTTTAGCAGGAAAATAAAATATGGTCAAAAACTGTGTGATTATTTAATTAAACTTATTTTTTATTAAACTGTGTGTGTTTGATTTTTCTTTCATACAATAGGATTAATAATTGATAGTTGTCTAATTGACAGCTCTCAATTATTAACTTGGCTTACAGTCACCTTTCAATTGCAAGGTGGCTGTAACCCCTTATTAACCCATTCGCCACCGCTACAGGGCAATGGGAATAGACGGGCAAAGTGCCAGAAAGGGCGAATCTAATTATAGATTTGCCCTTTCTGGGGTGTCTGGGGGCAGATGTTAGTAGCCAGGGGGGCACAAAAAAAATGTACCCTCCCTAGGCTGTTATTATCTGCCCCCACTCGCTTGCTTTGTCTGTCTGGTGGAGAAAATACAGCGGGAGCCCACGCATTTTTTTTCAACGAATTTACACCTTTAATTAACCGCTACATATCTGAAATTTTGCACACATATACTCATGTAATTGTAAGTTTCAACCATATATAAAAATACATGAAATTACATGGTTAAATGTGTGTAAACAATGTATCATTTCATGTCGGCTTCTGTGATTTCACAAAAGCCGGCAATTGAATTACCGGCTATTACAGTATGTAGAAGTGTATGAACTATAAATATATATATATGCATGTGTCACAATGACATGTACATATATATATATATGTATTCTATGTGTATATATGTAGTGTTTTGTGAGCTGTCAGTGTGATTTTACAGTAGCCGGGGATGAATTGCCGGCTTTTCAAAGGAGACTGGTGCGTATACATCGGACAGCACTTGCATGGGGCGAGTGCTGTGCGATGATTTCTCGCACCCATTGACTTGCATTGGCGATTATCATGCCAAAATCGCATCAAATCGCAGCATGCTGCGATTTTTTTCTCACACCGATTTCTGATGAGAAAAAAATCGCAAATGAAAACTCACCCATTGACTAACATTGGTCAGATTTGAATCCGATTTTTTTCTTCAGATTTTCATCCGTTTTCGGCGCAAGTGAGTATGAGGCCTAACATTGAAAGCGGCAAAGCCGGGCCCGGCAAGATTGAGACGGGGCAGGATTGAAAAGGGGCAGGAATCATGATGGAGACGGGACAGGATGAAGACACTGGGGGCAGGATGGAAAAGGGGCAGGAATCAGGATAGAGACGGGGCAGGATGAAGACACTGGGGGCAGGATGGAGAAGGGGCTGGAATGATGATGGAGACGGGGCAGGATGAAGACACTGGGGGCAGGATGGAGAAGGGGCAGGAATCAGGATAGAGACGGGGCAGGATGAAGACACTGGGGGCAGGATAGAGAAGGGGCAGGAATCAGGATGGAGACACTGGGGGCAGGATGGAGAAGGGGCAGGAATCATGATGGAGACGGGGCAGAATGGAGAAGGGGCAGGAATCATGATGAAGACAGGGCAGGATGGAGACACTGGGGGCAGGATGGAGAAGGGGCAGCAATCATGATGGAGACGGGGCAGGATGGAGAAGGGACAGGTATCATGATGGAGACAGGGCAGGATAGAGACACTGGGGGCAGGATGGAGAAGGGGCAGGAATCATGGAGACGGGGCAGGAATCATGATGGATATGGGGCAGGATGAAGACACTGGGGGCAGGAATCAGGATGGAGACACTGGGGGCAGGATGGAGAAGGGGCAGGAATCAGGATGGAGACACTGGGGGGCAGTATGGAGAAGGGGCAGGAATCAGGATGGAGACACTGGGGGCAGGATGGAGAAGGGACAGGAATCAGGATGGAGACACTGGGGGGCAGGATGGAGAAGGGGCAGGAATCAGGATGGAGACACTGGGGGGCAGGATGGAGAAGGGGCAGGAATCAGAATGGAAACACGGGGGGCAGGATGGAGAAGGGGCAGGAATCAGGATGGAGACACTGGAGGACAGGATGGAGAAGGGGCAGGAATCAGGATGGAGACACTGGGGCAGGATTGAGACACTGGGGGCAGGATGGAGAAGGGGCAGGAATCAGAATGGAAACACGGGGGCAGGATGGAGAAGGGGCAGGAATCAGGATGGAGACACTGGGGGGCAGGATGGAGAAGGGACAGGAATCAGGATGGAGACTGCGGGGCAGGATGGAGAAGGGGCAGGAATCAGGATGGAGACACTGGGGGGCAGGATGGAGAAGGGGCAGGAATCAGGATGGAGACACTGCGGGGCAGGATGGAGAAGGGGCAGGAATCAGGATGGAGACACTGGGGGGCAGGATGGAGAAGGGGCAGGAATCAGGATGGAGACACTGGAGGCAGGATGGAGAAGGGGCAGGAATCAGAATGGAAACACGGGGGGCAGGATGGAGAAGGGGCAGGAATCAGGATGGAGACACTGGGGGCAGGATGGAGAAGGGGCAGGAATCAGGATGGAGACACTGGGGCAGGATTGAGACACTGGGGGCAGGATGGAGAAGGGGCAGGAATCAGAATGGAAACACGGGGGGCAGGATGGAGAAGGGGCAGGAATCAGGATGGAGACACTGAGGGGCAGGATGGAGAAGGGGCAGGAATCAGGATGGAGACACTGGGGGCAGGATGGAGAAGGGGCAGGAATCAGGATGGAGACACTGGGGCAGGATTGAGACACTGGGGCAGGATTGGAGGCACTGGGGGCAGGATTGGAGGCACTGGGGGCAGGATTGGAGACACGGGGGCAGGATTGGAGGTACTGGGGGCAGGATTGGCGGCACGGGGCAGGATTGGCAGCATGGGGCAGGATTGGAGGCACTGGGGGCAGGATTGGAGGCACTGGGGCAGGATTGGAGGCACTGGGGCAGGATTGGAGGCACGGGGGCACGATTGGAGACACGGGGGGCACGATTGGAGACACGGAGGGCACGATTGGAGACACGGAGGGCACGATTGGAGACACGGGGGCAGGATTGGAGACATGGGGGCAGGATAAGAGACATGGGGGTGGGGTTGGAGACAGATGGGGCAGGATTGGAGACAGATGGGGCAGGATTGGAGACATGGAGAAGGATGGGGAGATCATATGGGGCAGAATGGATACTCATGAGGGCAGGATGGGAGAACATATAGCTGAAGCCACGAATGAGACACACGGGGGCCAGGATAGGGGATATTATTACCATAGGGGCTAATTAAGGGATATTATTACTGCAGTGACGTATTTATTTTATTTTTTGAAGATTACTGTTTTAAATGGGGGGGCGGTCCTGTTACTGTGCAGACCAACACTATGTCACCTTTTTTTCTTCATCTGGTGTAGTTTAGAAGTTGGGAAAAAAATAAGTAATGTGTTCTGCAAGCGAAGCTCTAGATAACTGTAATTTCCTGCAGAGACAAGCCCTGGCTGGAAGAAGTGATGGCGGTCTGTGCTGGATGAAAGATGAAAAGCAAAGATGAAGGACTTAACCTAGAGACGTCACTGGTGAGTCAGTGTTACCTGTACACTGACACTATACACTGTATACTATATACAGCGGTCCTGTGTACAATGTCACCAGTGATCACTGTATTACCTGTACACAGACACTGCACACTAAGTACAGATCTCCTGTGTATAATGGCACTTATGGTGATAGTATTGTATTTTTTCATTACCGATCAGTATTGTAGTATTCAGTCACTATGTGGTGGTAATATGTGGTCTGGACATGGTGTTGCGGTATTTGTCCCTTGTATGTGGTATTATTTGGTCACTTTTTGGTGGTAATATGTGGTCTGGTCATGGTGTGACGGTATTTGTTCCTTGTATGTGGTGTTATTTGGTCTCTGTGGTGGTAATATATTGTCTGGTCATGGTGTGGAGGTATTTGTTCCTTGTATGTGGTATTATAGGTCACTATGTGGTGGTAATATGTGGTCTGGTCATGGTGTTGTGGTATTTGTTCCTTGTATGTGGTATTATAGGTCACTATGTGGTGGTAATATGTGGTCTGGACATAGTGTGACGTATTGGTTCCTTGTATTTGATATTATTCCATCACTGTGGTGGTAGTATGTGGTCTGGACATGGTGTGGCGGCATTTGTTCCTTGTATGTGATATTATTGGTCATTTTAAAAATTGAAAATTAAATAAAAATATGCCTAAATTGTACTGGATATTAATAAATATTTAATACTGTAGGTTACAGTACAGTAGGGCCCGGCCAAAAGAGTATACCATGTTATGGTGGCGGCTTAAAAAAATCTTTTGGCCAAAACAAGAGCTGCTGGCTATATGTGTGATCTGGTGATGGGAACTGTGTGATTGGTGAGAAGTGGAGTTTTTCCAAGAGAGAGTGGTGGGACTGTGGACAGTTTAAGGGGTGGAGGCGGGGCTGGGGTGGAGCCTGGGCGGAGTCTCAAGGGAGCCCCAAAATTTTGCCAGTACGGGGCCCCGAAATTCCTAGCGGCAGCCCTGAGCACATGTGACAGATGTGACAGAGTCTGAAGATGACTTGCAGACATTCTGCTGCCTACAGCATCCTCCAACATGACCAGTTTGGCAGTGGGATAGTAATGGTGTGTGGAAGCATTTCTTTAGAGGGCCGCACAGCCCTCCATGTGATAGCCAGAGGTGCCCTGACTGCCATTAGGTACCGGGATGAAATGCTCAGACACTTTGTGAGACCATATGCAGGTGCACGGGCCCTGGGTTCCTTTTGATCCATGACAATGCTAGGTCTCATGTGGGTGAAGTGTGTCAGTGGTTCCTGCAAGATGAAGGTATTGATGTTATGGACTGACCTGCCCATTTCCCAGACCTGAATCCAATCGAGTACATCTGGGACATCATGTCTCCTTCCATACACCAACTCCACATTGCACCAAAGTGCAACTCCCAAGTGCACCAAAGACTGTCCAGGGTTGACTGATGTTTTAATCCAGGTCTAGGAGGCAATCTTTCAGGAGAATATCTGCTGCCTTATCACGTGCATACCCAGGCATTGTAGGGAGGCATTATAAGGAGGTCATACAGGCACGTGGAGGCCACACACTACTGAGCATCATTTCCTTGTCTTGAGGAATTTCCACCAAAGTTGCATCAGCCTGTAATGTGATTTTCCACTTTAATTTTGAGTATAATTCCAAATCCAAACTTCCATGAGATATTAATTTTGATTTACATTGATCATTTTTATGTTTTATTGTTCTCAACGCATTCCACTATGTAATGAATAAAGATTAGCAACTGCAATATTTAATTCAGTGATATCTAGGGTGTGGTATTTTAGTGTTCCCTTAATTTTTTTGAGCAGTGTATATAATTTTAATTAAGTAGTGAAATTTTTTTTGCTGGATTGCAGTACATGCAGAAAGTCAAGGTTTCCGATCACATTGCGACGGGTGGGGTGAAAGGGCGATAAGTACCTAGAATGGACACCTGTCAATGAATGGTTGTCATAAACTGCTCTGGAGATCAGGGCTGCCACCAGGAATTTCAAGGCCCCATGCTGGCAAAATTTTTGGGTCCCTTTTAGACTCCGCAAATGCTCTACTCCATCTCCTCCTCTACCCCAGCTCCGCCTCCATTCCTCAAACCTCCCACAGTCCCACCACCCACTCTGGGAAAAACTCCACTTCTGTACCATGTCCTCACCAATCACATAGTAACATTTCACACTGAACACCATGATTGGCCGAGCTCTACTCCACTCTAACCTATTAAAAATTTCTTAAAACATCCAAGACTATTTTTAGGTATAGTTTTGTTTATTTTTCTTTAAATGAATGTGTTACATACATTTTTTAAAATAACCAGTAATACCACATACAAGGGACAAATACCATCACACCATGACCAGATCACATATTACAACACGTAGTGACTGAATAATACCACATGAAAGGAACAAATACCGCCACACCATGATCAGACAACATATTATCACCACATACTGACCGAATAATACCACATACAGGGACAAATGCCGTCACAAAATGACCAGATCACATATTACCACAACATAGTGACCAAATAATATCACATACAGGGAACAAATACTGCAACACCATGACCAGATCACATATTACCACCACATAATGACAGGATAATACCACTTACAAGGAACAAATACCGTCACATCATGAACAGATCACATATTACCAAAACATAGTGACGAAATAATACCACATACAGGGAACAAATACTGCAACACCATGACCAGACCATATATTACCACCACATAGCGACCGAATAATACCACATACAAGGGAGAAATACCGCCACACCATGACCAGATCACATATTACCACTAGAGATGAGTGAACTTGTTCGGAAAATATTTGCCAATCTCAAATTCAGTACAAACGTAAGTCATTCAGATTTGTGTTTGGATTCCCAAGCATTTTTTGTAATAATCGGCAAAAGTTGGCCAAAGTTCGGTAAATGACAGAGTTCACTAAGTGCTCTTTCAGACATCAGTGTTTCCGGTAGCAGCATGAGCCACAAAACCGCCTGTACACGTGCACACTGATGACACACAGATGACAACCCTGTGGCATTAGTGTGACATGTATCGGCACCTGGGAATCAGCAGTACTGTTTGTGCTGTTCCCCAGCGCTGGGTGCTGAATTGAAGACAGCTCACATCATGGTCCGCTGCTCGTGCTGTGATCAGCACTAGCAGAGGACAATGTTGTGAGTTGTATTCAACTGTTAACAGTGAGAGCAGGCGGCGACTGATGGGAGTATTCATCAGCTGCCTGCTGTGCTATAAGTGCATAAATATTAAAAAAACAGTTGTGGGGTTCCACTGCATTTTGATAACCAGGCAGTCAAAACTGACGGCTTTGGGCTGTAACCCTCAGCTGTCATCTTCAGCAAGGCTGGTTATCAAGAATTGAGGGGTCCCCACACCGTATTTTTTAATTCATTAAGTAAATAATGAAAAAAATGGCATAGGGTCCCCCCATTTTTGAAATCCAGCCAAGCTAAAGCAAACCGCTGAGGTGCCTGGTATTCCCTGGCTGGTAAAGGGTCAAGGATATTACCAGCCTAAAAATAGCAGCCCACAGCCTCGCCAGAAAAGGTGCATCTGTTAGATACGCCAATTCTGGCACTTTGTCTGGCTCTTCCCACTTACCTTGTAGAGATGGCAAGTGGGTTTCATATTTGTGGGGTTGATGTCACCTTGGTGTTGTCTGGTGACATCAAGCCCACAGGTTAATAATGCAGAGGCGCCTATAAGACACTTATCTATTACTAATCCTATAGCTATATTGTAAACAAACAAAGAGCCAGAATATAGTCCTTTACTTGAAAAAATGACACAGACTCCTTTAATGAATCTAAATTAACCCATACTGATGCTTTCGCCCTGTCCACAGAAGCCATGGTATCCTGTAACAGAATTAAAATAATAAACCACAATATTCCTCACTTGTCCACTGAGAAGAGAATAATCCATTCGTCCTACGACGGGTCTAGCTCCGCTTCATCTAGATGGCGGGCTGTTATGAATGTGCTGGAGATGGTTTCTGAGCAGAGGCTCCCTCTGGTGGTTGCAGACAGTACTGAACCTTACAGCGAGGAATGGCAATCTGGGATCACGGACTGGACTGATATAAGGGAGGTTCTCTCCCATGATGGTCGCCGGTGATCAATTGTTCTTGTCTCAATTGTGGTTCCTGGTTCATTTGGAAGTCTGCTGAAGTCTTGCATGCATCTGCTGCTTTCAGATAAGATATTTTCTGCTTTTCTTTTTGTGCTTGCTTTTTGCATAATTTTCTGCACTTTTGTGGAGGCCAGCCGGGTCCCCTCCTGGGGCCTGTGCTCCTCTCAGTTTATCTGTAGCCACTGTTATTTGTTCATTTGCTTTTTCCTGTTTTTTCAGTGGCTGCGGCTTAGTTTTGTTACACCAGAGATCTGATTTAGGTGGTGTAGATCGTGTGATCTCAGGTGTTTTTGCAATCAGAAGAGTTGGTATTTTTTAGGGTTTTTTGTTGGATTGCAGTCAGAATTCTTTCCTGTACTTTTCTGTCTAGACAGATTGGGCCCCAGCGTTTGCTCATTCTATTTTCTGTCTGTGTCCGTGCTTCTTCTTGTCTAACCGCCATTACATGTTTGGGGGAAGACATTTTGCACGCTCAGTTGTCTTGGGTAGTGTTCAGACTAAATTTCTGTTGACTATTACCCTGATTTGCTCCCTGTCCACATTTACTGCTCAGGCTTTTGTTGATTCAGGAGCAGCTATTAACCTGATGGATTTTGACTTTGCCAAATGTTGTGGGTTTCCCATGATACCCCTGCGGAAGTCTATTCCCCTACTGGGAATTGATTCTACCCCTTTGGCGGAGAATAAACCCCAGTTTTCTACTCAGGTGATAATGAGGGTTGAACCAGATCATCAGGAGAGTTGCAAATTTCTGGTGCTGCATAATCTGCATGACATTATTGTACTAGGTTTCCCTTGGTTACAGTCTCATAATCCTGTTTTGGATTGGAAATCTGTGTCTGTGACCAGTTGGGGCTGCCAATGTGTTAATACTGACACTCCTGTTTTTTCTGCCTCTCCCCAGTCTCAGGATGTTCCTGACTTTTTGACTAATTTTTCGGATGTATTTAGTGAAAGTAAATCTGCATCCTTGCCCCCTCACAGGAGCTATGATTGCGCTATTGAATTAGTGCCTGGTGGTAAATTTCCTAAAGGTCGCCTTTTTAACTGGTCTGTACCTGAACACGATGCTATGCGATCTTATATCAAGGAGTCATTGGAGAAGGGTCATATCAGACCATCCTCTTCACCCTTGGGCGCCGGTTTTTTCTTTGTGGCCAAAAAGGATGGTTCATTGAGGCCGTGTATTGATTATCGTCTCTTGAATAAGATCACTGTGAAGTATCAATATCCGTTACCCTTGATTTCTGACCTGTTTTCCAGAGTGAAAAGTGCTAGTTGGTTTACCAAGCTTGACCTCAGGGGGGCGTATAACCTTATTCGCATTAAGCACGGCGATGAATGGAAGATGGCGTTTAATACCCCAGAGGGGCATTTTGAGTACCTAGTGATGCCCTTTGGGCTCACTAATGCTCCTTCCGTCTTCCAATCCTTTATGAATGATATTTTCAGGGATTTTGTGGATAAATTTCTGATTGTTTATTTGGATGATATCTTGATTTTTTCCATTGACTGGGACTCTCATGTGAAACATGTTCGGACTGTGTTCCAGATTTTGAGAGAGATTGCACTGTATGTGAAGGGATCAAAGTGTCTTTTTGGCGTACAGAAGGTCTCATTTCTGGGATTCATTTTGTCTCCATCTGTTATTGAAATGGACCCGGTTTTGGGTTTTGCCAAGTTTTATCGTAAATTTATTGGTAATTTCTCCGGTGTTGTTAAACCATTGACTGATTTGACCAAAAAGGGTTCTGATGTGGTGAATTGGCCTCCTGAGGCAGTTTCTGCGTTTCAGGAACTTAAGCAGAGATTCACTTCTGCTCCTGTTCTACGGCAGCCTGATGTTTCTCTACCGCTTCAGGTGGAGGTTGATGCCTCTGAAATTGGGGCAGGTGCCGTTTTGTCCCAAAGAGATCCAGAGACCTCTAAGAGTAACCCTTGTGCCTTTTTCTCTCGAAAATTTTCTCCAACTGAACGTAATTATGACGTGGGTAATCGGGAGTTATTGGCCATGAAGTGGGCCTTTGAAGAGTGGAGACATTGGCTGGAAGGAGCCAAACATCAGGTGGTGGTCCTCACGGACCATAAGAACCTGGTTTATCTGGAATCAGCCAAGCGACTTAATCCTAGACAGGCCAGGTGGGCCTTGTTTTTCACACGTTTTAATTTTGTGGTTTCTTTTCTTCCGGGCACTAAGAATGTTAAGGCGGATGCCCTCTCGAGGAGTTTCTTTGCGGACTCTCCTGAATTATTTGATCCTGCTGTTATTTTGAAAGAGGGTGTAGTACTTTCCGCCATCTCGCCCAATTTGAGACTGGCTCTGGAAGGGTGTCAGGAGGATAAACCTGAGCGCTGCCCTATTGGGAAATTGTTTGTCCCAGACCAGTGGAAGAAGAGTGTGATGTCTGAGATTCATTGTTCCGCGTTGGCCGGTCATCCTGAGATTTTTGGTACCAGAGACTTGGTGAGTCAGTCCTTTTGGTGGCCTACTTTGTCTCGTGACGTCAGGGAATTTGTGCAGTCCTGTGGGACTTGCTCTCGTTCCAAGCCTTGCTCTCGCTCTAGTGGTTTGTTGATGCCATTGCCTGTGCCCAAGAGGCCATGGACCCATATCTCTATGGATTTTATTTCCGACCTCCCTGTTTCTCAGAAAATGACCGTTATCTGGGTAATCTGTGATATGTTTTCCAAGATGATACAACTTGTGCCATTACCTAAGTTACCTTCCTCCTCCGAATTGGTGCCTTGGTTCCTTCAGCACGTGGTTCGGTTACATGGCATTCCGGAGAACATTGTGTCTGACAGAGGAGTCCAGTTTGTTTCCAGATTTTGGAGGACATTTTGTTCTAAACTTGGTGTTCAATTATCTTTCTCCTCTGCATTTCATCCTCAGACCAATGGACAAACCGAGAGAACAAACCAGACCTTGGAGACTTATTTGAGATGTTTTGTGTCTGCTGATTAAGATGACTGGGTCTCTTTTTTGCCTTTGGCTGAGTTTGCTCTTAATAATAGGGCTAGCTCTGCCACCTTGATGTCTCCATTTTTCTGCAATTCTGGGTTTCACCCTCGATTTTCTTCGGGACAGGCGGAGGCTTCTGTCTGTCCGGGTATTGACTCTGTTGTGGAGCGTATGCAGCAGATTTGGGACCAGGTAGTGGAGAGGTTGTCTCTCTCTCAGGAGAGTGCCCAGCGGTTTGCCAACTGGCATAGGACTGATGGTCCTCGGTTTAAAGTGGGGGACTTGGTTTGGTTGTCCTCAAGAAATATCCCTATGAGGGTTGCATCTCCAAAGTTTAAGCCTAGGTTCATTGGACCTTATAAGATCATGGAGATTCTTAATCCTGTTTCTTTCCGTTTGCTTCTTCCAGGGACATTTAAGATCCATAACGTGTTCCACAAGTCCTTATTGAAGAGGTTTGTCGAGCCAGTCGTTCCTATGGCTGCGCCTCCTGACCCTGTTTTGTTGAGGGCAATATGGAGTATTTGGTTGAGAAAATATTGGATTCTCGTTTTTCTAGACAGAAACTCCAGTATTTGGTTAAGTGGAGAGGTTATGGTCAGGAGGACAATTCTTGGGTGTTTGCTTTGGACATCCATGCTAGGAGACTGATCCGTGCCTATCACCAAGCTCATCCTGATCGGCCTGGTTGCACAAGTGAGGATTCGGTGACCCCTCCTCAAGGGGGGGTACTGTTATGAATGTGCTGGAGATGGTTTCTGAGCAGAAGCTCCCTCTGGTGGTTAGATCAAATGCACTACAGGATGCAGCCAGCCCATTAAGCAAGATATCAGCAGCACAGGTGCAAAATACCAGATTAAACAGCCACTCTCCACATACCCATCCAAGGAGGAGGTGACTGCCCAGTATACAATTGCACAATAGAAGCCCACATAGGGTGCCGTTCACACAAGGATACTGCACAGTGTCTGGTTCACAGCCTATTAATCACGCCCATACCATTCGACTAGGAGGGCTGGCCAGTACACTCTCAAATCACACCAGTGTGCACTTTATTTTTCGGGGTGCAGCCAGGCCCAGGCACGTCTGGTCTCACATGAGGGGTGTTCACACTGGTGCGATTTGAGAGTGTACTGGCCAGCCCGCCTAGTCGAATAGTAGGGGCGTGATTAATAGGCTGTGAACCAGACACTGTGCAGTGTCCTTGTGTGAACGGCACCCTATGCGGGCTTCTATTGTGCAATTGTATACTGGGCAGTCACCCCCTCCTTGGATGGGTATGTGGAGAGTGGCTGTTTAATCTGGTATTTTGCACCTGTGCTGCTGATGTCTTGCTTAATGGGCTGGCTGCATCCTGTAGTGCATTTGTTCTGAGATCTGGGCAGGTGAGTGTTGCTGCCTTTTTTTGCTGTTTATATTGAATTTTTGGAGACCTTGAGTCTCCTTTAGTGGTTTTGCTGGATAGTGTAGAGTAGGACTTGTAAGCGTGGGGACCTTTGGCGCAGGTTACAAGCTTACGTATTTTGGCCAAAATATTAACTAATACCCCACTATTTTTGTATTTTTTGCACTTTATTTTTCGGGGTGCAGCCAGGCCCAGGCACGTCTGGTCTCGCATGAGGGGTGTTCACACTGGTGCGATTTGAGAGTGTACTGGCCAGCCCGCCTAGTCGAATAGTAGGGGCGTGATTAATAGGCTGTGAACCAGACACTGTGCAGTATCCTTGTGTGAACGGCACCCTATGCGGGCTTCTATTGTGCAATTGTATACTGGGCAGTCACCCCCTCCTTGGATGGGTATGTGGAGAGTGGCTGTTTAATCTGGTATTTTGCACCTGTGATGCTGATATCTTGCTTAATGGGCTGGCTGCATCCTGTAGTGCATTTGTTCTGAGATCTGGGCAGGTGAGTGTTGCTGCCTTTTTTTGCTGTTTATATTGAATTTTTGGAGACCTTGAGTCTCCTTTAGTGGTTTTGCTGGATAGTCCCTCTGGTGGTTGCAGACAGTACTGAACCTTACAGCGAGGAATGGCAATCTGGGATCACGGACTGGACTGATATAAGGGAGGTTCCCTCCCATGATGGTCGCCGGTGATCAATTGTTCTTGTCTCAATTGTGGTTCCTGGTTCATTTGGAAGTCTGCTGGAGTCTTGCATGCATCTGCTGCTTTCAGATAAGATATTTTCTGATTTTCTTTTTGTGCTTGCTTTTTGCATAATTTTCTTCACTTTTGTGGAGGCCAGCCGGGTCCCCTCCTGGGGCCTGTGCTCCTCTCAGTTTATCTGTAGCCACTGTTATTTGTTCATTTGCTTTTTCCTGTTTTTTCAGTGGCTGCGGCCTAGTTTTGTTACACCAGAGATCTGATTTAGGTGGTGGAGATGGTGTGATCTCAGGTGTTTTTGCAATCAGAAGAGTTGGTATTTTTTAGGGTTTTTTGTTGGATTGCAGTCAGAATTCTTTCCTGTACTTTTCTGTCTAGACAGATTGGGCCCCAGCGTTTGCTCATTCTATTTTCTGTCTGTGTCTGTGCTTCTTCTTGTCTAACCGCCATTACATGTTTGGGGGCTTCCTATTTTCTTTGGGGAACTGCTTCGGGGCAGATAGCTTTCATCTTTCTGCCTTTAGGTGTAGTTATCTCTCAGGCTGTGACGAGGCGTCTAGGATCAATGTGGGAAACGCTCCACAGCTACCTCTAGTTGTGTGGTTAGTTCAGGTTACTGCAATCCAATAGGTACCAGCCTCTCTGGTGTATTGCCGTTTTTGCTTTTTCTTCTCAGCTACCTAAACATAACAGCGGGCTGCATTGTCACATGATGCGACTATACAGCCTACCATCCAGCAGGGATACTGAGAAGTGTGTGCTACCGCTACTCAGTGTCTCGCGGTGTACTCCTATGACCTGACTGATGTCACCATGAGTGTGAGAGAGTTCTCTTGTTCGCGATGCCGTCAGAAAGGTCAATGAACTCCATTCAACTTCCTGATGTCAGGGTGAGCGCCGTTACAACTTCTCCCACGGCGCTCACACATAGCCCCTTACCAGCCTGGGAATATCAGCCTCCAGCTGTCAATTATAACTTGGCTGATTGTCAAAAATGGGGGGATCCCACGCCATTTTTTAAACTTATTTATTTAAATAATTAAAAAAACAGTGTGGAGACCCCTCTTTTCTTGATAACAAGCCTTGCTAACACTGACAGCTGAGGGTTGCAGCCCGCAGTTGTCAGTTTTGTCTGGCTGGTTATAAAAAATACAGGGGAACTCATGTCATTTTTAAAAACAATTATTTATAGTGCAATTGATTGGTCAATTCATTGCTGCCACTTTTCCTGGTGTCTGCCCCTAATTTTATCTGAAACTGAGGTCTTTGATGACGCTTTCCAGAGAATGCGGCAGTAATTGCTGCCTCTGTCTCCTAATTATGCTTTGTTTGCGTATCCCAGCATGCACAGGAATTGTCAAACGATGTGCCATCAAAAAGGAAGTAAAAAAAAATAAGAAGAGCAGATACATAGTGTAGTGAGGGAATGACAGGTAATTATTAATGCAAGTACACTGAAAAATAGTTTAGATTATGGTCTCAAATATATAGGGATTAAGGGCTTACTCACATTGGTGTATAATAAGGAGGAATGCAATGCGAGAAAAGACCAGCATGATGCAGAGAGTCTGAATCGCCATCATGTAACTAGGAAGATTACATACTTATACATCATGACAACTGCATGAGCACACACACACAATACACACATTACAACACGCAGCCTGCATACACACTATACACAGATAAATACACACATCGTCTAAATTTTTGGTACCCCTCATTTAATGACAGAAAAATCCACAATGGCACAGAAATAACTTGAATCTGACAAAAGTAATAATAAATAAAAAATCTATGAAGATGAACAAATGAAAGTCAGACTTTTCAACCATGCTTCCACAGAATTTTAAAAAAATAAAACTCATGTAATAGGCCTGAACAGAAATAATGGTACCCTGAAAATAATGTGACAAAAGGGACATGTTAAATCGCGGTGTGTCCACTAATTAGCATCACAGGTGTCTACAATCTTGGAATCAGTGAGCGACCTGTATAGAGGGTTACAGATACTCACTGTACTGTTTGGTGACATGGTGTGTATCACACTCAACATGGACCAGAGGAAGCGAAGGAAAGAGTTGTCTCAGGAGATTAGAAAGAAAATTATAGACAAATATGTTAAAGGTAAAAGTTATAAGACCGTCTCCAAGCTGCTTGATGTTCCTGTGACTACAGTTGCACATATTATTCCCATCGCCACACAATAAGAGAAAAAAGAATGGATCTACCTGTGGCAAAACACTTTTGTATGCCCGGTCATAGCATGATGGACATGGAATCACTTGTATTAAAATCTAACTTTAAATCTGAGAGAGATAGAAAGGTTTGGGAATATAAACTCATGATGACCTTTGACACTCTTAGTGCTGGAATGAATATATCCCAAGGTTTCATGTCTTTCTACATCAAGGAATCTGCTTCTCTGACCTTCAAGGGGCATCAAAACACAATACCAGACCCCAATCAGAGGGCAATTAAACTTTCACTCCTTATCTATGAACTGTTCCAATATTTATGTTCATCCCTCTGCCATAATGACAGTTCTGCTTCACGTCACTTGTCTTATCTTATTGCATTATTTCTGTGCTGTGTTGTGTATAAATATGTGATTCTTCAGATGTTGTATTAGTCTTTGCCTGATGAAGAGACCTGAGTAGTCTCGAAAGCTTGCAATTTGTTACCATCTTTTCAGTTAGCCATTAAAAGGTATCAACCACTGAGGACTCTCAAGTCTAAATATTTTTTTATCTACTGGCTAACACGGTACGAAGATACACATCTTTCCTATAACATATTATTCAAAAATTTAAGCTCCATGGGACTGTAGCCAACATCCCTGAATGTGGCTGCAGGAGGAAAATTGATGACAAATCAAAGAGACGGATAATACGAATGGTAACAAAAGAGCCCAGAAAAACTTCTAAACAGATTAAAGGTGAACTTCAAGCTCAAGGAACATCAGTGTCAGATCGCACCATCTGTCGTTGCATGAGCCAAAACTGACTTATTGGGAGACGACCAAGTAGGACACCATTGTTGAAAAAAAATGATAAAAAAGCCAGACTGGAATTTGCCAAACTACATGCTGACAAGCCACAAAGCTTCTTGGAGAATGTCCTATGGACAGATGACACAAAAATTTAACATTTTGGCAAGGCACATCAGCTCTATGTTCACAGATGGAAAAATGAAGCATATGAAGAAAAGAACACTGTCCTTACTGTGAAACGTGGAGGAGGCTCTGTTATGTTCTGGGGCTGCTTTGCTGCATCTGGCACAGGGTGTCTTGAATCTGTGCAGGGTATAATGAAATCTCAAGACTATATATAGGGATTCTAGGGAGAAATGTGCTGCCCAGTGTCAGAAAGCTTGGTCTCAGTCGCAGGTCATGGGTCTTGCAACAGGATAATGACCCAAAGCACACAGCTAAAAACACCCAAGAATGGCTAAGAGGAAAACTTTGGACTATTCTGAAGAGGCATTCTATGAGCCCTGACCTAAATCCTATTGAGCATCTTTGGAAAGAGCTGAAACATGCCGTCTGGAAAAGGCAACATTCAAACACGAGACAACTGGAGCAGTTTGCTCTTGAGGAGTGGGCCAAAATACCTGTCGAGAGGTGCAAAAGTCTCATTGACAGTTACAGGAATTGTTTGATTGCAGTGATTGCCTCAAAAGATTGCGTAACAAAATATTAAGTTAAGGGTACCATCATTTCTGTCCAGGCCTATTTCATGAGTTTTATTGTTTTTAAATTCCGTGGAAGCATGGTTGAAAAGCAATGTCTGACTTTCATTTGTTCATTTTCATAGATTTTGGATTTATTACTTTTGTCAGATTCAAGTTATTTTTGTGACCATTGTGGGTTTTTCTGTCATTAAATGAGGGGTACCAACAATTTTGACCATGTGTGTACATATATATTCACTCTTTTATTCATCATTGAGGACAGGAAAAGGGGGGGTCATGTAGTTAGGAATCAGCAGCAGACGGAGCTTTTGTCAGTCCTGTACACCTCCTGTCCCGACAGCTGAGCTGCTAGGAGCATTACAAGAGGGAGGGGCTCCTGTGTTTGAATAACAGCTATAGAGGGGAAAGTGCTGTAAGGTTTCTCCCCCCTCCTTTGGAATGTTACTCCACTCCCCTCTCATCCCCTCTCCCAAGTAAAGTTAAGCCCTCTCTTCAATACTTTCTCCCATCTCCTCTCTCCTCTGCACTCTCATTCTCCCTACATACCTGGCCCCGCCCACCTCTTCCCTTTCTTGCTCATTGCCAAGGACACTCACAGGGAAACTTCTCCTGTCACTGGCGCTGAGGAGGTGCTTCACAGCTAATTACAGACACACACCATGCAGGGCTGTGTTTAAACATTCTGCTGTGTGTGCGCATGGTTGTGTTCACAATCAAAGATGGCTGACTGACACTCCCTCTGGGGCATAGTGAGCAGAAGCAAAAGAGGACGGGCCCGGACCGGGTCAGACACTGTGCCAGCGTGTTTCAGGCAATCTGGGCCCCCCTCTTTTGCTTTTGCTCCTGCTCACCGGGCTCCATTCACCAGTAATGCCCTACTGGCAGCTTTGCTAGCAATAATTCTTTGTGCACGCACGCAGTGATTTCCTGTACATGTACCCAACTATATCATGACAACTGCTGCTCAGAACCGAAACAGACAAATCCTGTTTAAAATAAAATAATACAATGATTAACTTTGGAGATATTTTACTGTACAGTTTTTTTCCCCATTATGATGTTTTTTCCATAAATACACATTCATTTAAAAATTCTACTAGTTGCCCATGGGAACGGCTGACCATTTTACTCCACTTTTAGACATTGTTAGTCCTTACAATGATAAAGAGAAGCTTGGGAAACTTTCTCGAATGCAAAAAATGAAAAATAAAAAGGAAACTTTGGTGAAAATGGAAAATCTTATCCAAAACTAATGAAAATCAGTCCATTTAAGAGCTATATACACAAAATGTTACATTACTTTTAATCTCGACTATTTGCAAAGTTGCTTAATTTTTTTTTACATTTTAAGGGCACAGCTCTTCAGCCTCCTCACTTCTTTGTTGCACATGTGGGTGTGCTCCTTCATGAGTGACAATTATTAAGGCTATGCCACACTAAGCGAGATCGCTGACGAGATCGCTACTGCGTCACCATTTAGGACGCAGTAGCGATCTCGTTAGCGACTTAGCTGTGTGTGACATGTAGCAGCGATGTGGCCCCTGCTGAGATGTCGCTGATCGCTTATGAACGTTCTGAGACGTTTTTTGGTCGTTGGTGTCCCGCTGGTGAGCCTGAATCGCTGAGTGTGACACCCTTTATGAACGACTTCACCAGCATCGCAGGTGGGACTAGGTTTTCCCAACGACCGCAGAGGTCGTTATACAGATCACTGATGAGTTGTGTTTGGAATCACAGATCGCTGATGAGTTGTGTTTGGAATCTAACTAGCGATCACATAGCGATCGCACTAGCGATCTCGCCAGGTTAAGTCGTTATCGTGATCGCTAGTGCGATCGCTAAGTGTGGCAGTGCCTTTATGGTTGAGAAGCATTGTCCTTCTACAGACCTGAATGTGCTACAGTGACATATAGAGATAACAGGGTCTTTGAACAAGTGGATGTCTCTGCAGCTAATGGGGAAAGTAAGCATTGATTAGGAAAACTCTGACTAAGCAGCCAATATGTGGGGGCCACAGGCATGTGTTTTTACAGGACTGAAAACTGCAGCTCCAGATGAGGAGCTGGAATGGGAGGGGAAGGTGGGACTTGTGAGCAGCACTGTCTAAATGCTCAATATAAATTAATAGACTGGATAGAGGTGGCTTGAATCTCAAGAGTCAACTCCTAATCTTGGAATATCTCTACTGCTCATATTTGGCCCCTCTCTGGTGATCAAGTCTCCTTGGTAATGAGCTGGAAACAATGCAAGACAAAAGTTCTCATAGCTGGAGAATGAGAGCAGATAGAAAAAAGAAAGTCAATTGCAAACTTAATTATTTTCTAACTAACTGTATCAAGTTTAAAACAGAACAATAATTTAAACCATAAAAGTTATAAATCTGAAATAAATAATGTTGTAAACTTAAAGATTAGAAAAGCATGTCAGTTTGCTCCCAGAAACACCACACATGTTAATCTGTTGTGTCAGCTCCATTAAAATGAATGAAGGTAAACTGCTAAACCACATATTACCTGAGGACGAATGTGGTCTTCAGAAATAAGCAGCTGTGTTTTTATTTTGCCTGTATGGTTGCAAAGGTTGGGGAAAAAAGAATTGGTCATATAGGATTTCATCAAATTAGATCACGTGTACTTGCAGGAAATAATTTACTGCCAGAAGTCTGCTGCAGGATGAGGCATAACCAGGATTCTCAATGCAGGTTTCTCAGTGCAGCACGACTGGCTCTCAGGACTGAAATAGCAAAAAAAATACATGTAATTTTATAGAAGAAAAAGGAAGGACATTTTATTAGCTTACAATTGATTTGATATGTGACAAGACTTACAATTAATCTGTGCATTTTCATTAGGGTAAGTGTATTCATAACCCTTAGTAACCACAATTAGAGAACTCTTTATCCCCAACTGCTATTTGGTATTCCAATGCATTTAAGATGCAAAGCAAATGAAACTGTCACAAGATTCTGATGCAGATACACTACACAGCCATTTCCAAGCAGAAGTCTAATATCAGCACAATTATATTGGTTCCCATATTGCTTGGGTTTACAAAATATCTGTCTGTGTGCATCATAATCTAGGGTCCACATGTAAAAATGAAGCTCCTGCGTTCATGAGGATACAACTTTGACACATACTACCTTCTTAACTTCTGTCCTTACTTGAGATCTGGGGAAGCTGGAGGGAAGTCAACACCTAGAATGCTTTGTCATGTTCATCAAACCTTTTCTGAACAGTATAGCAGGCAAGGCTGCCACTAGGAATTTCTGGGCCCCATACTGGCAAAATTTTCGGGGCCCCCTTGAGACTCCGCCCAGGCTCCACCCCAGCCCCGCCTCCACCCCTCGAACTGTCCACAGTCCCACCGCTCTCTCTTGGAAAAACTCCACTTCTCACCTATCATACATTAACAGTTCCCATCACCAGATCACACATATAACCAGAAGCTCTTGTTTTGGCGAAAAGATTTTTTAAGCCGCCACCATAACACGGTAGACTCTTTTGGCCGAGCTCTACTCTACTGTTACCTATTAGATATTTGTAAAAATATCCAATACAATTTAGGTATATTTTTATTTATTTTTAAATTTTTTTAAATGACCAATACTATCACATACAAGGAACAAATATCGCCGCACCATGTACAGACCACATATTACCACCACAGTGACCGAATAATATCACATACAAGGAACAAATACCGCCACACCATGACCAGACCACATATTACCACCACAGTAACCGAATAATATCACATACAAGGAACAAATACCGCCACACCATGACCAGACCACATATTACCACCACAGTGACTGAATAATATCACATACAAGGAGCAAATACCACCACACCATGACCAGACCACATACTACCACCACAGTGACCGAATAATATCACATACAAGGAACAAATACCGCCACACCATGGCTGGACAACATATTACCACCACAAAGTGACCAAATAATAGCACATACAAGGGACAAGTACCGCAACACCATGTCCAGACCACATATTACCACCACATAGTCACTGAATACTACAATACTGATCAGTAATAAAAAAACACAATACTATTACCATAAGTGCCATTATACACAGGAGATCTGTACTTAGTATGCAGTGTCTGTGTACAGGTAATACAGTGATCAATGATATTATACACAGGAGCTCTGTATATAGTATACAGTGTATAGTGTCAGTGTACAGGTAACACACTGACTCCACCACGTCTCCAGTGACATCTCTAGGTTAAGTCCTTCATCTTTGCTTTTCATCTTTCATCCAGCACAGACCGCCATCACTTCTTCCAGCCAGGGCTCTTCTCTGCAGGAAATAACACAGTTATCTAGAGCACCACTTGCAGAACACATTACTTATTTTTTTCCCAACTTCTACATTACACCACATGAAGAAAAAAAGCGACATAGTATCACTCTGCAGAGTTATAGGACCGCCCCCCCATTTAAAACAGTATCCTCAAAAAATAAAATAAATACATCACTGCAGTAATAATATCCCTTAATTAGCCCCTATGGTAACAATATCCCCATCCTGGCCCCCGTGTGTCTCATTCCTGGCTTCAGCCATATGTTCTCCCATCCCGCCCTCATGAATATCCATTCTGCCCGATATGATCTCCCCATCCTGCCCCATCTGTCTCCACCGTATCCATCCTGCCCCATGATCCTGCATGATCTGTCTCAATCAAGCCCCGTGTCTCCATTCTGCCCCCTGTGTCTCCAATCATGCCCCCTAGTGTCTCCAATCATGCCCCCTGTGTCTCCAATCATGCCCATTGTGTCTCCAATCATGCCCCCTGTGTCTCCAATCATGCCCCCTGTGTCTCCATTCTTCCCCCTGCATCTCCATTCTGCCCCCTGTGTCTCTATTCTGCCCCCTGTGTCTCCATTCTGCCCCCTGTCTCCAATCATGCCCCCTGTGTCTCCAATCCTTTCCCCTGTGTCTCCATTCTTCCACCTGCATCTCCATTCTGCCCCCTGCGTCTCCATTCTGCCCCTGTGTCTCCAATCATGACCCCGTGTTTCCAATCATGCCCCCTGTGTCTCCAATCCTGCCCCCCAGTGTCTCCAATCATGCCCCCAGTGTCTCCAATCCTCTCCTGTGTCTCGAATCCTGCCCCCAGTGTTTCCAATCCTGCCCCCAGTATCTGCAATCCAGCCACCTTGTCTCCATTCTGCCACCCAGTGCCTCCAATCATGCCCCCGTGTCTTTCAATCTATGCCCAGTGTCTCCAATCCTGCCCCCAGTTTCTCCAATCATGCCCCCCAGTGTCTCCAGTTATGCCCCCAGTGTCTCCAGTCATGCCCCCAGTGTCTCCAATCCTGCTCCAGTGTCTCCAATCCTGCCCCCAGTGTCCCCAATCCTGCACCCAGTGTCTCCAATTCTGCCCCAGTGTCTCCAATCCTGCCCCCAGTGTTTCCAATCCTGCCCCAGTATCTGCAATCCAGCCTTGACTCCATTCTGCCCCCCAGTACCTCCAATCCTGCCCTCAGTGTCTCCAATCATGCCCAGTGTCTCCAGTCATGCCCCCAGTCTCTCCAATCCTGCCTCCAGTGTCCCCAATCCTGCCCCCAGTGTCTCCAATCATGCCCACATTGTCTCCAATCATGCCCCCATGTCTTTCATTCTGCCCCCAATGTCTCCAATCATGCCCCCAGTGTCTCCAATCATGCCCCTTGTGTCTCCAATCATGCCCCAGTGTCTCCAATCCTGCCCCCAGTGTCTCCAATCCTGCCCCTGTGTCTCCAATCCTGCCCCCAGTGTCTCCAATCCTGCCCCCTGTGTCTTAATCCTGCCCCGTGTGTCTCCAATCATGCCTCCAGTGTCTCCATTCTGCTCCCAGTGTCTCCAATCCTGCCCCCAGTGTCTCAAATCCTGCCCCAGTGCCTGCAATCCAGCCACCTTGTCTCCATTCTGCCCCAGTGCCTCCAATCATGCCCCCATGTCTTTCATTCTGCCCCCATGTCTTTCATTCTGCCCCCCTCTATCACCAATCCTGCCCCGTGTCTCCAATCATGCCCCGTTTCCATCCTGCCCTGTCTCAATCCTGCCGGGCCTGACTTGCCACTTTCTTTTTTTAAATCAGATGGTTTTTATTAACATTTTCAGTATAACAAACAAGTGAAAACAACTGTATCACCATCCATCCCACCTCCCCCACAACCCCCAGATCCCCCGCCCACACCCACACCCCCAGCCCGGTCCACATAAAGATAAGAAAATTATACAAAAAAGCACAAACCTTATGAAAATATACAGTATATGCACATAGACACAGTGGATAACAATGTCGACCATGATCATCTACAAGACAAATAGATTCGCTGCAGGTAGACCCGGAGTGTTCAGCCAACCAGCCCAAATTTGCTCAAAGGTACTCGGTCGCTCCCTCTTAAGGTATATAGCTTTTTCTCTATAGAGTATATAGTTTAATTTATTGATATATTCTGTCCGAGATGGCACCTTGTCTGAGATCCAATGGTATGCTATCAGTTTCCTAGCCGCATAGAGCATTCTGGCAACTGCGGTTTGAAGGTATTCATCTCCCCCCACATCTTCCACATAACCCAAGACACAAACAAAGGGATCCCGCGGGATATCCTGTCCTGTAGTTACGTGAATCAAATTAAGAACCAGAATCCAAAATACCTGCAGGCAGGGAAACTTCCACAACATATGCAAGATATCAGCATTCTTGAGCGCACATTTAGGGCACTGCGAATCCGTCTTCAACCCCCTATCAAATAACCATTTAGGGGTTCTATAAACTCTATAAAGAATATACAGCTGTGACAAGAGACAGTCTGGGGACCATCTGCAGAATATATTACCATTGATCCCCTGAAATGACGTCCAACTGTTGCTCCCACTTCACTAGCGCTCCTATTGGATGCCTCACCAAAACCATTGAGAGAAGTCCACCATACACAAACGAGATTAAACCCCTAGTGCAGTGTTTCTCAACTCCAGTCCTCAGGACCCACCAACAGGTCATGTTTGCAGGACTTCTTAGTATTGCACAGGTGATAATTTTATCACCTGCTCAAGCATTAATTCCACCACCTTTGCAATACTAAGGAAATACTGAAAACATGACCTGTTGGTGGGTCCTGAGGACTGGAGTTGAGAAACACTGCCCTAGTGGATGCCTGCAGCCCGAGCCTGCTAACAATAGCATCCTGTTGTGTAGTTATACTATTCATTTGGTTCTGCACTGTGTAGGCATGCCGCAACTGCAGATACTTGAAGAACATAGAGTGTTGGAGCAGAAAATCCCGTCTCAGTGTGTCAAAAGACTTAAAAACCCCATTTTCCACTAATTGCGACAGCCACCAAATACCTATTCGCCTCTAGTGGGCAAAACCTTTAAGCGATCTCATTTGCGGCAAATACAGGTTATCCCAAATAGGGGACTGACTTGCCACTTTTAATATCAATTAAAAAAAAAACTTTCCTCTTACCTTGCCGCGCTCCAGTGGCGAGCAATCTGTACCCCAACGAGAAAGCACGCACTCGCCAGCGACTGACAATGACGTCAGATGCCTGCGACGTGCACGCTGACGTCAGCTGCTAGCCTCTGATTGGCTGGCAGCTTTAACTATTGCCGTGCTGTCCCGCAGGCAATAGAGTAACTGAACGTGCGTCCTGGACGCAGGTTCAGTTACTTGATCGGCAGAATCCTGCCGCTGGGGGCAGGGCAGTGGGGCCCGATGGGTAAAGGTGCTGATCGGGCCCCATATGCCAGTCACGGCAGTAATGCCCTGATGGCGGCCCTGATAGCAGGGCATATAATTCGGCTAAAAGAGTGCAATAGCTTTCGTGAGAGCAACTGCTGTAAAGAGGTGTGCTTGGTCTGCAACAATGTTTAAAGGGGTTGTCCGCTACTAGGACAACCCCTTCTAAAACTAAATGTTTGGTCCCGATAAAATAATAAAGCTTATATTCACCTCCCGTGCCGGCACCGTTCCTGTAGTGTCAGCACTTGCTCGCTCTCCCCGAGGCTGTGATGTGGTGTTGTAACATGTGATGCCCAATCAGCGCTGGCGTCAGTGTCTCCGCCTTCAGACAAACTGAACATGAAGAGGATCAGCTGCATGTGGCTGCATGTATTTTTATGCAGCCGCACGCTCCGGTCCGAGTGTCGGCAGCAGTGCGGCAGTGACAACGGCCTACAGGAGAAAATGGCAGGAATCCGTTCTCTGCTTGCTGCCCGCTTGTGTCAGAGAGAAAGTTGCCGGCGACGACGATGCTGCACGAAAACGGACAGAGAGGTGAGGGAGTGGCGCTGTTTTTTTTTTTTTACCAGTGCACTGGTGAGAGGACAATGAGTGGTGCTGGGGTACAACAAAGATGGAGGTGGGAGGAGAGGACAATGATGGAGGCAGCGGAGAGGACAATGATGGAGGTGGTGGAGAGGACAATTAAGGGTGTGGGAGAGAACAATGAGGGGGCTGGGGATTAAGATGGGAGTACTGGGGACTTATAATAGACTTATGAACAAGGAGAGGGTACTGAGGACGTTAGATATAGATGTAAAATTAATTGGGTCGTGGAGAGGGTGCTAAGTCCCTGATAGCTTCCTCGCCCATCTCACAATTCATTATGATACTATCAGGGACTTAAAATTTATTGAGGAGAGGATTAAGGGGTAAGGTGCATAGGACACTATATTATGAATTGACAGGTGGGAGAAGACGCTATCAAGGACTTGTAATAAATTGGGAGGTGGTGGAGGATGCTCAGTACCTGATAGCACCTTCTCCGACCTCTAAATTCATTATGATGCTATCAAGTGCTTATAATTAATGGATACAGGAAAGATGTATATCTTTGTATCGTGTTAGCCAGTAGATAGAAAAATATTTAGAATGGAGAGTCCTCAGTGGTTGTACTCTATATCGCCTCTATAGTAAAGCAGAACTGTCATTATGGGAGAGGGATGAACAGTTGTGGCAATAACAACAAAACTGTCATTATGGGAGAGGGATGAACAGTTGTGGCAATAACAACAAAACATTACCAGACCCCAATCAGAGGGCAATAAAACTTTCACACTCCTTATCTATGAACTGGTCCAATATTTATTGCCACAACTGTTCATCCCTCTCCCATAATGACAGTTCTGCTTCACGTCACTTGTCTTATCTATTGCATTATTTCTGTGCTGTGTTGTGTATAAATATGTGATTCTTCAGATGTTGTATTAGTTGTTGCCTGATGAAGAGACCTGAGTAGTCTCGAAAGCTTGCAATTTGTTATCATCTTTTCAGTTAGCCATTAAAAGGTATCAACCACTGAGGACTCTCAATTCTAAATATTTTTTTATAATTAATGGAGTGAGTGACACAGGACGGACTAAGGTTAAACTTATGTGCACATGTTCAGGATTTGCAGTAGAAAATTCTGCTGCATATCCTAATGTGTTGGCAGGAAGAACACTGCGTAAAATACTTTTTTTGCATTATTTTTTACATGCTTTTGTTGCATATTTCCCCTGACTCATTAGTATGCATGAAATACACTGCAGGAATTGACGCTATGCAGATTTTAATCTGCTGCAAAACTGCAAGGAAAAAATAAGCAACATGTGCATGAGACTTCAGGGATCTCATTCACTTCGCTTGTACTGTAAAACCTTGCATATTTTCCGTGTGCACATAACCTTACAGTTAACTGGGGAGAGTCACAGAGAATTAATAATTTATATTATTGGGTGGTAGAGATTATAGTTAATGGGTATCTGAAGGTCGTATAATAATAATAATAATTAAAGAAGACACGTCAGAAGCATAAAGATGATGTAATATATTATTGTTGTTCTCTTTTGCTGAGGGAAATGAAAAATGTCTGAAATCATTTTATATAAATCCACTTTTTGAAAGTTGAGCAATAATTTTCACTTAACCTGATGAGATGGTAAATTGCCATTGCACTCAGTTACATTAAGAGATTTTTTTTATTGATAAGTACAAGTAGGAAAAGAATCATGACAGCAGCTGTTTGGGAGTGCATTGTGACTCTCTATGGAGCATGGAGGGCAACATCTTAATGTGTTTATTCAAGACCTCAGAAGAGAAGGGCTGCCAGTACCATAGAGTAGTCTAATGATGTAGAAGTATTTCAAACCTCAATGTGATTTATTTATACTTGGGATCTAAGAGGGAATGTTTCTCCTTGTGGAGAGTTACAAGCCAGCGTAAGGAGACTTATAGGCCATTATCTTTATTTAAAGAGCCCTACTATTAAAAAGAAATATGTTTCTGACTTCAGACTTCTGAAAAATACACTAAATATGTTCTCAGATGGCTTAAAGCTTGTATCAGATGAAGCTATAGTAGTCTCATAGGCTGTCACTTACCATTTAGTTGTCATCTCCGTTATTTATGCATAACCAGCAAACATACCCGCTGCTAAGAATTGTAGCAGGGAATTGAACTGTCGCATAATAAAAGGCCTCTTTGTAGGTGACAGCTCCCTACCCTGAGAAGCAATTTCTACCTATTGTCTCCCCCTATTTTCTTATAGATTGTAAGCTTGCGAGCAGGGTCCTCACTCCTGTAACTGTTAAACTATGTGTTATTCAATAATGTCTTTATTGTTTGTATATGTCCATACTTAATTGTAAAGAGCTGCAGAATATCTTGGCACTATATAAATAAAATTATTATTATTAAAATTGTTAGCCATGGGTATGCTGGATATGCATTACTAAAGAACACAATGACAACTAGATGGTGTCAGATTATGTTTTCTTCTGCAATATATTAATTGAACGTATTTTATATCCATGCTGGGCACAACCGTGCTGTAATTGTAACATCTGGTTATGGATTATATGCAACAGGGCCAGTGATTGAATTGTTTTCGTCTCTTTATAGTCTAGTGTTATGTTTCGGTAGCTGAGGAGAGCAGGCAAAAACGGCAATACACCAGAGAGGTTGGAATCTATTGGATTGCAGTACCCTGACTAACCACCACAACTAAAGGCAGCCGTGGAGCGTTCCTACGTTGGTCCTAGACGCCTCGTCACAGCCTGAGAGATTAACTACACCTAAAGATAGAAAGAGGAAAGCTATCTGCCCCGGAGCAGATCCCCAAAGAACAAAGGAAGCCCCCAAACATGTAATGGCGGTTAGACAAGAGGAAATACAGACACAGACAGAAAATAGTATGAGCAAACGTTGGGGCCCAATCTGCCTAGACAGAAAAGGATAGAAAGGATACTCACTGCAATCCAAAAAAACTCTAAAAAATGCCGACGCTACTGATTTCAAAAACACCTGAGATCACACGACCTCTACTACCTAAATCAGTTCTCTGGTGTAACAAAACTAAGCTGCAGCCACTGAAAAAACTGGAAAAGGAAAATGAACAAATAACAATGGCTCCAGAGGAACTGAGAGGAGCCCAAGCCCCCGGGGGGGAACCTGGCTAACCTCACAGAAATGCAGAGAAATATGCAAATGGTAAGCAAAAAAAAAAAACAGAAAATATCTTATCTGAAAGCAGAAGAAGAGGCAAGACTCAGCAAGCTTCCAAGTGAACCAGGAACCACAGTTGAGACAAGAACAATTGATCACCGGCAACCATGATGGGAGGGAACCTCCCTTATATCAAGCCAGTCTGTGAATCCTGATTGCCAATCCTCATTGAATGGTTCAGTACTGTTAGTAACCACCAGAGGGAGCTTCTGCTCAGAATTCATTTCCAAAACATTCACAACAGTCTAGCTTGTGATTTACCAAGTCAAATCCTCCAATTGTTGTTTGCAGTTTCCAGAAAGTATTAGAAATCCCATCTCAATGTAGATATTTTGGCAACCTAGTCAACACAAAAAATTAATATATCATCAAAAAACAATTTGAATACTAATGCAGCAAGCACATGATTGGGTAAATCGATGTAGGGTTAAACCTTTTCTTAGGTTTTCATTTATATGCGATTTTGTCCTGAGGAAGAAGTGTGTTTTACTTCGAAACGTATAGATAATAAACCACAGAACTACAGCTCCTTGCATAAGGATTCCTATCTTTCGTCGGCAACCAAATTTTCCTTTCCTTGAACCTGGTCTGACAACTAGTGATGAGCGAACGAGCTCGGATAAGACGTTATTCTTGGGTGTTATCAGAGTATCTTGGGCGTGCTTGTATATTATGCTTGAGTGTCTGCGGCTGCTTGATTTGCGGCTGTTAGACATGCAATCCACATATGTGTTTAGGCTGTCTAACAGCCGCAAATCAAGAAGCCGCAGAGACTCGAACATAATATACAAGCATGCCCAAGATACTCTGATAACACCCGAGCATGCTCAGATAAGACGTTATCCGAGCATGTTCGCTCATCACTACTGACGACCTATGGATCTTCAGCAGCCAATTGCCTATCAAATGTTGTGAAACACAACTTTATCAGGTTAGCACATCCAGTTCTTTATAATTCATTCACTGTCGGATAAGACCTTATTTGCACTAGTTGCTCCCCAGCTTCCCTCCAACTTTCTGTAGGGGCACATAAAATGGCATAAGAGCTGAATGTGCTCGATATTTTAATGTAATTGGCACAGTTTTGTTTTGCAGTTCTCGGATGAGCTGTACATTACCGATCACATAAACCCCCACTTCCAACAATGACCCTACTGCAACTTTTATTAACTTTCCCTAAAGATGTTCAAAGAGATTTTAGAATAAATTGTAAGAAATACAAATGCTGGGGGTTGTCTGTTCTCCAATTCCATGGGGATCGTTATCATTACATAATGTGGTTAAATAATGCAGGATGCATGGTGTCAGAGGACGGCACTACAAACCCACATTAAACTAATTCAACCAATGTTTTAATACAATAATCCACAGAAGGAAAGCAAACTAGGCCATGCAATGCATTGAATACCAATTATTCA
>JARQOD010000001.1:821356646-821486710 GCA_033576555.1 Oophaga sylvatica | reverse complement strand
AAGCTAGTCTGTTTACCAGACCCAAGGGGTTGTTTTGCCTTCTCCCTTTAACCACTGCACAGCGGACAGCCAATCACAAAGCTAGTCTGTTTACAGACCCAAGGGGTTGTTCTTGCCTTCTCCCTTTAACCACTGCACAGTGATCTGAACTAATGCACAGGCCCCTGGTGTGAGGCCATGGAGTCAGTTGCGGCCATTGGTGCGGGCTGGCGGGAGTGGTCAGGTAGCCAGATTAGAACAAGGAGGTCATTAAAGGTAAAAAAAAATCAGAAGATGGTTGAATAGTCAGTGAATGGTCAATGTCTTCACACGAAAAGTGCTAGAACAAAAGAGGTTGAAATCTAGAGATGAAAATCAGGCAAGTAGAACTTTTATCTTTCAGTTCCCAGCAGTAATCTGGGAGTAATAGTAAGGTATGGTATTGTCCTATTGGCCAAGGCAGGGAACAGTTTATTCAAGTTGGACATCACACATACCACAGACTGTACGGCACTATGGATCTCATCACCTCAGTGCTGAACAGATCCTGACACTTCCCCCATCATGAGCGCATTATACAGAATGGCTACAGCAGCAATGGATACACAGTGCACCTACACCAGCAATGACATGGCTCTCAAAACTATCATTGATTATAGAAACTTCATACTAGACCTCAAGCAGCTCAGATTGTCTGTCTCTCCACTCTTCCTCCAGACTCTGGGACTTGATTTCCAAGGTCTAGTGTGAGGTATCTACAATCAATAATGGTTGGAGAGCCATGTCATCTGCTGGTGTAGGTCCACGGTGTTTTATCAAGACCTAAGTCAGCGCTGCTGTCTACCAGGAAGTTTTAGAGCACTTCATACTTCCCTCTTCCGACAAGCTTTGAAGATAGAAATTTCATTCTCGAGCAGGACTTGGCACTTGTCCACACTGCCAAAAGTACCAGTTCCTGGTTTAAAAACAACTGTCGCTGTGCTTCATTGGCCAGCAAAATCGCCTGACCTTAACCTTGTAAAGCGGAAGATGAGAGCCACCAGACCCAACAATGCAGACGAGCTGAAGGCTGCTATCAAAGCAACCGGGGCTTCCATAACATCTCAGCAGTGCCACAGGCTGATCGCCTCCATGCCACTCCGCAATGATGCAGTAATTGATACAAAAGGAGCCCCGACCAAGTATTGAGTGCATTTACTGAACATGCATTTCAGTAGGCCAATATTTCAGATTTTAAAATATTTTTTTTTCAAGCTGGGTGTTATGATTTGGTAGCTGAGGAGAGCAGGCAAAAAAGGCAATACACCAGAGAGGTTGGAATCTACTGGATTGCAGTACCCTGACTAACCACCACAGCTAAAGGCAGCCGTGGAGCGTACCTACGTTGGTCCTAGACGCCTCGTCACAGCCTGAGAAGCTAACTACACCTAAAGATAGAAAGAGGAAAACTATCTGCCCCGGTGCAGATCCCCAAAGAACATAGGAAGCCCCCAAACATGTAATGGCGGTTAGACAAGAGGAAATACAGACACAGACAGAGAATAGTATGAGCAAACGTTGGTGCCCAATCTTCCTAGAAAGAAAAGGATAGGAAGGACACTTACTGCAATCCAAAAAAAACCTAAAAAAATACCAACTCACTAATTGCAAAAACACCTGAGATCACACGACCTCTACCACATAAATTAGTTCTCTGGTGTAACAAAACTAAGCAGCAGCCACTGAAAAAACTGGAAAAGGCAAATGAACAAATAACAGTGGCTCAGATAAACTGAGAGGAGCACAAGCCCCGGAGGGGACCTGGCTGACCTCCACAGAAGTGCAGGACAAAATGCAAAAAGCAAGCACAAAAATAAAAGCAGAAAACATCTTATCTGTTAGTAGAAGATGCAGGCAAGACACAGCAAGCTTCCAAGTGAACCAGGAACCAAAGTTGAGACAAGAACAATTGATCACCGGCAACCCTGATGGGAGGGAACCTCCCTTATATAAGACCAGGCTGTAACTCCTGATTGCCAATCTTCACAATCTTCATTGAATAGTTCAGTACTGTTTGTAACCATCAGAGGGAGCTTCTGCTCAGAATTCACTTCTAACACATTCACAACACTGGTGTTGTAAAGTATTCTAATTTACTGAGATAATGACTTTTGGGTTTCCATTGGCTGTAAGCCATAATCATCAACATTAACAGAAATAAACACTTGAAATAGATCATTCTATTTGTAATAACTCTAATATAAATAGAGTTTCACTTTTTGTATTGAAGAACGGAAATAAATTAACTTTTTGATGATATTCTAATTTCTTGAGATGCACCTTTATGTAGTGAGAAACCCAGATTTATCTTTTTAATGGCAGGTGACTTCTATTCTTGAAGATTAACTTTTTAGAAGCAGTTATGTCCGCCTCATTTCACTGGGCTGTATAATGCACAGGAACAGCTACATACAATACATACTTAACAATAATCAATGTCACATGTATGAGTTGACAAAATATCAAAAAAGGCAAAATACTGTACTACAAGATCTAAACATAAGCCACCACTTTGATGGTCATAGGTTTTACAGAATCAGATCTCCCATTAAAATAGAGGAAAGAATCTCACAAGATTTTCGGTTTAGTATGCAAAAATGAAAGTAACACCCGTGTCCCTGAAGGAAATAATCTGATTTGCTAATGACAAGAATTTGATAAAAATCTTGTTTTTTTAGGTTTGGAAATGTGATTCCGTCTTTGATTTTCCAAAATATTTGAAGTGATGAAAAAAAATTTGCCAAGATGACAATTAAGACTGCATATTTGTAACAATGACTTATTTCTGCTCTTATATTATTACAAATATAATAAAGATGATAAAAAAGATTTGCAGTACACAGTTCCAATCTCGTCTCGGCATTTGAGGGGCTTAGAAAGCAACATGGATACCCGAGAGACACCAGGCAGAATGTGCTGGTCGCAGAAGTGAAGTCCTGCTGCAACAGTCTGCCGTACCACAGGTCGGAACTTGGTGCTGCAAATCTTTTTTTGATAAATGTAATAATATAACTTGAAGAAACACATTGTACATTTTTTTTAGATCTAAAAACCTTTGCAAACTTTTTAATATATTTTTAAACCAAATAAAATCAAAAAGTAATTTTGCAAATAGTTTTAATTAAAATATCCTCCAAATAGTCTATGCCAAGCTAATTCATACTCACAGAAGCAAATCCAGTTTGTATTCTATAACTTCCTTCTATTTGCCTTTTTCCCTGTGCTCATCCTCAGGCAATGGAAGAGTTTTTAAGAGTACTCTATATATACTTATTATTAGAAAATCCACCAGGCACCAAGACGTTAGCAGCTAAACAGCCCCATATGCAACAAACTATGATGCACTGTGTGTTATTGTAACTTTTTATCAAAGTAAATATTTCTTGCAATTTGTGACAATTTCTCTTCTGTTGGATGAGATCACACACACATCAATGACTAGAACCTTGTTGTTCTTCCTTAGACCAATTTTAGCAGATGTTACCTCTGCATTCTGGGAAAATCCCACCAGAATCTCTGACTGTGTCATTCAGTCATCACAATTTATCCGTTGTCATTATAGCTATGATCCATTCTTTTGTCCATTTTTTTCATTCTTTGAACACTTGAATGTTAAGAAATTCTGTTTTTGTCAAAATTTTAAGAAATCAGAACTAAACCACAGTGTATGCGCTACAATTTTGGAAAATGCTGCAACTTTGCCAAAAAACACATAGTGAAACCAAAGCTTATAATCCAGTCTGATACAGTGGGTGCGGAATGTATTCAGACCACTTTAAATTTTTCACTCTTTGTTCCAGATATCCAGGATGAAAACCTCTTCCACAGTGCTCTGAAACTCAGACTTGGCCGAAGGTTCACCTTTCAACAAGACAATGACCCTAAGCACACAGCTAAAATAACAAAGGAGTGGCTTCAGAACAACTCTGTGACCATTCTTGACTGGCCCAGCCAGAGCCCTGACCTAAACCCAATTGAGCATCTCTGGAGAGACCTGAAAATGGCTGTCCACTAATGTTCACCATCCAACCTGACAGAACTGGAGAGGATCTGCCAGGAAGAATGGCAGAGGATCCCAAATCCAGGTGTGAAAAACTTGTTGTTCATTCCCAAGAAGACTCATGACTGTACTAGCTCAAATGGGTGCTTTTACTCAATACTGAGCAAAGGGTCTGAATTCTTATGACCATGTGATATTTCAGTTTTTCTTTTTTAACAAATTTGCAAACATTTCTACATTTCTGTTTTTTTCAGTCAAGATGGGGTGCAGAGTGTACATTAATGAGAAAAAAATGAACTTTTTAGAATTTACCAAATGGCTGCAATGAAACAAAGAGTGAAAAATTTAAAGGGGTCCGAATGCTCTCCGTACCCACTGTATATCTTACGCTTTAAAAATAGACATTTCTCTTAGATTATCAAGTATGGAATGAATTAAAAAAGTCCAATTTCTTTGCAAATCTCAATGTTTGCTTTAATTGTGCTTAACTATCATGCCCTAGAAGAAGCTGTCCCCAGCTTGAGTTGAGCAGCCTTGCTTGATGACATGTTTTATTTTTTGTTCAAATCTGCAGCATGTCAATTTTTTCAGCTTTTTTGCAGCATTTTTTACCCATTCAAGTGAAAAAAATAAAATAAAAAAATGGATCAAAAATGCCCGTAATTTAGGCAGCATTTTCCTGTCAACTTTCTGGTTTATGCTGCAGAAAAATCTTCTGCAAATACTTAAAGGGGTGGTCGAAATATGAAGTAATCTTCATCCTAAATGCCTATATATTTAATGCCATAATCTAAACAATTTTATAATATACTTTAATTAAAAATTCTCTAACTACACTAACTGCTTTTTTTTCTTCCTTTTTGATGACACTTGGCTTGAGAATCTCAGTGCATGCTGGGATACTCAAATGAAATGTCATCAAGGGGAAGGGGCTGCAGCCTCTCCCCCTCCCTGACATGAAGTGCCATCAGTGACCTTCCTTTCAGGGGCTGGTTCATGTGCAGCAGTAAAGAGCCAGCAACAGAGAGCTCTGTCACTGCGGCTTAGAAAAGGAATGCAAGGCTTATCGAAACCGGCACCGATCCCACACGTGACGTCAAATTAGTCAGAGTGTTGTCTTTTTCTTCCATGGACAGAACTCAGACCGAAAATCCAATCATGTGAACAAACCCTTACAGTGAATTTTCACGCTGCAGATTTTGTTGCTGAAATTTCTGTGCTGGAGTTGTTTTAGATGAATTGGACAATTGCAGAACTTCTCACAACAATATTCACAGCAAATATGATAATAATTCCTTGCTAAATATCAGAAGCAACAGTATCACAATCTCTGGGACAGAGTGATTGCTTCATCAGTGATCTAATGGTATGGATTAACAACTGCATTTAGGAATAAAATCAGAGAATGTATTCTTTAACAATATATCAATATCATATCCTGAATGTTAGTTGAGCGAAAATAATTGCAAATACCCTACCCTTTGTCCCAAGGTCTTTGTCAAGAGGTAATTAAAGGTGTTGTTTAGTCTTATGGTAATTGATGACCCATCCTCAGAATAGGTAATCAATATCAGAGTGTTAGAGGTCTGACACCAACTCATCTTAGTCCCATAGTTTCTTAGTGAATCGAACCCGAACAGCACAGCTCCATTCACTATATAGCACAGTTGATCAGTCGCTGAGCTGCAGTGATTGGCTATGGCTGCTAGACAGTGTACAGTGCCATGATAATCTGGCTTGGTTCACTTTTTACATCCAGTGTTATGGACTGACCTGAGTTTGAGTAGTGATATCGCAACCACCAGGTGCAGCATTAGTAGCATAGTCAGGAGATGGCCATAGGTTGGTAATGGGGCAGCAGTGTAGTTGGGAGTATAAGCAGGAATCGTAGTCAGGGAATTGCCAAAGGAGCAGTAGTGTAGTTGGGAGGATAAGCAATGGGCACATTTAGATGTGGACATTGCAGTTTTCGCAAATTTATATGTCCATCTAAAACATTTTGTAGTGCTTACACGAAAAGAACTTATACCATTAAGTGTTTTGCAAACTGCAAAACTACAGGAGTGATATACCTTTGCACTTGTTCCTGTCCCTCGATTATGTGGGAAAAATGAAGCGCGAATTGCGCATTCGCATTGGTGAACACCTTGGTGACATTAGACATGGCAGGGATACTCCCCTAGCCCGCCATGTCAACTCGGTACATGGGGGTGGTGAAAAATAAATTTCTTTTCATGTTATTGAGAGAGTTCAGCCCTCAGTGAGACAGGGAGATTGGGACAGGAAGATCCTACAGCGGGACACACGCTGGATCTTCTGGCTCGAATTGCAGAGCCCCAAAGGCCTGAATGAACAATTACATTTTACGAGTTATTTATAATAAAGGTGGTCCCTGACAGACCCAGCATACTTTTTTTATGTGGCTCTAGTTGAGCGATGACAATTTTGTTGTACTCATTATAAGTGTGTTATCATTTTTATTATTGCTGTGTTGCTAGGATACATGGTTTTGTTCCATTGTCTTTGTCATAATGGGGTTATTATATTTAATTATTGGTCTCCTTAATGCGTTATGTTAACTATTATACACAGCTCAAAGTTTGTAGTGTTTATTTTTATTAATTTGCGCTCATTAAAGTTCGTTATATATATGATACTTATCCACTGGCTATAGGGTATTATCAGCCTGTGGAACGCAAGATTGCGTTCCACTTAACATGTGACCGGATGTGTGTAACAAATGTTGCCGAGTAACGCTTGGGACCCTTTGGTCCTTCCCCTTTATGACGAACTTCTGGTTTTTGGACCACAATATGCGTTCCGTATGGATTCCATCTTGTGAGCATGTGACCGGAGGTATGTTTATGCTCCACCTGTGCGTAATCTTTAAGAGACGGCGCGAGATGCGCATGGAACATGCCGCACACTGCATTGATCTCTAAGCCACGGGGTGATGAGACCCCAGTTTTTGACCCCTAATGGACCTTCAACAACCTAAAGGGAGAAACATGTCGGGTTCCCTTCTCATCTTTGGCTGATAAGTATGGCCTTTTTTCAACATTTCATGATTGACAGACCTTTGGCTGTGTGCAACATGTTAATTTTTTGGAATTTATGTGTGGGGTAAATGATACTAGCCTCCTTAAATCAGGGTCTATTGTGCACTCCTGAATTGTTGCAACATATATATACAGTGCCTACAAGTAGTATTCAACCCCCTGCAGATTTAGCTGGTTGACACATGCGGAATTAACTTGGCATTGTGACATTTGTACTGTAGATCAGCCTGGAAGTGGGAAATGCACTGCAGCAAAAAATTTTTTTTTAATTTTTTTTTTTTTTTTTTCAAAACGTTAAAAGTTAATTCAGAGTGTCATTTATTATTCAACCCTCAAACCACAAGAATTCTGTTTGGTCCCCCTAAAGTATTAAGAAGTAGTTCAGGCACCAAGAATAATGAGCTTCACATGTGTGGATTAATGATCTCTTTTGCCAGCCTTTTCTGACTATTTAAGACCCTCCCCAAACTTGTGAACAGCACTCATACATGGTCAACATGGGAAAGACAAAGGAGCATTCCAAGGCCATCAGAGACAAGATTGTGGAGGGTCACAAGGCTGGCAAGGGGTACAAAACCCTTTCCAAGGAGTTGGCCCTACCTGTCTCCACTGTTGGGAGCATCATCCGTAAGTGGAAGGCTTATGGAACTACTGTTAGCCTTCCACGGCCTGGACAGCCTTTGAAAGTTTCCTCCTGTGCCGAGGCCAGGCTTGTCCCAAGAGTCAAGGCTAACCCAAGGACAACAAGGAAGGAGCTCCAGGAAGATCTCATGGCAGTGGGGACATTGGTTTCAGTCAATACCATAAGTAACGTACTCCACCGCAATGGTCTCCGTTCCAGACGAGCCCGTAAGGTACCTTTACTTTCAAAGCGTCATGTCAAGGCTCGTCTACAGTTTGCTCATGATCACTTGGAGGACTCTGAGACAGACTGGTTCAAGGTTCTATGGTCTGATGAGACCAAGATCGAGATCTTTGGTGCCAACCACACACGTGACGCTTGGAGACTGGATGGCACTGCATACGACCCCAAGAATACCATCCCTACAGTCAAGCATGGTGGTGGCAGCATCATGCTGTGGGGCTGTTTCTCAGCCAAGGGGCCTGGCCATCTGGTCCGCATCCATGGGAGGATGGATAGCACGGCCTACCTGGAGATTTTGGCCAAGAACCTCCGCTCCTCCATCAAGAATCTTAAGATGGGTCGTAATTTCATCTTCCAACAAGACAACGACTCAAAGCACACAGCCAAGAAAACCAAGGCCTGGTTCAAGAGGGAAAAAGTCAAGGTGTTGGAGTGGCCTAGTCAGTCTCCTGACCTTAACCCAATTGAAAACTTGTGGAAGGAGCTCAAGATTAAAGTCCACATGAGACACCCAAAGAACCTAGATAACTTGGAGAAGATCTGCATGGAGGAGTGGGCCAAGATAACTCCACAGACCTGTGCCGGCCTGATCAGGTCTTATAAAAGACGATTATTAGCTGTAATTGCAAACAAGGGTTATTCCACGAAATATTAAACATAGGGGTTGTATAATAATTGACCCACACTTTTATGTTTAAAATTTATTAAAATTCAACTGAGCAACATAACTTTTTGTTTTGTAAGATTTATGCTTCTGTTAATAAATCCTACTCTCGTTTGCAGTTTGAAGGCTCTAACTTATTTGCATCTTATCAAACCAGCTAAATCTGCAGGGGGTTGAATACTACTTGTAGGCACTGTGTATATATATATATATATATATATATATATATTTATTTAGCAGATGGATTATTATATCCATATCTGGAAGCATTTTTGAATCTGTCATTTTGTGCTTTTTCTTTACTCCTTGTGGTGTTTTGACTATTGGATTTTTTTGGTGTGTGCTTAACCCCTTACTGCCATTGGACGTACTATCCCGTCCATGGTACCTGGGCCCGTATGACCGGGGACGGGATAGTACGTCATAGGCGATCAGCTGCGCTCCTGAGGGGAGCGCAGCTAATCGCCGCCGGGTGTCAGCTGATTATCACAGCTGACACCCATGACTGTGTGTCAGGAGCGGTCACGGACCGCTCCCGGCACATTAACCCCTTGCACACCGCGATCAAACATGATCGCGGTGTACTGGGGCACAGGGGAGGATCGCGCAGGGTGGGGGCTCCCTGCGCGCCCCCCTGAGACCCTCAGAGCAGCGCGATGTGATCGCGCTGTTCTGAGGGCTTCCTCCCTCCCAGGACCCGGATCCAAGATGGCGCCGGGGTCCTGGAGGGAGGCGGCTACCTCAGTGCCTGCCGAGAGCAGGCACTGAGAAGCCTGCATCTATGCCTGTGCGATCGCTGGTGTGACAGAGTGCTGTGCACACTGTCACACCAGCGATCTGATAAAATACTGTGATGTCCCACCCTGGGACAAAGTAAAAAAGTTAAAAAAGTAAAAATAAACATGTGTAAAAAAAAAATCCAAAATAAATTAAAAAAAAAAAAAATATTCCCCAATAAATTCACTTCTTCCTGTAAATAAAAAAAACAAAACAATAAAAGTACACATATTTGGTATCGCCGCGTCCGTAACGACCCCCCCTATAAAATTGTCCCACTAGTTAACCCCTTTAGTGAACCCCTTAAAAAAAAAAAAAAACGAAGCAAAAAATCAATGCTTTATCATCATACCGCCGAACAAAAAGTGGAATAACACACGATCAAAAAGACCGATATAAAAAACATGGTACCGCTGAAAACGTCATCTTGTCCCGCAAAAAACGAGCCGTCATAAAGCATCATCAGCGAAAAAATAAAAAAGTTATAGCTCGCAATATAAAGCGATGCAAAAATAATTATTTTTTATATAAAATTGTTTTTATTCTATAAAAGCGCCAAAACATGAAAAAATTATATAAATGAGGTATCGCCATAATCGTACTGACCCGAAGAATAAAACTGCTTTATCAATTTTACCACACGCGGAACGGTATAAACGCCTCCCCAAAAGAAATTCATGAATTGCTGATTTTTGTTCATTCTAACCTCCCAAAAATCGAAATAAAAAGCGATCAAAAAACGTCACGTGCTCAAAAATGGTACCAATAAAAACGTCAACTCGTCCCGCAAAAAATAAGACCTCACATGACTCTGCGGGCCAAAATATGCAAAAATTATAGCTCTCAAAATGTGATGATGCAAAAACTATTTTTGCAATAAAAAGCGTCTTTTAGCGTGACAGCTGCCAATCATAAAAACCCGCTATAAATAGTAAATCAAACCCCCCTTTATCACCCCCTTAGTAAGGGAAAAATAATAAAATTAAAAAAAAGTATTTATTTCCATTTTCCCATTAGGGTTAGGGTTAGGGTTGCGGCTAAAGTTAGGGTTAGGGTTGGTGCTAAAGTTAGGATTAGGGTTAGGGTTGGGATTAGGGGTGTGTTAGGGTTAGGTTTGTGGTTAGGGTTGGGACTAGGGTTAGGGGTGTGTTGGGGTTAGGGTTGGAGTTAGAATTGGGGGGTTTCAGCTGTTTAGGCACATCAGGGGCTCTCCAAATGTGACATGGCGTCTGATCTCAATTCCAGCCAATTCTGCGTTGAAAAAGTCAAACGGTGCTCCTTCACTTCTCAGCTCTGCCATGCGTCCAAACAGTAGTTTATCCCCACATATGGGGTATCAGCGTACTCTGGACCCCAAGAGTTATTGTGCAATTTGTCCTATTTCTTCTGCTACCCTTGGGAAAATAAAAAACTGGGGGTGAAAATATCATTTTTGTACAAAAAAAAAATATTTTTTTGTTTTTACGGCTGTACATTATAAACTTCTGTGAAGCTCTTGCGGCTTCATAGCGCTCACCACACATCTAGATAAGTTCCTTGTGGGGTCTATTTTCCAAATGGGGTCACTTGTTGGGGATTTCCACTGTTTAGGCGCATCAGGGGCTCTCCAAATGCGACATGACGCCCCAGACCATTCCATCAAAGTCTGCAATCCAAAACGTCACTACTTCCCTTCCGAGCCCCAACGTGTACCCATACAGTAGTTTTCTCCCACATATTGGATATCAGCGTACTCAGGACAAATTGGACAACAACTTTTGGGGTCCAATTTCTCCTGTTACCCTTGTAAAAATAAAATATTGGGGCAAAAATATCATTTTTGTACAAAAAAAATATTTTTTTGTTTTTACGGCTGTACATTATAAACTTCTGTGAAGCACTTGGGGCTTCATAGCACTCACCACACATCTAGATAAGTTCCTTGTGGGGTCTATTTTCCAAAATGGGGTCACTTGTTGGGGATTTCCACTGTTTAGGCGCATCAGGGGCTCTCCAAATGCGACATGACGCCCCCAGACCATTCCATCAAAGTCTGCAATCCAAAACGTCACTACTTCCCTTCCGAGCCCCAACGTGTACCCATACAGTAGTTTTCTCCCACATATTGGATATCAGCGTACTCAGGACAAATTGGACAACAACTTTTGGGGTCCAATTTCTCCTGTTACCCTTGTAAAAATAAAATATTGGGGCAAAAAAATCATTTTTGCAAAAAAAAAAAGGATTTTTTATTTTTACGGCTGTGCGTTATAAACTTCTGTGAAGCACTTCGGGGTTCAAAGTGCTCACCACACATCTAAATAAGTTCCTTGTGGGGTATATTTGCCAAAATGGGGTCACTTGTGGGGGTTTTCCACTGTATAGGTGCATCAGGGGCTCTCCAAATGTGACATGACGCCCCAGACCATTCCATCAAAGTCTGCAATCCAAAACGTCACTACTTCCCTTCCGAGCCCTGACGTGCGCCCATACAGTAGTTTTCTCCCAGATATTGGGTATCAGCGTACTCAGGACAAATTGGACAACAACTTTTGGGTTCCAATTTCTTCTGTTACCCTTGTGAAAATAAAATATTGGGGACGAAAAAATCATTTTTGTAAAAAAAAAAAGATTTTTTATTTTACGGCTGTACGTTATAAACTTTAGTGAAACACCTGGGGGTTAAAAGTTCTCACCACACATCTAGATAAGTTCCTTGAGGGGTCTAGTTTCCAAAATGGCGTCATTTATGGGGGTTTCCACTGTTTAGGCAGATCAGGAGCTCTCCAAACACGACATGGCGTCCAGCCAATTCTGCGTTGAAAAAGTCAGACGGCGCTCCTTCCCTTCCAAACTCTGCCATGCACCCAAACAGTGGTTTACCCCCACATATGGGGTATCAGCGCACTCAGGACAAATTGCACAATAACTTTTGGAGTCTTGTTACCCTTGGAAAAATAAAAATTGGGGTGAAAAGATCATTTTTGTGGAAAAAATATGATTTTTAAATTTTACGGCTCTACGTTATAAACTTGTGTGAAGCACTTGGGGGTTCAAATTGCTCACCAAAGATCTAGATAAGTTCCTTAGGGGGTCTAGTTTCCAAAATGGGGTCATTTGTGGGGGGTTTCCACTGTTTAGGCACATCAGGGGCTCTCCAAATGCAACATGGCATCCAATCTCAATTCCAGCCAATTTTGGTTGGAAAAAGTCAAATGGTGCTCCTTCCATTCCGAGCTCTGCCGTGCGCCCAAACAGTGGTTCCCACCCACATATGGGGTATCAGCGTACTCAGGACAAATTGGACAACAACTTATGTGGTCCAATTTCTCCTGTTACCCTTGAGAAAATAAAAAATTAGTGACTAAAATATAATTTTTGTGGGAAAAAAATAGGATTTTTTATTTTCATGCCCGGGCATTATAAACTTGTGTGAAGCACTTGGGGGTTCAAAGTGCTCACCAAAGATCTAGATAAGTTCCTTAGGGGGTATAGTTTCCAAAATGGGGTCACTTGTGGGGGGTTTCCACTGTTTAGGCTCATCTGGGGCACTGCAAACGGAACATGACCCCCATCAACGTCTGCATTCCAAAACGTTACTACATCCTTTCCAAGCCCTGCCGTGCACCCAAACAGTTCCCCCCCCCACATATGGGGTATCAGCGTACTCAGGACAAATTGGACAACAACTTTTGGGGTCCAATTTCCTTGGGAAAATTCAAAAATTTGGGACTAAAAAATCATTTTTGTGGAAAATTGTTTTTTTTTTTTTTCACACCCAGGCATTATAAGCTTTTGTGAAACACTTGGGAGTTCAAAGTGCTCACAACAGATCTAGATAAGTACCTTATGGGGTCTAGTTTCCAAAATGGTGTCACTTGTGGGGGTTTCCACTGTTTAGGCGCATCAGGGGCTCTCCAAACACGACATGGCGTCCAATCTCAATTCCAGCCAATTTTAGTTTGAAAAAGTCAAACGGCGCTCCTTCCCTTACGAGCTCTGCCGTGTGCCCAAACAGTGGTTTTCCCCCACATATTGGGTATTGGCGTACTCAGGAGAAATTGCATAACAACCTTATCTGTCCATTTTCTCTTTTTACCCTTGTGAAAATAAAAAAAAAGTTTGTAAAAAATCATTTTTGTGGCTAAAAAGTTAAATATTCATTTTTTCCTTCCACGTTGCTTTAGTTCCTGTGAAGCACCTGAAGGGTTAATAATCTTCTTGAATGTGGTTTTGAGTACCTTGAGGGGTGCAGTTTTTAGAATGGTGTCACTTTTGGGTATTTTCTGCCATATAGACCCCTCAAAGTGACTTCAAATGAGAGGTGGTCCCTAAAAAAAATGGCTTTGTAAATTTTGTTGTAAAAATGAGAAATCGCTGGTCAACTTTTAACCCTTATAACTTCCTAACAAAAAAAATTTTGGTTCCAAAATTGTGCTGATGTAAAGTAGACATGTGGTAAATGTTATTTCTTAACTATTTTATGTAACATATTTCTCTGTTTTAAGGGAATAAAAATTCAAAGTTTGAAAATTGCAAAATTTTAAAAATTTTCGCCATATTTGCATTTTTTTCAAAAATAAACGCAAGTTATATCGAAGAAATTTTACTTCTAACGTGAAGTACAGTATGTCACGAGAAAACAATCTCAGAATCGCGAAGATCCGTTGAAGCGTTCCAGAGTTATAACCTCATAAAGAGACAGTGGTCAGAATTGTAAAAATTGGCCCGGTCATTAACGTGCAAACCACCCTTGGGGGTGAAGGGGTTAATATCAAGTATACTAGTGGATTTTAGTGGATTCATCTGATCTTTCTGTATACGTTTTTGATAGTAAATGGGTATTTACCCGGTGGTTTGTCTTTTGCAGCATATGAGTATTTTTTGACTACGAGAAGTCTAATTTAGCTGTATTTTCAATATTTTTTGCTCCGAGATAAACCCTGATTTAGGGTACTTCGAGATAAGTTTCTAGCACTTTAGCACTTTTTTAGTGAGACAGGTCTCCTCACATAGGATTGTTTTTTGGATTATTATGTGTGTATGTGGTTTTTCTGTGTATCCTGTTTCTTGTGTACCTAGGGTTGTCTAGCGCTTTTTTAGGGCTACTGACGTTGAGCAGGGGCGCCATATCGTCAACAACTAGGGTGCCAACCTCCGCAGCCAGGAATGGATTTATTAGGGCCCATTAGGGTGAGAGTAGCTTTTTTGGCCCCCCAAATATATTCATCTTTGATATTTGTTTCGTAATTTGGTACTGGCCCTGGACCCCCTGGTACTTAGGTACTCTCTATTTATGATGTTTTTATTATTGAATTGAAATGTATTTTTTAGGGGCTATTTTTCTTCATTCTATCTGATTTTCTTTTTAATTCTGTGAATCCTATTGTCAATTTTTTTGAGGTTTTTTTCTTAAGCAGGAATTGTAGCCAGGAGATAGCTAGAGGTCAGTACACGAAGCAGAAGTAGAATCTTGAGGATAAGCAGCAGGTGGAAAGAAGCAAAACTAAAGGCTGGGAGCTCAATAATCTCACCAGGTTTAAGTAGAGTGTTCAATCAGGAGATCACAGAGTTGAGCCAATCAGAAACTCAGGGTGGAGACAATCAGGAACTCAGGGTAAAGACCATCAGGAACAACACAGGTACTAATATCTAATTTAGCAAGGACCTCTCCAGCGAGCTGAAGAGCTGCTGCCTGGTTACAAGAGCTGCTTGGTTCGAATCCTGACATCCAGTGGCGCAAGAGCAAAAAAATGTTGTGAGTGCTGAGTGTCGGTCCTCACCATTCTGATAATGATGACCTATCCTAAAGCTGAACAATCCCTTTAAAAATTATTTGTAAACAGTAGTATAGGCCTCAATTCTATCTCAAGGTATAGATTTCTATATGCACCCTGGATATGTGATAACTTTATGCATCATAAGTTCAAACATTTCTACACAGGAAAATACCGTAATGAGAATCCAAAGTTAACACATTTCATAGTCCATTTAACAGGTAAAGTGTACATTTTGGGTTGGTTTCTGAAACAGAAAGAAAATAATTGTTATCAATGTTTTGTAACTAATACCAATTGAGAAGCATATAGGAAAGATGTGTATCTTCGTACCATGTACCAATTGAGAAGCATCAGTCACTTCTTTAGGTCATCATGTAAGTACCACTTTACAAATAAATACAAGAGATTGACCCCAATGTGTAATGGAATTGGGTTGTTTAATACTCTGACCATGGATGTAATTATGTTATAAATCATTTTGACACTTTTACTGATGAAACATGCTAATAAGCAAAATTGGGAACCTAGCTCCTAATTTCACTGGGTTCTGTATTGAACGGCATGTGCATTGAAACACTGATTGCTTGGAAAAGTTGCGTCAGTGGAGGGAGGCATGTTTGCACCCTTGGTAAAGTACACGCTACTGTAATACCTCTGACTGATGATATAATGGTAAGGTGCAATGGTAGGGATGTATTAGTTAATTACCTTATGCCAGAAAGCAACATTAAACATCAATGAATCTATTCATCACAGGCTACTGAAAATGAAGAAAAGAAGGGTTTGGAATATGCCAGAGTATATTGAATTCAATGGGTTATATAGGGTTAAACTAGATATTTTATTTCTCATTGCAACAAAGATTCTTGTTTGCGAACTATATTTTCTTTTTCTCTTAAAATTAAGTAATTAAGTAATTTACTTAATGACACCTGACTTCAATGAAATCCATTAGCAATAAGGAGATGAATAAGCAATTCTCTAAATTGCTCTTTAGCTGAAATTTCACACCAGATGTACAATACCAGAAAGCACTGTTCATATCTATGCAAACAAGTAATAACATCTGAGAGAAGGCCACAAACGTACTGTAAGAGAAATTGATGGAAGGCTGTGGTGTGAAATACAACAGACATATATACAGGAAGAAGTTACAAACTCCTTGCTGGTGGGATTTGAACCCAGGACCCCAGTGCTCAAGGCTGCAGTGCTAAACACTGAGACACCATGCTGCCCTTCTATTGACCATATAGCATGTATATATGTATATGGTCTACAGACATATATAGTAGAATATATAATATTATCATTTTTACATTTCCATTTTTTAATATTCTATTTATCATTTATGCTGGACCATAAAATACAAGCTTTTTTTACTATTCAACGTTTGTGTCTCCCCTACTTCCTCATAGATTGTAACTTGCAAGCCGGACCCTCATTCCTCTTGGGATGTGTTGAATTATGTATTACTCTGTAATGTCTTTATTGTCTGTACAAGTCCGAAATGTAACGTGCTGCGGAATATGTTGGCGCTTTATTAACTATGATATAGGTAACTGAGATTTTCTGGCAGTTAAAAGAGCTTTTGAGGAATGGAGACTGTTGTGAATGAGCAGAGGCTCCCTCTGGTGGTTACAGACAGTACTGAACCTTCCAGAGAGGAATGGCAATCTGGGATCACGGACTGGACTGATATAAGAGAGGTTCCCTCCCATGATGGTTGCCGGTGATCAATTGTTCTGGTCTCAATTGTGGTTCCTGGTTCATTTGGAAGTTTGCTGGTTTCTTGCCTGCATCTGCTGCTTTCAGATAAGATATTTTCTGCTTTTCTTTTTGTGCTTGCTATTTGCATTGTTTTCTGCACATTTGTGGAGGACAGCCAGGTCCCCTCCTGGGGCCTGAGCTCCTCACAGTTTGTCTGTAGCCACTGTTGTTTTTTCATTTGCTTTTTCCTGCTTTTTCAGCGGCCTCAGCTTGGTTTTGTTCACACTAAGATCTGATTTAGTGGGTGGTGAGATCGTGTGATCTCAGTATTTTTTGTAATCAGAATTGTTGGATTTTTGTAGGGTTTTTCTGGGTTGCAGAAAGTAATCTCTCCTGTCCTTTCCTATTTAGTCAGCTTGTGGCCCCAGCGTTTGCTCAATCTGTTTTCTGCCTGCATTTGTGTTTTCATCATGTCTAACCGCTATTATATTTTTGGTGGCTGCCTATTCCTTTGGGGCTCTACTCCGGGGCAGTTAGCTTTCCTGTTTCTATCTTTAGGTGTAGCTAGCTCTCAGGCTGTGACGAGGCGTCTAGGATCAACGTAGTAACGCTCCACGGCTACCTCTAGTTGTGTGGTTAGTTCAGGTTTCTGCAATCCATTAGTTACCAACATCTCAGGTGTTCGGCTGCCCTGCTGTTGTTCCTGTCCTCCTCAGCTACCGTACATAACAGGAGACATTAGTTTGACGTGGCAAGACATAAGAAGACGATCTTTACCAATCATAAAAACCTGATGCATATTGATTCTGCTAAATGTTTAATCACCAGACAGGCTAGGTGAACCCTTTTTTTGCCCGGTTGAATTATTTTGTGACTTACCTTCTCAGATCTAAGAATGTTAAGGCTGACGCTTTGTCTCTTAGCATTGTTACACAGCCAAGGGACGAAAATCTTGTAAAGATTCTTTGTGAGGGGGTGATGGGTGCTTTGGGGATAGATCTCAGGCAGCGCATTTGGGATACTCAGGACAGTGCACTTGAAGGTTTGCCTTTGAACAAACTTTATGTACTTCCCTCTTTATGGGTAGATCTTCTTAATGAAGTGCATGATTCTCTTTTGGCTAGGCATCTGGGTTCTTCTGCCACTTGGAGATCTCTTTCTAGGTCATTTTGGTTGCATAATGCTAGTAAGAATGTTGATGAGTTTGTCTGTAAATGCAGAATCTACAGTCATGGCCAAAAGTTTTGAGAATGACACAAATATTAATTTTTACAAAGTCTACTGCTTCACTTTTTCTAATGGCAATTTGCATATACTCCCAAATGTTATAAAGAGTGATCAGCTTAACAGCAATTACTTGCAAAGTCAATATTTGGCTAGAAAATGAACTTTATCCCCCAAAACACATTTCAACATCATTGCAGCCCTGCCTTAAAAGGACCAGCTAACCTCTTTTCAGTGATTGCTCCATTAACACAGGTGTGGGTGTTGATGAGGACATGGCTGGAGATCAATCTGTCATGATTAAGTAAGAATGACACCACTGGACACTTTAAAAGGAGGCTGGTGCTTGGCATCATTGTTTCTCTTCTGTTAACCATGGTTATCTCTAAAGAAACATGTGCAGTCATCATTGCAATGCACAAAAATGGCCTAACAGGGAAGAGTATCGCAGCTAGAAAGATTGCACCTCAGTCAACAATCTATCGCATCATCAAGAACTTCAAGGAGAGAGGTTCCATTGTTGCCAAAAAGGCTTCAGGGCGCCCAAGAAAGACCAGCAAGCGCCAGGACGTCTCTTAAAAGTGTTTCAGCTGCGGGATCGGGCTACCAGCAGTGCAGAGCTTGCTCAGGAATGGCAGCAGGCAGGTGTGAGTGCATCTGCACACACTGTGAGGCGGAGACTCTTGGAGAAAGGCCTGGTCTCAACGAGGGCAGCAAAGAAGCCAATTCTCTCCAGATAAAACATCATGGACAGACTGATATTCTGCAAAAGGTACAGGCAGTGGACTGCTGAGGACTGGGGTAAAGTTATTTTCTCTGATGAATCCCCTTTTCGATTGTTTGGGACATCAGGAAAACGCCTCATTCAGAGAAGACAAGGTGAGCGCTACCACCAGTCTTGTCTCATGCCAACTGTTAAGCATCCTGAAACCATTCATGTGTGGGGTTGCTTCTCAGCCAAGGGAATCGGCTCTCTCACAGTCTTGCCTAAAAACACAGCCATGAATAAAGAATGGTACCAGAATGTCCTCCAAGAGCAACTTCTCCCAACCCTCCAAGAGCAGTTTGGCGATCAACAATGCCTTTTCCAGCATAATGGAGCACCTTGCCATAAAGCAAAGGTGATAACTAAATGGCTCAGGGAACAAAGCATAGAGATTTTGGGTCCATGGCCTGGAAACTCCCCAGATCTTAATCCCATTGAGAACTTGTGGTCAATCATCAAGAGACGGGTGGACAAACAAAAACCTAAAAATTCTGACAAAATGAAAGCATTGATTGTGCAAGAATGCTATCAGTCAGGATTTGGTCCAGAAGTTGATTGAGAGCATGCCAGGGAGAATTGCAGAGGTCCTGAAGAAGAAGGGTCAACACTGCAAATATTGACTTGCTGCATTAACTCATTCTAACTGTAAATATAAGCTTTTGTTACTCATATGTTTGCAATTATTATATTTCTGTCTGTGATAAAAACATCTGTCAAACACACATAAAAACCAGAGGCCAGCAGATCATGTGAAAATATAATATTTGTGTCATTCTCAAAGCTTTTGGCCATGACTGTATGCCAGGGCTAAAGCCATTCGGCAAGCCACAGCAAGTTATATATTGCCTATAGAGGTTCCACTTGTTCATGGACTTTTCCACCAATTTGCCTAACTTTGGGGGTAATAATGTCATGTGGGTGATGGTGGCACGTTTTAGAAAAATGGTTCATGTGGTCCCACTTCAAAAGATGCTCCTACTGCTAATAGCTTAGCTATGTTTTTCATTTCTCATGTTGTTAAATTGCATGGTGTTATCAAAAACATAATTTCCAATAGAGTGGTTCAATTTAAGGCTAGCTTTTGGCAAAGTTTTTGCTACAGAGTGGGTATCAAGCTGTCTTTTTCCTCAGGTTATCTTCCTGACACTAATGGATAAACAGAAAGGATGAACCAAGAGGTAGAGCAGTATTTGAGGTGTTTTGTTTCTTCTAATCAGGAAGACTGGGTGGAATTTCTGTCCCTTGGAGTCTTTTGACAACCAGCAATCTAGCCAAAAGAGGAGCCAACCTCAGATATAGAAAGGCCTCTCTCTTTAGGGTGTGGGACTTTGATGTCCTTTAAAAAAATCGATGTTTAAAGATCGCATCTAGGAAATTTGCACCTAAATGTATTGGTCCTTATCAGATTAGTAAAGTTTTGAATCCGGTGAGGTTAAACTGCAACTAACTATGTTGTACTTTTACAGACAATAAAGACATAACAAAGTAAATATAATTTAACATATACCAAGAGAAGTGAGGGCTCTGCTCGAAGCTTACAATCTATGATGTTCATAAGACGTTGACCACCTCTATTCCGATTGCAATATGTGAACCTCCTGTTGTTTTTGGAACCAAACTCAGATCATCATCTGGTAAAGATTTTATGTGCAACCAAATATATGGTACTCAGCTAGAAAATTTTATAACAAGTTCTGTGTAACATTGTGCTTTCGCCCTCCACAATACCAGTGTATCTGTTAAACTTCACCGATAAACAATATTTTCCTGCAGCCATATCTGCGGTGGTCTATTTGGAGCTAAACTATGGTCAATTATACCTATAATATTTTACATGTAGTATACAGCAGTAAATGTTTCATTGAATTGCTATTTTTACACTTACAGAAGAAGTCCATACCTCAAATATATATTCACCTGAGAAAATATTCACCCCCTTTGGCATTTTTTGTGTTTTGCTAGCTCACAACCTGAAATTTTACTGCTTTATTGAGGACTTGCATCAGTTCATGTAAAGAACATGCCTACAATGGTGAACATTTGGTTTTCTTTTATTGTGAAGCAAACAACAAATAGAACAAAATACCGTATTTTTTGGACTATAATATGCACCGCCGGTTGGTGGAGCGGGCTGGCAATTCAGAACCAGTAGGTCAATGTCAGGAACAAATTTGAGAGGTTATTGTGTAGTCAAAACACAAGCCACAGAAGTCATCCGTATTACCAGAGCTGAGAAACTTCCTGTCATGCGCAGTGCATATCAGGAAATTTCTCAGGTCAGTGTGCACGGATTGCAGCGCTGACAGCTTCTATAGCATGCAGATGCTGCTTCATCTGCATGCTATAGAAGTGATCAGCCTGCACAAAATGATTGTCTCTTAGTGGGACGAAGTGTAAAAGATAGTATTGAATAAAAAATTCCCACCCTCAAAAGAAATTCATGAATTGCTGGTTTTTCTGCTTCCCAAAAATCGGATAAAAATGGATCAAAAAATGTCATGTGCCCGAAAATGATACCAATAAAAATGTCAACTCGTCCCGCAAAAAACAAGACCTCACATGACTCTGTTGGCCAAAATATGTAAAAATTATAGCTCTCAAAATAAGGTGATGCAAAAACTATTGCACTATTGCAATAAAAAGCGTCTGCTATGCGCCTAAACAGTGGTTTACCCCCACATATGGGGCATTGGCGCACTCAGGACAAATTGCATAACAACTTTTGGGGTTCAATTTCTGTCTGATCTCAATTCCAGCCAATTCTGTGCTGAAAAAGACAAACGGTGCTCCTTCACTTCTGAGCTTTGCCATGCGCCCAAACAGTAGTTTACCTCCACATATGGGGTATCAGCATACTCTGGACAAATTGCACAATAACTCTGGGGTCCAATTTCTTCTGTTACCCTTGGGAAAATAAAAAATTGGGGGTGAAAAGATCATTTTTTGGGAAAAAATATGATTTTTTATTTTTACGGCTGTACGTTATAAACTTCTGTGAAGCACTTTGGGGTTCAAAGTGCTCACCACACATCTAGATAAGTTCCTTGGGGGGTCTATTTTCAAAAATGGTGTCACTTGTGGGGGATTTCCACTATTTAGGCACATCAGGGGCTCTCCAAACGAAACATGGCGTCCGATTTCAATTCCAGCCAGTTTTGCATTGAAAAGTCAAACGTTGCACCTTCCCTTCTGAGCTCTGCCATGCGCCCAAACAGTGGTTTGCCTGCACATATGGGGTATCAGCATACTCAGGACAAATTGCACAACAACTTTTGGGGTCCAATTTCTCCTTTTACCCTTTCTAAAATAAAACAAATTGTATCTGAAGTTAATTTTTTGTGAAAAAAGTTAAATGTTCATTTTTTTTAAACATACCAAAAATTCCTTTGAAGCACCTAAAGGGTTAATAAACTTCTTGAATGTGGTTTTGAGCACCTTCTGGGGTGCAATTTTTAGAATGGTGTCACTTTTGGGTATTTTCTATCATATAGACCCCTCAAAGTGACTTCAAATGTGATGTGGTCCCTAAAAAAAAATGGTGTTGTAAAAATGAGAAACCGCTGTTTAACTTTTAACCCTAATAACTTCCTAACAAAAAAAATTTTGGTTCTAAAATTGTGCTGATGTAAAGTAGACATGTGGGAAATGTAACTTAAGTATTTCATGTGACATATCTGTGTGATTTAAGGGCATGAAAATTCAAAGTTGGAAAATTGCGAAATTTTCAAAATTTTCGCCAAATTTCCATTTTTTTCACAAGTTATATCAAAGAAATTTTACCACTATCATGAAGTACAATATGTCACGAGAAATCAGTGTCAGAATCACTGGGATCCATGTAAGCATTCCAGAGTTATTACCTCATAAATTGACAGTGGTCAGAATTGAAAAAATTGGTCTGGTCATTAACATGCAAACCACCCTTGTGGGTAAAGGGGTTAATCTATTTATATATATGAGCTACACAAAATGTTAATGAGGAAATGCCATGCTTTTGAAATATTGATATGAATATGGTTTTAAAAGCTTCTGAGAATTATTATTTTAATTTAATGATTAAATTATTATGACTTTATATCTCAAAATTATGAATATTCTCGCCTTAAATACATGAACTACTTTTTAATAAACTCTCATTTCCTGCCTGAAAAACAATTTTATCTTCAGCTACCGTGTTTATATACAGTATGTGTTGCTTGTTTTTATGATGTCCATTAGCTGAGGGATGCATTTGGAATCCTATTTTTACCAGATAAGACAGGTATTTCTGTCCCAGCATAAATATTACCATTTAGGGAAGATGAAATGTCACCAAACTTAAAGGGGTTTTCCCACAAACAAAAGTTCATTTCAATCTATAGAACTTGGAATAATAATAATTTCCACAATTGGATGTGTTTAAAAATAATGTTCCTGTGCTGAGATAATCTTATAAATGTGCCCCTGCTGTGTACTGTGTAATGGCTGTGTCTGACAGTACAGGAATATAGTCTGATCACATCACAGCTCCTGGGCAGGGGAGGACGCAAAGGAGTATAGAGACATTACAGCAGGAGATGGCAAACTATTCTTTCTACGAGGTAAAACATTGTTTAAAAACAATCAGGGAAATGTTTTACCTCAAAAAAAGAACCACTTGCGATCTCATACTGTAATGTCAGTATATCATTTTGCTTCCCCCCTTGCCCAGGAGCTGTGGTGTGATCAGACCATGTCCCTGTACGGTCAGACACAGTCATTACACAGTACACAGCAGGGACACATTTATAAGATTACCTCAGCACAGGAACATTTTATTTAAACACATCCAATTGTGAAAATTATTATTATTCCAAGATCTATTGATTAAAATTTAACTTTTTTTGAGTGACAACACCTTTAAAGATGTTCATTATCACAAAAAAAACTTTTTAGGCATTAAAAAACTATAAAAACATATTGAAAATGAATTATAGTAATGTCTAATATATGGTACGTATACTCTGTTAAATTACTGATAATGATAATTGTTAATACTAGAGAATGTGATCATGGACAAATATTGGTAGATTTATGCTTCTTAAATGATTTCAAACAAACTTGCAATAAATAGAAAAACATGATTAATTTCTAGTGATGAATGAACCCATGGATGTTCGGGTTCTCCGGCTGCGGGCAAACTTTTTAAAAAGTCTGGTTCAGGATTCTAACTTGACCCTAACTTGACCCAGGACTTCAAACCCCATACAAGTCAGGCTACAAAAGAAAGGTAAATGGGGGTAAGAGCAGGACAATTGCCCTGCAAACAGATGTTGATAGGAAAATGACAAAGAGTTATGTCGCCATTAGTGTTGAGCATTCCGATACCGCAAGTATCGGGTATCGGCCGATATTCGCTGTATCGGAATTCCGATACTTAGTTCCGATATTTTTCCAATATCGTATACCGGAATCGGAAGTTCCCATAATTCTTTGAGAGGCAATGTGATTTTAGTCAGCCAATGAGGAATCTTATGAAGTGTGGGCACATCCTGTAATGCTGCGGTCATCTTGATGTCAGAATGCACTATAAAAGGCGCCGCCGCCATTTTAGCGTCACTGTGCTGTGAACTCAGTTAGGGACAGAACGCTGTTCTGCTGACTTTGAGGGACAGTTAGACATTGCGATTTTGTGTACTGTGCTTTAGACAGGCTAGTTTACCAACCGCTGTGTAAAGCTTCCTTTTGCCAGTGTTGTTTTAACAGCTCTGTGCAAGGTGTGTGTGAGAGTGCAGGTGACGCTGCAGTTTGCTCTGCATCCACCGCTGTTTGTAGGCATCTGCACGTGTTACTCACTGACTCTTTTTTTAATTTTATTTTGTGGAATTGGTGCAGCTCCATTATATTTGAAAAAAATCTAATCTATTAGTGTGACGCGCTTCCATCCGTATACAATACATTGGTTGCAAACACTATAGAAGTACAGAAAGGAGCCTTTCACAGATAGTGAACAGTTGTGTTTCAGTGTTCACTGCAGTCTGTGAGGTTTTGATTTTTTGAGTGCAGATCACGCTCCAGTTAGTTCTTCAACCACTGCTGGTTGTAGTCTGCTGAGCGTGTGTCACTGCCTCATCCTTCACATTTTTCTCTAATTGGTGCTGCTCCATTATATTTGAAAAAAATCTAATCTATTAGTGTGACGCGCTTCCATCCGTATACAATACATTGGTTGCAAACACTATAGAAGTACAGAAAGGAGCCTTTCACAGATAGTGAACAGTTGTGTTTCAGTGTTCACTGCAGTCTGTGAGGTTTTGATTTTTTGAGTGCAGATCACGTTCCAGTTAGTTCTTCAACCACTGCTGGTTGTAGTCTGCTGAGCGTGTGTCACTGCCTCATCCTTCACATTTTTCTCTAATTGGTGCTGCTCCATTATATTTGAAAAAAATCTAATCTATTAGTGTGACGCGCTTCCATCCGTATACAATACATTGGTTGCAAACACTATAGAAGTACAGAAAGGAGCCTTTCACAGATAGTGAACAGTTGTGTTTCAGTGTTCACTGCAGTCTGTGAGGTTTTGATTTTTTGAGTGCAGATCACGCTCCAGTTAGTTCTTCAACCACTGCTGGTTGTAGTCTGCTGAGTGTGTGTCACTGCCTCATCCTTCACATTTTTCTCTAATTGGTGCTGCTCCATTATATTTGAAAAAAATCTAATCTATTAGTGTGACGCGCTTCCATCCGTATACAATACATTGGTTGCAAACACTATAGAAGTACAGAAAGGAGCCTTTCACAGATAGTGAACAGTTGTGTTTCAGTGTTCACTGCAGTCTGTGAGGTTTTGATTTTTTGAGTGCAGATCACGCTCCAGTTAGTTCTTCAACCACTGCTGGTTGTAGTCTGCTGAGCGTGTGTCACTGCCTCATCCTTCACATTTTTCTCTAATTGGTGCTGCTCCATTATATTTGAAAAAAATCTAATCTATTAGTGTGACGCGCTTCCATCCGTATACAATACATTGGTTGCAAACACTATAGAAGTACACAAAGGGGCCTTTCACAGCTACTGAACAGTTGTCTGCAGTGTTCACTGTAGTCTGTGAGCTTTTCATTTTTTGAGTGCAGATTACGCTCCAGTTAGTTCTTCAACCACTGCTGGTTGTAGTCTGCTGAGCGTGTGTCACTGCCTCATCCTTCACATTTTTCTCTAATTGGTGCTGCTCCATTATATTTGAAAAAAATCTAATCTATTAGTGTGACGCGCTTCCATCCGTATACAATCATTGGTTGCAAACACTATAGAAGTACAAAAGGCCTTTCACAGTATGAACAGTGTTCAGTGTTCACTGCACTGTGGTTTTATTTTGAGTGCAGATACGCTCAGTTATCTTCAACACGCTGTTGTAGTCTGCTGAGTGGTCACTGCCTCTCCTCACATTTCCTAATTGGTCTGCTCCATATATTTGAAAAACTATCTATTAGTGTGACGCCTTCCATCCGTATACAATACATTGGTTGCAACACTATAGAAGTACAAAAGGGCCTTACAGTATGAACAGTTGTTCAGTGTTCACTGAGTCTGTGAGTTTATTTTTGAGTGCAGATACCTCAGTTATTTTCAACCACTGCTGGTTGTAGTTGCTGACGTGTGTCACGCCTATCCTCACATTTCTCTAATTGTGCTGCCCATTATATTGAAAAATCTAATCATTAGTGTGACGCGCTTCCACCGTATACAATCATGGTGCAAACACTATAGAAGTACACAAAGGCCTTTCACAGCTATGAACAGTGTCTCAGTCACTGAGTCTGTGAGCTTTTCTTTTGATGCAATACCCCAAGTCTTCAACACGCTGTTTAGTCTGCTGACGGTGCACTGCCTCATCCTTCACTTTTCTTAATTGGTGCGTCATTTATTGAAAAAAATAATTATAGTGTGACCCTTCATCCTACAATACATGTTGCAAACACTATAGATACAAAGGGCCTTTCACACTACGAACAGTTCTGCAGTGTCACTGTAGCTGTGAGCTTCATTTGGTGCAGATACGCTCCAGTTTTCTCACCACTGCTGTTGTAGCTGTAGCGTGTGCACTGCCATCTTCACATTTCTCTAATGGCGCTCATTAATTGAAAAAAATCATCTATTATGTGACGCGCTCATCGTATACATACATGTGCAAACACTAAAGTAAAAGGCTTCACAGTATGAACGTGTCAGTGTTCACTGATCTGTGAGTTTTATTTTGAGGCGATACTCATTATTCTTCAACCACTGCTGTTGTAGTCTGCTGAGCGTGTGTCACGCCTCATCCTCACATTTTTCTCTATTGGTGTGCTCCATTATATTAAAAAATCTAATCTATTAGTGTGACGCCTTCCTCGTAAAATACATTGTGCAAACATATAGAATACAAAGGCCTTTCAAGTATGAACATTTCAGGTTCACTAGTCTGGGTTTATTTTTGGGCAATACGCTCGTAGTTTCACTGGTTGCTGCTGCGCACTGCCATCATTTTCCTAATTGTGTGCTCCTTATATTTGAAAAAAATAATCTTGTGTGCGCCTTCCATCGATCAATACTTTTGCAAACACTTGAATACAAAGCTTTCACAGTATGAACAGTTGTGTTTATGCACTGAGTCTGTGGTTTTATTTTTGTGCAACACCCCAGTAGTTCTTAACACGCGTTGAGTTGCGAGCTGTGTCCTCTATCTTACATTCTTAGGTGTGCTCATATAGAAAAACAATCTATATGTGACGCTCATCCGTATCAATACATGGTTGCAAACACAAGAATAAAAAGGGCTTTCACAGTATGACGTTGTCAGTGTCATGGTCTGTGGTTATTTTTGAGTGCAATCGCTCTTAGTTCTTCAACCACTGTGGTTGTAGTCTGCTGACGTGTGTCACTGCTCATCCTCACATTTTCTTAATGGTGCTGCTCCATTATATTTGAAAAAATCTACTATTAGTGTGACGCGCTTCATCCGTATACAATAATTGTTCAAACACTATAGAGTACACAAAGGGCTTTCAAGCTACTGAACAGTTGTTGCAGTGTTCACTGTATCTTGAGTTTTCATTTTTTGAGTGCAGATACGCTCCTTAGTTCTTCACACTGCTGTTTAGTCTGCTGAGGTGTGTCACTGCCTCATCCTTCACATTTTTCTCTAATTGGTGCTGCTCCATTATATTTGAAAAAAATCTAATCTATTAGTGTGACGCGCTTCCATCCGTATACAATACATTGGTTGCAAACACTATAGAAGTACACAAAGGGGCCTTTCACAGCTACTGAACAGTTGTCTGCAGTGTTCACTGTAGTCTGTGAGCTTTTCATTTTTTGAGTGCAGATTACGCTCCAGTTAGTTCTTCAACCACTGCTGGTTGTAGTCTGCTGAGCGTGTGTCACTGCCTCATCCTTCACATTTTTCTCTAATTGGTGCTGCTCCATTATATTTGAAAAAAATCTAATCTATTAGTGTGACGCGCTTCCATCCGTATACAATACATTGGTTGCAAACACTATAGAAGTACACAAAGGGGCCTTTCACAGCTATTGAACAGTTGTCTGCAGTGTTCACTGCAGTCTCTGAGGAATAACCACACTTAGGCCTTATAACTTTTCTGACTTTCTTTATCAATCTACCAAGATGAAGAAGGCAGGGAGTAAGGCACGTGGTCGTGGCCGTGGAGTTTCAGCAGGGAGAGGACGTGGGGATTCTGTGGCTGCTGCCGCACCCAGTGACACAGCATCCACCAGTTTTCCCCGTGAGCGTTCCTTTATGCGCACTTTTGTAGGAGCTCAGCGTACCCCCCTGCTGCGGGAAGAACAAATTGAAGCCGTTGTTGGTTGGATGGCAGCCAATGCATCGACTTCAATTGCTTCCACCTCCTCTCAGGACCACAGCACTGTTGAACAACCATATGTCTCTTCACCGCCTGCCAAATTGCCCAGGCAGTCAGAGAGTTCTGAACTGGAGCCAGCTGAGTCTCTGCTTCTGTTCTCAGAATCTGTTGGCTTGCAAACAGGGGCCCAGCCAAGCAGCATTCTGGAATGTGAAGAAGAGGCAGTATGCAGTGATGCGCAACAGCTGTGTCTCTCTGAATGTGAAGAGGCGGGTGAGCCAGTGCCGATGGTCAGCACACCGCAGAACGCATCTGATGATGATGAGACTCAGGTGCCAGTTTCTGTTGAGCATGGTGCTGGCCAGACCACCCAACAGCAGCAGGTGTTGGAAGAGGGTAGTGGAGATGATGAGGTCCAAGACCCAACATGGCGTGAGGAACAGGAAGGTGGTGGTAGCAGCTCTGAGGAAGAGATTGCCCCAACGGTCCAAACAGTAGGGAGAGGTAGGCTGCAGACTCGGTTGCCTGTAGCCTCCAGTTTGGCACCCGTTCGTAGCAGTTCTCTTCCAACAGCCAAAACGGGCGCTCCCAGGACTTGCACTGCGTGGTCCTTTTTTGACAAACTTGCAGATGATATTTGCTATGTCAAATGCAAGCTGTGTAATCAAAAAGTAAAAAGAGGTAAAAGTGTCAGTAACCTTAATACCACAAATATGTGGAAACATGTGCGGTCAAAGCACGTGGTTGAGTTACAAAGACACACTGGAGATGTAGGCCAACCTACAGCAGCACCTACATCTTCAGCTCGTGTTGGAGCCTCTTCCTCCAGCTCACACACAGCTGGTTCGGCTTCCTCACAGGATCGCCATGGAAGAACCTCTGTCACTGTTGTCCAGAGACCCAGTGTTATTCCACCCACAGCTGCAAGTTCCCTGTCATCCTCACACTCCCAGGCCACAAAACAGCCATCGGTAGCACAGGCATGGGATAAAAGACGGCCATACTCGGCAAACCATCCACGAGCACAGGCTCTGAATGCTGGCATTGCAAAACTCCTGTCCCTTGAAATGCTGTCATTCAGGCTGGTGGAGACTGACAGTTTCCGTAACTTAATGGCATTGGCAGTCCCACAATACAATGTGCCCAGCCGATTTTATTTCAGCAGGCAAGCCGTCCCTGGTCTGCAAAAGCATGTTGAGGGAAAAATTAAACATGCGCTACCAAACGCCGTCAGTAGCAAGGTCCACCTGACCACCGATGCGTGGACCAGTACCCATGGCCAGGGACGATACCTTTCCCTCACTGCCCATTGGGTCAATGTTGTGGAGCCGGGTACAGATCTTGCGAGTGGCGCTGTACGTGTTCTGCCAACTCCAAGGATTGCAGGAATCAAGTCTGTCCACATTGACTCCTCCTCCTACTCCAGTTCCTCAGAATCATCGCTGCAGGAGCCGTCACGGTCTACCTCCACATGGACCCGTGAACGCTTACCTGATGCGACCGATATGAGTACAGCCGTGGCCAAACGTCAACAGGCCGTCCTGAAATTAATTTCCATAGGGAATCGAAGCCACACAGCGCAGGAGCTCTGGAATGCCATCAAGCAGGAGAGCGACGTGTGGTTTTTGCCAGCGAATCTCCAGCCAGGCTTGGTAGTGTGCGACAATGGCCGAAATCTGGTGGCAGCTCTGGGCCTTGGCAACCTCACTCACATACCATGTCTGGCACATGTGCTCAACTTGGTCGTGCAGAGTTTTTTGAGGGACTATCCGGATCTTGATGCACTGCTGCACAAGGTCCGCCTAGAGTGCGCTCACTTGCGACGTTCCAGCATCGCCAGATCGCGCATTGCAGCTCTGCAACGCAGATTTCGCCTTCCTGAACATCGCATCATATGTGACGTACCCACCAGGTGGAATTCCATGTTACATATGTTGGAGCGGTTGTGTGAGCAGCAGCCAGCAGTAATGGAGTATCAGCTGCATCAGGCGCAATCAACTCGCAATTTGCGCCGTTCACACTTCACCACTACTGAGTGGGCCTCTATGAAGGACATCTGCCACGTTTTGCGTGCGTTTGATGAGTCAACGCGGATGGCGAGTGCAGATGATGCACTAGTCAGCCTGACTGTCCCCCTTATCTGCCTGCTTCAAAAAACACTGCAAGCACTAAGGGATGATCTTTTGGAAGAGGTGGAGGATGAGGAGTCACAAATTCCATCACCTTCTGGACAGTCAGCGCAACGTGGTTCCTCACAAAGGGCTGGGCAGGGCTCACTTTGTGAGGAGGATGAGGAGGAGTCAATGGAGGAGGAAGACATCGCTCCAGAGGGAGGTACACAACGCTCTAGTCAGTATGTAGAGCGAGGGTGGGGTGATGCAGAGCAGGCAGAGATGACGCCTCTTGCAGGGGACAGCGTTTCTTGGCCAGTTGGGAGTCTGCAGCACATGGTTGATTTCATGCTGCAGTGCCTGAGAAACGACCGCCGCATTGCCCACATTCTCACCACGTCTGATTATTGGGTGTACACCCTCCTAGACCCTCGCTACTGGGACAACTTACAAAGCCTCATCACACCGTTGAACCGGGAGCGTAAAATGCGGGAGTACCAAGACACACTGGTGCAATCCATAATGTTCTCCATTCCAGCCGAGAGCACTGCTGCTGCTACTGCTTTACAAAGCAGCTCTGTGCGTCGAGGCAGTGGAGACAGCTCTGCAACAAGAGGGAGCACAAGCAGCGCCTCTTCAAAAGGCAAGACCAGTATGTTCCAAATGTGGCGAAGTTTTGTGGCAGCGCCACAAATGTCTACACCATCCGAGACGGCTCCAGTCAGCAGGAGGCAACGTTTCCGTAAGATGGTGACAGACTACATGTCTTTCCCTCTCAGTGTACTCCCAGATGGCTCTTCCCCATTCAAGTTTTGGGTCTCTAAGCTGGATACATGGCCAGAGCTTAGCCAGTATGCATTGGAGGTGCTGGCTTGCCCTGCTGCCAGTTTATTATCGGAGCGCGTCTTTAGTGCTGCAGGTGGTGTACTAACAGACCGTCGCATGCGACTATCCTCCGATAATGTAGACCGGCTTACATTTCTGAAAATGAACAAGGCATGGATCTCGCCAGAATTTGTCTGTCCGTTTTCAGATTAAATAACTGGTTCGCAACGTTATCCATGTCTCCTGTTATGTTCATCTTTCTACCACCTGAACTCTACTCCCTGGGCTACAACACTGCCAGTTGCTGCTCAGAAGTGTCGTGTCCACAGACCAATACACAAGCTATAGTGTTAGTGGGGTTCAGTAACGCCAGCTGTTCCCCTGCTGTGTGTCCGGCAAGAAGTCTCCTGTTCCCTACACATGCACAGAAAAACCCATGTCGAACATGCTCCAAATAGGGAAGAGCCGTCACCCTGATTGTTATGCTTAAAACATGAAATTGTGAAGTTTTCCAGGCCTAGAATGATAAATTTTTATGACAAATATGGACAAATAATAATTTGTCATCACAGCGCATATCTGCACATGTCTATTAGAAATGGTAACAAAAACTAAAACATAGTCTTCACTTTTTGAAATTAATGCATAAAAGTACATTTCGTACTTATCAATTAATGCTTTTTAAGGAACTTTATCTGTACCTGTAAGATAATGCAGTCAATGGATGTACGAATCATAAAATCCTCATCATCATCATCACGAGTTTTATTTATGACAGACATTATAAAATACACATACTGATGCCAACTGTAACTTCACACACCATATATGAAATGGCCAGCATCTAAACCTGGTAATAATGTGCAATAATAAATTATTACATCTAGAAAGTGCATCATGCATACTGACAATAGGTAGTTATACCTGCAAGTGCTGTTGAAACAACCACAACAGATATAAATTAATAATGGTATATAGGTATCACAGTGCATAGTTACTCATGGACAATGTCGATGTAATACTGTACCTCAATAAAGTCAGCGTCAACCATTATGCTTGTTAGTCTTGTAGATTGTTAAAAAGGGAACGTTCTTTTTTTGTTGGTCATAGGTGGAGTATTAGACAGTAAATGATTACTGCTGTCGTATTTTTGGCGTCCCTAGGGCGCAATAACGCTGCGTAACGTCACATTTTATAGAGTCATCTAATTGACACACGCTACCCTACCCTACGCGTGACAGTAGGAAGGTAGTGTTGACGGATAAAGCCTTGCGCAACCAGCCATGCTTTTACCCTCTTCAACACTGTACAAGCAAAAAATGCATGATTGCAGCCGCAGACTTTATTGACGTACAGTATAACATCGCCATTACCCATCAGAGGCTGTCCACTGTCTGATACAGACATAGAATATACCTTTGCTATCCGTAGCCTTTGTTTCACCTACACTTGCAGGCACACACTTAAATTGTGACAATGCATTATGTTTTTTTAAATGGTTATTTTTTATCGTACATTATTGTGTCATCACATTGATGAGTCCATGCTGGACATGTCATACATGCTGTACAAAGTAACGATTTTATTAACTTAAATAATTGAAATGTCTGTGACTGTCACATCTAAATTGCAATGATGATGATGATGAGTGACTATTACAAAATCCATTGTCTTCACTATGTTATGGTTTAACATAGCGTTCCTTAAGCATTATTCATAAATACAAAAATGGACTTTTATTCTTAAATTTACAACACTATATTTTGTAACCAATTTTTTGGGTGGTGTGTTGTTCCATTTCTTGATGGCATGTGCATATATGCGTTTATATTTGCAGTGTCTTTATTTTTATTCTTGAAGTTAGGAAATATGTGTATCTTCGTACCGTGTTAGCCAGTAGATAGAAAAATATTTAGACTTGAGAGTCCGCAGTGGTTGTTACCTTTTAATGGATAACTGAAAAGATGGTAACAAATTGCAAGCTTTCGAGGCTACTCACGTCTCTTCATCAGGCAAAGACTAAAACAAAAAATGAAGCATCACATATTTTCTATACACAACAGGACACAGGAATAGTGAAATAGGTAAGACAAGTAAGTGACGTGTAGCAGAACTGTCATTATCACAGAGGGATGAACATAAATATTGGAACAGTTCCTAGATAAGGATAGAAAGTTTTATTGCCCTCTGATTGGGGTCTGGTTTTGTGTTTTCATGCCCCTGGAAGGGCAGAGACGCAGATTCCTTAATTGATATAGAATGACATAAATCCGTGTGATCTATTCATTCCATCACTAACAGTGTCAAAGGTCATGATGAGCTTATATTCTGAAACCTTTGTATCTTTCTCATATTTGAAGTTATATTTTAATACCAGTAATTCCATATCCATCATGCTATGTCCAGGCATACAAAATTGTTTTGCCACAGGTAAATCCATTATTTTTTCTCTTATTGTGTGGCGCTGATAATTCATCCTTGTTCTCATTTTTTGGCCGGTCTCCCCTCACTTGTCCCTCCCTCACTTGTCTTACCTATTCCTGTGTCCTGTTGTGTGTAGAAATATGTGATTCTTCATTTTTTGTTTTAGTCTTAGCCTGATGAAGAGACCTGAGTAGTCTCGAAAGCTTGGAATTTGTTACCATATTTTCAGTTAGCCATTAAACGGTATCAACCACAGAGGACTCTCAAGTATAAATATTTTTCTATTCTTGGAATTGAAATTCATCATTTTATTGTCCTAGTAAAACTTCATTTATTCTTGTTTGAAGTACATACATTTGCAATGGCCACGTAACAAGGCAATAACTCAATATTTTATGCCTACACCCTCCTTGACCCTGGGCTTCAACACCGCCAGTTGCTGCTCAGAAGTGTTAGATGCACAGATGAAAACAATCGCTGATGTGTTTGTGGGGTTCAGTAACGCCTGCTGTTCCCCTGCTGTGTGTCTGGCAAAAATTACTGCTGCTAACTACAACTTCAAGTTCAAACATCTCATAATAGGCCTCTGCCTACACCCTCCTTGACCCTGGGCTTCAACACCGCCAGTTGCTGCTCAGAAGTGTTAGATGCACAGATGAAAACAATCGCTGATGTGTTTGTGGGGTTCAGTAACGCCTGCTGTTCCCCTGCTGTGTGTCTGGCAAAAATTACTGCTGCTAACTACAACTTCAAGTTCAAACATCTCATACTAGGCCTCTGCCTACACCCTCCTTGACCCTGGGCTTCAACACCGCCAGTTGCTGCTCAGAAGTGTTAGATGCACAGATGAAAACAATCGCTGATGTGTTTGTGGGGTTCAGTAATGCCTGCTGTTCCCCTGCTGTGTGTCCGGCAAAAATTACTGCTAGCTACCTAATCATGGTGAAAAAAACATGACATGTCAAAGTGTCTAGTGCTACACATAGATATGAGGCTACACCCTGATTTCTAAGCTGTAAACATTTGAAACGTCAACTTTAAAACCATAAAATGATTAGTCTTTGTCACAAATCTGTTACAAAATAATTGTGACATATTATTACAGATATGCACATGTCGAAAACAAATGCAAACACAAAAGCCTACTTATGCTATAGGATACTGATGGTCAACCTTGTCACTCCATAGCTTAGACAAATCCAACTCACATCATGACTCAAATTCTGCAATGTTGGAAGTGCATAATGTGGGTTGAACTTTGACAACTGCTGCAGTGCGAAGGTTATACTTCAGTGTTCTTGCCTTTTAAATAAAAGCATACAAGTAAATATAATAATCCAATGTTGATTAAGGGACGTGATGTACACCTGTAATATTGTGCAAACAATGCATGTAGGAATAGTCCTCTTCAACATTACTTATATTTGTGTCATTTTAAAAAATACATATTTAATTAGAAAGTTAACAGCCCATATCATAAAGGTCCTTCATGTAAACATGATAATCGCTAACAAAAATCATGCATTACCTTGGTAAAGTCAATAGTGCATAGTCACAATAGCAAAATATATACCTGTAAGTGGTGCTGAAAGAATGACAACTGATAGAATAGGTGAATGATATCTATTTATCAGACTGAATAGCGACACCTGTACAATGTCGATATAATACTGTACCTTAACAAAACAGCTGTGTCACACCTCACACTTGTTTTTCTTGTAGCTTGTTATGTAATAGGGCACATGCGTGTATGTTTCATCATAGGTGCATGTTTACTGAGTAAAGCAGTCATGACAACGCCTTTGTGTTGTCGGTACGCTTGCGATGATGAACGATGCGCACCGTGAATGTTAGTCTGCGTCATAAGACGTACAGACGCTCCAATACCCAACGCGTCACAGCAGGAAGCCAGTCTGTGCGTCCAAAAAGGTGCAACCATACATGCACGTAACCTTTTATAAAGCTATATAAAAAAAAGGATGTAGTAGTAACGCACACTTTATTGAGGTACAGTATTACATCGCCATTCATCATCTGTGGCTATGCAGTCTCATCTATATATACCTTATCTATCCGTTGTCATGCTTGCAAGTCCACAGTCAGGCATAAATATCTGTTTTCACTCTGCACTATGCACTTTTTAAATTTTTTGTTTGTTAATATAAATGATTGGCACATATTATCAGTATTACATGATGGAAATTTTAGATATTTTTAAAAAATTTTAGTGATATTATTCACCAAATGTAAAGTTTTATGAATGTCAAAGATAACTTGTAATGCTGATTATGTTTTTAAGTCAGCCATTCATTGTCTACACAATAAAAATGGTGTACATACTGTTACTTAGCCATCATTAATGGATTCTGATATGTACTTGTATGCTTTTATTTTAAACCGTATAGCAGATTATTTAACCTATTTTAATTGTGGTTTGCATTGCTTTTCAACATGTTAATGTATGCGTTTATGTTTGTAAATTATTAATTTACATATATTTTTTTAAGTAAAATCATCATCTTATGGTACTAAAGGTTATATTTCTCTTGTTTGGAGTATAGACATTTTTAATTGACAAGTAACAAGGAAAATACTTATATAGTATTTAAACATCCTCCTTGACCCTGGGCTCCAACACCGCCAGTTGTTGCTCGGAAGTGCTGTTAGCGCAGTGAACACTTGCTCCTGTGTTACTGGGGTTCAGTAATGTCAGCTGTTCACCTGCTGTGTGAATGGCAAAAAGTCCTGCTGCCTCCACCATGTTCTCTTCTCATTCCTGGGCTACAACACCGCCAGTTGTTGCTCGGAAGTGCTGTTAGCACAGTGAACACTTGCTCCTGTGTTACTGGGGTTCAGTAATGTCAGCTGTTCCCCTGCTGTGTGAACGGCAAAAAGTCCTGCTGCCTCCACCATGTTCTCTTCTCATCCTTGGGCTACAACACCGCCAGTTGTTGCTCGGAAGTGCTGTTAGCACAGTGAACACTTGCTCCTGTGTTACTGGGGTTCAGTAATGTCAGCTGTTCCCCTGCTGTGTGAACGGCAAAAAGTCCTGCTGTCTCCACCATGTTCTCTTCTCATCCCTGGGCTACAACACCGCCAGTTGTTGCTCGGAAGTGCTGTTAGCACAGTGAACACTTGCTCCTGTGTTACTGGGGTTCAGTAATGTCAGCTGTTCCCCTGCTGTGTGAACGGCAAAAAGTCCTGCTGCCTCCACCATGTTCTCTTCTCATCCCTGGGCTACAACACCGCCAGTTGTTGCTCGGAAGTGCTGTTAGCACAGTGAACACTTGCTCCTGTGTTACTGGGGTTCAGTAATGTCAGCTGTTCCCTGCTGTGTGAACGGCAAAAAGTCCTGCTGCCTCCACCATGTTCTCTTCTCATCCCTGGGCTACAACACCCCAGTTGTTGCTCGGAAGTGCTGTTAGCACAGTGAACACTTGCTCCTGTGTTACTGGGGTTCAGTAATGTCAGCTGTTCCCCTGCTGTGTGAACGGCAAAAAGTCCTGCTGCCTCCACCATGTTCTCTTCTCATCCCTGGGCTACAACACCAGCCAGTTGTTGCTCGGAAGTGCTGTTAGCACAGTGAACACTTGCTCCTGTGTTACTGGGGTTCAGTAATGTCAGCTGTTCCCCTGCTGTGTGAACGGCAAAAAGTCCTGCTGCCTCCACCATGTTCTCTTCTCATCCCTGGGCTACAACACCGCCAGTTGTTGCTCGGAAGTGCTGTTAGCACAGTAACACTTGCTCCTGTGTTACTGGGGTTCAGTAATGTCAGCTGTTCCCCTGCTGTGTGAACGGCAAAAAGTCCTGCTGCCTCCACCATGTTCTCTTCTCATCCCTGGGCTACAACACCGCCAGTTGTTGCTCGGAAGTGCTGTTAGCACAGTGAACACTTGCTCCTGTGTTACTGGGGTTCAGTAATGTCAGCTGTTCCCCTGCTGTGTGAACGGCAAAAAGTCCTGCTGCCTCCACCATGTTCTCTTCTCATCCCTGGGCTACAACACCGCCAGTTGTTGCTCGGAAGTGCTGTTAGCACAGTGAACACTTGCTCCTGTGTTACTGGGGTTCAGTAATGTCAGCTGTTCCCCTGCTGTGTGAACGGCAAAAAGTCCTGCTGCCTCCACCATGTTCTCTTCTCATCCCTGGGCTACAACACCGCCAGTTGTTGCTCGGAAGTGCTGTTAGCACAGTGAACACTTGCTCCTGTGTATACTTTCGTAGACACCCGCAGATTGATCAGTCGTAGGGGCAATGAACAATCAGAGACGGGTTTCTTTGAATGCAAATAAGTATTTGTGAAACAGCAAAACCCCAAAAGCAAAACCCTCAAAAACAATATTCAAACAACCCGCAGTGACATGCAATGAGTCCATATATATATACACAAGTCCAGTCATATGAATCCGGATATATAAGTCCTTGAACCTCTATAGCGAGGGTGGCAAAGTTCCTACGACGGAGTCCTCACACAAATGTGACCACAAGGTAAGTCTGATGCATAGGTTACGTGGCTGGATTTACACACTGCTGGTGTGTGAAGAGTCAGATCCAGGTATGCAGAAAACACAGGGAGGTCCAGGAACAAGTTAATCTCAGTTGTGGCTTAATTCAGTGAAGTCCAACAACAAGTTCATAAGTCAGTAAGGTTCCAGTAATAGTTCCAACAGCTCTCACCAGAGGTAATGCACAAAGGGTTAAACAGCAACAGTTCAGAAACACAGTTCTTATCAGATGGAGTGAACCAAGGGTTAAATTCCCAAGTCAACAGTTTAGTGACAACACAGTATGTGCAACTTACATATGCAGAGAATGTCCAGAGCCATGGGTAGAAACTGCTGTGGCAGAGAAACACCTGAAGATAACCTGGTTATGCACTTCCCTGGTAAATACACAACGATCTGTGAGGAACAAGCAGCTGGGTTGCAGGGAAACGGAAGCAGAATATTCCAGCAGTGAAGCCAGCACCTGAGCCGGGTTTTAAACAAACGAACAGGAAGTAGGGCACAGAAAACAGCAAACTCCATTTTAACAAAGGGCAAAATCATTGACAAAGTTACCTAGAAAACCCGGAATACTGACATTACTCCCCCCCTAAAGACGGCCTCCGGACGGTCCTGGACCAGGCCTGTCCGGGTATCTCCGATGAAACTGAGCAATCTTCAGAGGCGCATTGATGTTACTTACTGGTTCCCAAGAATCATTTTCAGGAGAGTAACCTTGCCATCTAACTAGATACTGAAGCCGGTTTCTATGAAGTCTCGAATTAACAATATCCTGTACCACGAATTGTTCTTCGCCATCAACCAACACTGGTGGAGGGGGAGGTACGATACGTCCCTGAAATGTGTTAGGAGAGACTGGTTTTAATAAGGAAACATGAAATACTGGGTGTACCTTTAAAGTCCGTGGTAGCTTCAACCGACAGGCAACAGAGCTCACAATCCCCGTGATCTTGAATGGACCGATGAATTTCTGTCCCAGTTTCTGCGAAGGAACACCCAATTTTAGATTCTTGGTGGACAACCAAACTGAGTCTCCTACCTTATACATAGGTGCTGGTTTCCGGAATCTATCGGCCGACTTTTTGTAACGCTCCTGTGCTGTGGTCAGGGAGTCCTTCAAAACTTCAAGATTACGTTGCAACGCCGTCACTCTGTCTTCAACCGCTGGTACCGAAATCGTAACCGGAGACCTAGGCAAAATATTTGGATGATAACCCAGGTTGGCAAAAAAAGGCGTTACCTTCGTGGAACTGCTTTGGGAGTTGTTGTACGAAAATTCCGCTAGAGGAAGTAGCTTCAGCCAATCGTCCTGCAAATGACTGACGTAACAGCGTAGATATTGCTCCAAGGTTTGATTTGTCCGTTCGGTCTGCCCGTTGGTCTGAGGATGGTATGCAGAAGACAAGCAAACATTAATGTGGAGCGCAGAACAAAATCCTTTCCAAAATCTAGAGGTAAATTGTATTCCCCGGTCAGAAATGATGTCATCTGGTACCCCATGCAGCCGGAAAATGTTCTGGATAACTAGATCTACTGTCTCTGTAGCTGAGGGAAGACCAGCGCACGGAATGAAATGAGCAGCTTTCGTTAAACGATCTACTACCACCAAAATAGTATTTTTACCACCAGAGGTGGGTAACTCCACAATAAAGTCCATCGAAATAGACCCCAAGGGCGAGACGGTACAGGTAGTGGTTTAAGAAGACCAGTAGGTGAGACACGAGGAACCTTGTACCGGGCACAAACTTCACAAGAGCGGACATAGTCATTCACATCCTTCAAGCAGGTAGGCCACCAAAAAAAACGAGTTAACAATTCCTGCGTCTTCTGTACCCCCCTATGACCAGCCAATTTAGAGTCGTGGACCAATCTGAGAACTCGAAGTCTTACAGCCTCTGGGACATAAATACATCGATCTCTAAGCCACACACCATTCCGAAGGACAAGATTCACATTGTCAGGTGGAGCTGCAAGAAATACGTCACCGTCATAGGCCAGCTTGATCTCCTGCCACAAGTCCCGGTTCCGGAGCACTCCAACGAAATTGGCCTCCGACAAGATGGTCTTCGACGGGGTCCCAGGCACGGAATCCACGGTATGGATTCGGGATAATGCGTCAGCTTTCCCATTACGTGAACCTGGGCGGTACGAAATAATAAAATTAAACTGGTTCAAGAACAAACTCCACCTAGCTTGTCGAGGAGAAAGACACCTGGCAGACTTAAGGAATTCCAAATTGCGATGATCCGTGAGTACTACTACCTGCTGAGTTGCCCCCTGCAAATGGTGTCTCCATTCCTTAAAGGCAGAAATAATTGCCAAAAGTTCCTTATCTGCCACATCATAGTTCAGTTCTGCAGAAGATAACCTACGAGAGAAGAAGGCACACGGGTGCAGCAAACCTTTGTCTCCGGTACGTTGTGAGAGGATAGCTCCCAATGCACAGTCAGACGCGTCCACCTCCACGATAAAAGGCTGTGCAGGATCCGGATGCATCAATATTGGAGCTGTGGTAAAACAACCCTTCAGGCGATCAAAGGCTTCCTGAGCTTGCGAAGACCATTCAAACTTTTTCCCCTTCTTGGTGAGGAGAGTGATGGGACGGACAATTTCTGAAAAATTTCGGATAAACCGTCTATAAAAGTTAGCAAAGCCAATGAATCGTTGTACCTCCTTAATGTTTCCTGGTACCGGCCAGTCCAAGATTGCCTGGATCTTGCTGGACTCCATATTCAATCCCTGAGGCGAGATAACATAGCCCAAAAATTGAATTTCAGAACAATGGAACTCACACTTTTCGAGTTTGATGTACAAATGATTATCTCTCAAACGTCTAAGTACGGTCTTGACATGTTCCTGATGTTCCTGTAAGGAGTCAGAAAAGATTAAGATGTCATCAAGGTAAATTACCACATATTGGTCCAATAAATCCCTGAAAATGTCGTTGGCTAAATGTTGAAAAGCAGCAGGAGCGTTACAGAGTCCGAATGGCATCACCAAATATTCAAAATGTCCATACCGGCATCTAAAAGCTGTCTTCCATTCGTCTCCGGGCCGTATACGGAGTAAATTATATGCCCCACGAAGATCTAATTTGGTAAATACTTTGGCCTGGCGAACTCTTTCCAACAATTCTGGAATTAGGGGCAACGGGTACCTGTTACGAATGGTTACCTTATTTAACTCCCGGTAGTCAATGCAGGGTCTTAGAGTACCATCCTTCTTCTTTACAAAGAATATTGGAGCTCCCGCTGGTGAAGAAGATGGTCGGATAAACCCCTTGGCTAAATTCTCATCTATATACTCTCGTAAAGATTTTAATTCCGGAGCCGCCAACGGGTAAACATGGCCGAAAGGAATCGCTGCTCCAGGAAGCAATTCTATGGGGCAGTCATACGGTCTATGTGGGGGAAGTTGATCTGCCTTCCTTTTATCACAAATGTCTGAGAATTCCTGATAAATCAGAGGGAGAGTAGGTACCTGTATCACCTCTTCCAAGTTCTGGGTAACTGGAGCCGCTACAGTTGGACTGATGGTAGAACTGCACTTCGGGAGAAAGGTTATCTCCTTGGTTTCCCAATTGATGATTGGATTTTGTGACCGTAACCAGGGAATTCCTAAAATTACAGGAAAATGAGGAGAAGATATTAACATGAATGAAAGTGTTTCTTGATGATCTGGTTCCATCTTACACTCCAGAGGCACTGTCTCCCGATCTACTGGTCCAGAAACTAATGGGGAACCATCCACCGTTTCCATAGTGATTGGTGAAGCTCTTAGTTGTGTCTTTATACCATGTTCCTCTGCAAAAGAAGAATCCATGAAATTCCCACCTGCTCCAGAGTCTATCATGGCAGAACTTGATATCCACTGTTCCTCCCACTGAATCTGTATAGGAAGAGAACAATGTGAATATTTCTCCCCTTGATCTTTAGGGGAAGTCGGCATCAGTATTGGGGGAAAAACCGCATCTAGATGTAGACTGGTTTCCGAAACTTCAGACTCAGCGTCTGTGTTATCATAATCCCCTACTACCGCCAACACCTTGTTGGGTCGCCTAGGACATTTAGGACAATTGATGAGGAAATGATCCGATTGACCACAATAGAAACATAAGCGCTCACGGAAACGGTGTTCGCGGCGTTCATTATTCTCACGTCTCTGCAGTGAGTCCACCTGCATAGGCACCTCCTCAGCCTCTCGCGGGTTTTTGCCTGTGGTTTCCCTGGACGGAAGAGAGTAATTAGTAATGCGATTTACAGCGGCCCATTTTTCTTGTCTGCGTTCAGTTAAACGGATATCAATACGTACACAGTGCTGTATAAACAATTCAAACTCCTGTGGAGACTCTGAACGAGCTAGCTCATCCTTGATTACATTTGACAAACCTTTTCTAAAGATTGGTAATAAAGCATTGTTTTCCCACTGAGTGTCCACCACTAACCTTTTAAATTCAGTAACATATTCTATGACTGACCGTTTCCCCTGGCGTAAGGAAAGCAAGGCAGATTCAGCGGTAGCACGGCGGTTGGGATCGTCGAACATTTGCGCCATGGCTGCCAGAAAATTGTCCAAATTATTTAGACGGGTATCATGACTTTCAACCATAGGATTTGCCCAAGCCAGTGCACGTGATGTCAACAACATAATAATACATAGAACCTTAGATCTATCAGACCGGTAGTAAGAGGCATGTACATCAAAAAATAATATACATTGATTAACAAACCCACGAAATTGACTTCGGTCACCATTAAAACGGAATGGAGGCAATTTGGGCATACTGGTGGATGAGGTAGGCTCAGTAGGTAAGGCCTCCAGGACTCCTAACCTAGAACGTAGATCTTGGAGAGCCTGACCAAACCCCTGTGCATTATGATTAACCCGAGACTCCAAGTCTCTAAACTGATTGAGTGCAGCCGCCACCTCCTGCTGCAAGGAGTTAACTATGGTGAACAGTTTGTCTGCCCGTGTCTCCGTCATTGCCCCAGCAGAATCCTCTTTTTTAGGCTGGAATATCCTGTAATACTATTGTAGGAACTCGAGGATTCTGATAGCGTGGGGCAATGAACAATCAGAGACGGGTTTCTTTGAATGCAAATAATGTATTTGTGAAACAGCAAAACCCCAAACAGCAAAACCCTCAAAAACAATATTCAAACAACCCGCAGTGACATGCAATGAGTCCATATATATATACACAAGTCCAGTCATATGAATCCGGATATATAAGTCCTTGAACCTCTATAGCGAGGGTGGCAAAGTTCCTACGACGGAGTCCTCACACAAATGTGACCACAAGGTAAGTCTGATGCATAGGTTACGTGGCTGGATTTACACACTGCTGGTGTGTGAAGAGTCAGATCCAGGTATGCAGAAAACACAGGGAGGTCCAGGAACAAGTTAATCTCAGTTGTGGCTTAATTCAGTGAAGTCCAACAACAAGTTCATAAGTCAGTAAGGTTCCAGTAATAGTTCCAACAGCTCTCACCAGAGGTAATGCACAAAGGGTTAAACAGCAACAGTTCAGAAACACAGTTCTTATCAGATGGAGTGAACCAAGGGTTAAATTCCCAAGTCAACAGTTTAGTGACAACACAGTATGTGCAACTTACATATGCAGAGAATGTCCAGAGCCATGGGTAGAAACTGCTGTGGCAGAGAAACACCTGAAGATAACCTGGTTATGCACTTCCCTGGTAAATACACAACGATCTGTGAGGAACAAGCAGCTGGGTTGCAGGGAAACGGAAGCAGAATATTCCAGCAGTGAAGCCAGCACCTGAGCCGGGTTTTAAACAAACGAACAGGAAGTAGGGCACAGAAAACAGCAAACTCCATTTTAACAAAGGGCAAAATCATTGACAAAGTTACCTAGAAAACCCGGAATACTGACATCCTGTGTTACTGGGGTTCAGTAATGTCAGCTGTTCCCCTGCTGTGTGAACGGCAAAAAGTCCTGCTGCCTCCACCATGTTCTCTTCTCATTCCTGGGCTACAACACCGCCAGTTGTTGCTCGGAAGTGCTGTTAGCACAGTGAACACTTGCTCCTGTGTTACTGGGGTTCAGTAATGTCAGCTGTTCCCCTGCTGTGTGAACGGCAAAAAGTCCTGCTGCCTCCACCATGTTCTCTTCTCATCCCTGGGCTACAACACCACCAGTTGTTGCTCGGAAGTGCTGTTAGCACAGTGAACACTTGCTCCTGTGTTACTGGGGTTCAGTAATGTCAGCTGTTCCCCTGCTGTGTGAACGGCAAAAAGTCCTGCTGCCTCCACCATGTTCTCTTCTCATCCCTGGGCTACAACACCGCCAGTTGTTGCTCGGAAGTGCTGTTAGCACAGTCAACACTTGCTCCTGTGTTACTGGGGTTCAGTAATGTCAGCTGTTCCCCTGCTGTGTGAACGGCAAAAAGTCCTGCTGCCTCCACCATGTTCTCTTCTCATCCCTGGGCTACAACACCGCCAGTTGTTGCTCGGAAGTGCTGTTAGCACAGTGAACACTTGCTCCTGTGTTACTGGGGTTCAGTAATGTCAGCTGTTCCCCTGCTGTGTGAACGGCAAAAAGTCCTGCTGCCTCCACCATGTTCTCTTCTCATCCCTGGGCTACAACACCGCCAGTTGTTGCTCGGAAGTGCTGTTAGCACAGTGAACACTTGCTCCTGTGTTACTGGGGTTCAGTAATGTCAGCTGTTCCCCTGCTGTGTGAACGGCAAAAAGTCCTGCTGCCTCCACCATGTTCTCTTCTCATTCCTGGGCTACAACACCGCCAGTTGTTGCTCGGAAGTGCTGTTAGCACAGTGAACACTTGCTCCTGTGTTACTGGGGTTCAGTAATGTCAGCTGTTCCCCTGCTGTGTGAACGGCAAAAAGTCCTGCTGCCTCCACCATGTTCTCTTCTCATCCCTGGGCTACAACACCGCCAGTTGTTGCTCGGAAGTGCTGTTAGCACAGTGAACACTTGCTCCTGTGTTACTGGGGTTCAGTAATGTCAGCTGTTCCCCTGCTGTGTGAACGGCAAAAAGTCCTGCTGCCTCCACCATGTTCTCTTCTCATTCCTGGGCTACAACACCGCCAGTTGTTGCTCGGAAGTGCTGTTAGCACAGTGAACACTTGCTCCTGTGTTACTGGGGTTCAGTAATGTCAGCTGTTCCCCTGCTGTGTGAACGGCAAAAAGTCCTGCTGCCTCCACCATGTTCTCTTCTCATTCCTGGGCTACAACACCGCCATTTGTTGCTCGGAAGTGCTGTTAGCACAGTCAACACTTGCTCCTGTGTTACTGGGGTTCAGTAATGTCAGCTGTTTCCCTGCTGTGTGTACGGCAAAAAGTCCTGCTGCCTCCACCATGTTCTCTTCTCATCCCTGGGCTCCAACACCGCCAGTTGTTGCTTGGAAGTGCTGTTAGCACAGTGAACACTTGCTCCTGTGTTACTGGGGTTCAGTAATGTCAGCTGTTCCCCTGCTGTGTGAACGGCAAAAGTCCTGCTGCCTCCACCATGTTCTCTTCTCATTCCTGGGCTACAACACCGCCAGTTGTTGCTCGGAAGTGCTGTTAGCACAGTGAACACTTGCTCCTGTGTTACTGGGGTTCAGTAATGTCAGCTGTTCCCCTGCTGTGTGAACGGCAAAAAGTCCTGCTGCCTCCACCATGTTCTCTTCTCATCCCTGGGCTACAACACCGCCAGTTGTTGCTCGGAAGTGCTGTTAGCACAGTGAACACTTGCTCCTGTGTTACTGGGGTTCAGTAATGTCAGCTGTTCCCCTGCTGTGTGAACGGCAAAAAGTCCTGCTGCCTCCACCATGTTCTCTTCTCATCCCTGGGCTCCAACACAGCCAGTTGTTGCTCGGAAGTGCTGTTAGCACAGTGAACACTTGCTCCTGTGTTACTGGGGTTCAGTAATGTCAGCTGTTCCCCTGCTGTGTGAACGGCAAAAAGTCCTGCTGCCTCCACCATGTTCTCTTCTCATCCCTGGGCTACAACACCGCCAGTTGTTGCTCGGAAGTGCTGTTAGCACAGTCAACACTTGCTCCTGTGTTACTGGGGTTCAGTAATGTCAGCTGTTCCCCTGCTGTGTGAACGGCAAAAAGTCCTGCTGCCTCCACCATGTTCTCTTCTCATCCCTGGGCTACAACACCGCCAGTTGTTGCTCGGAAGTGCTGTTAGCACAGTGAACACTTGCTCCTGTGTTACTGGGGTTCAGTAATGTCAGCTGTTCCCCTGCTGTGTGAACGGCAAAAAGTCCTGCTGCCTCCACCATGTTCTCTTCTCATCCCTGGGCTACAACACCGCCAGTTGTTGCTCGGAAGTGCTGTTAGCACAGTGAACACTTGCTCCTGTGTTACTGGGGTTCAGTAATGTCAGCTGTTCCCCTGCTGTGTGAACGGCAAAAAGTCCTGCTGCCTCCACCATGTTCTCTTCTCATCCCTGGGCTACAACACCGCCAGTTGTTGCTCGGAAGTGCTGTTAGCACAGTGAACACTTGCTCCTGTGTTACTGGGGTTCAGTAATGTCAGCTGTTCCCCTGCTGTGTGAACGGCAAAAAGTCCTGTGCCTCCACCATGTTCTCTTCTCATCCCTGGGCTCCAACACAGCCAGTTGTTGCTCGGAAGTGCTGTTAGCACAGTGAACACTTGCTCCTGTGTTACTGGGGTTCAGTAATGTCAGCTGTTCCCCTGCTGTGTGAACGGCAAAAAGTCCTGCTGCCTCCACCATGTTCTCTTCTCATCCCTGGGCTACAACACCGCCAGTTGTTGCTCGGAAGTGCTGTTAGCACAGTCAACACTTGCTCCTGTGTTACTGGGGTTCAGTAATGTCAGCTGTTCCCCTGCTGTGTGAACGGCAAAAAGTCCTGCTGCCTCCACCATGTTCTCTTCTCATCCCTGGGCTACAACACCGCCAGTTGTTGCTCGGAAGTGCTGTTAGCACAGTGAACACTTGCTCCTGTGTTACTGGGGTTCAGTAATGTCAGCTGTTCCCCTGCTGTGTGAACGGCAAAAAGTCCTGCTGCCTCCACCATGTTCTCTTCTCATCCCTGGGCTACAAACACCGCCAGTTGTTGCTCGGAAGTGCTGTTAGCACAGTGAACACTTGCTCCTGTGTTACTGGGGTTCAGTAATGTCAGCTGTTCCCCTGCTGTGTGAACGGCAAAAAGTCCTGCTGCCTCCACCATGTTCTCTTCTCATTCCTGGGCTACAACACCGCCAGTTGTTGCTCGGAAGTGCTGTTAGCACAGTGAACACTTGCTCCTGTGTTACTGGGGTTCAGTAATGTCAGCTGTTCCCCTGCTGTGTGAACGGCAAAAAGTCCTGCTGCCTCCACCATGTTCTCTTCTCATCCCTGGGCTACAACACCACCAGTTGTTGCTCGGAAGTGCTGTTAGCACAGTGAACACTTGCTCCTGTGTTACTGGGGTTCAGTAATGTCAGCTGTTCCCCTGCTGTGTGAACGGCAAAAAGTCCTGCTGCCTCCACCATGTTCTCTTCTCATCCCTGGGCTACAACACCGCCAGTTGTTGCTCGGAAGTGCTGTTAGCACAGTCAACACTTGCTCCTGTGTTACTGGGGTTCAGTAATGTCAGCTGTTCCCCTGCTGTGTGAACGGCAAAAAGTCCTGCTGCCTCCACCATGTTCTCTTCTCATCCCTGGGCTACAACACCGCCAGTTGTTGCTCGGAAGTGCTGTTAGCACAGTGAACACTTGCTCCTGTGTTACTGGGGTTCAGTAATGTCAGCTGTTCCCCTGCTGTGTGAACGGCAAAAAGTCCTGCTGCCTCACACATGTTCTCTTCTCATCCCTGGGCTACAACACCGCCAGTTGTTGCTCGGAAGTGCTGTTAGCACAGTGAACACTTGCTCCTGTGTTACTGGGGTTCAGTAATGTCAGCTGTTCCCCTGCTGTGTGAACGGCAAAAAGTCCTGCTGCCTCCACCATGTTCTCTTCTCATTCCTGGGCTACAACACCGCCAGTTGTTGCTCGGAAGTGCTGTTAGCACAGTGAACACTTGCTCCTGTGTTACTGGGGTTCAGTAATGTCAGCTGTTCCCCTGCTGTGTGAACGGCAAAAAGTCCTGCTGCCTCCACCATGTTCTCTTCTCATCCCTGGGCTACAACACCGCCAGTTGTTGCTCGGAAGTGCTGTTAGCACAGTGAACACTTGCTCCTGTGTTACTGGGGTTCAGTAATGTCAGCTGTTCCCCTGCTGTGTGAACGGCAAAAAGTCCTGCTGCCTCCACCATGTTCTCTTCTCATTCCTGGGCTACAACACCGCCAGTTGTTGCTCGGAAGTGCTGTTAGCACAGTGAACACTTGCTCCTGTGTTACTGGGGTTCAGTAATGTCAGCTGTTCCCCTGCTGTGTGAACGGCAAAAAGTCCTGCTGCCTCCACCATGTTCTCTTCTCATTCCTGGGCTACAACACCGCCAGTTGTTGCTCGGAAGTGCTGTTAGCACAGTCAACACTTGCTCCTGTGTTACTGGGGTTCAGTAATGTCAGCTGTTCCCCTGCTGTGTGAACGGCAAAAAGTCCTGCTGCCTCCACCATGTTCTCTTCTCATTCCTGGGCTACAACACCGCCATTTGTTGCTCGGAAGTGCTGTTAGCACAGTCAACACTTGCTCCTGTGTTACTGGGGTTCAGTAATGTCAGCTGTTTCCCTGCTGTGTGTACGGCAAAAAGTCCTGCTGCCTCCACCATGTTGTCTTCTCATCCCTGGGCTCCAACACCGCCAGTTGTTGCTTGGAAGTGCTGTTAGCACAGTGAACACTTGCTCCTGTGTTACTGGGGTTCAGTAATGTCAGATGTTCCCATGCTGTGTGTACGGCAAAAAGTCCTGCTGCCTCCACCATGTTCTCTTCTCATCCCTGGGCTCCAACACCGCCAGTTGTTGCTCGGAAGTGCTGTTAGCACAGTCAACACTTGCTCCTGTGTTACTGGGGTTCAGTAATGTCAGCTGTTCCCCTGCTGTGTGAACGGCAAAAAGTCATGCTGCCTCCACCCTGTTGTCTTCTCATCCATGGGCTTCAACACCGCCAGTTGTTGCTCGGAAGTGTCATTGGCACGGGTACTCACTCCTGCCCAGACTGGTTACAGCACGCCATCTGTTTCCTGTCAGTGTAAACGTCACTTAGCCTCCAATAAGTTGTCCTGTCGTGTTGCGGTCGGGTTAGCCGACTCTATGGTGCTTGGAGTTTAGGTGCTTCTTATGTGTGCTGCGGGATATGCAAATAAAGGCTGTTTCCGTTGTGACAATAGGACAATCACCCACTGTAGTACTGTGGGATTCGGTAACTGCGGCCGGCTCGTGGCCTGTCAACTTAAATTTCCATGGGTACCTTCTGCTACCCGTCCGGGTTCCAGTACCGTCAGCTGGTTCTCCGCAGTGCCTTTGGCCTAGGTGCCTCCATCTCGGTATCCGAGTTCCAGCAACGTCTGCTGGTCCTTGGTAGTGCTTTGGAGCACAGGTACCTCCTGCTTAGTAACCGTGTCCCAGTAACGTCAACTGGTCCTCGGTTGTGCCATTGGCTCTTTTCCTTCTGCTGCCCCTCCGGGTTCCAGCAAAGTCAGCTGGTCCTCGTTACTTGCATTGGCTCTTGTACCTTCTGCTACCCGTCCGGGTTCCAGTACCGTCAGCTGGTTCTCCGCAGTGCCTTTGGCCTAGGTGCCTCCATCTCGGTATCCGAGTTCCAGCAACGTCTGCTGGTCCTTGGTAGTGCTTTGGAGCACAGGTACCTCCTGCTTAGTAACTGTGTCCCAGTAACGTCAACTGGTCCTCGGTTGTGCCATTGGCTCTTTTCCTTCTGCTGCCCCTCCGGGTTCCAGCAAAGTCAGCTGGTCCTCGTTACTTGCATTGGCTCTTGTACCTTCTGCTACCCGTCCGGGTTCCAGTACTGTCAGCTGGTTCTCCGCAGTGCCTTTGGCCTAGGTGCCTCCATCTCGGTATCCGAGTTCCAGCAACGTCTGCTGGTCCTTGGTAGTGCTTTGGAGCACAGGTACCTCCTGCTTAGTAACCATGTCCCAGTAACGTCAGCTGGTCCTCGGTTGTGCCATTGGCTCTTTTCCTTCTGCTGCCCCTCCGGGTTCCAGCACAGTCAGCTGGTCCTCGTTACTTGCATTGACTCTTGTACCTTCTGCTACATTTACAAATTGAAGATTTTTTCAATGCTTTTTTGGGTAATCACTCTGGATCTCCAACAATTAAGACGACGACCCTGATGACCACCCCGAAGAAGATGACGACCACAAGGACGACGAGCATCAAGCCAACCAGCCTAAACACCATCACAAAGAAGAAATAAAAGATTACCAAACAGGACTAAGAAGGTTAAGACAAACTACAAGATACAGAACAAGAGACTTAAGAACAATAAGCAGAAGATCAAAAAGCAGAAGAACATGAAGTATAAGACCAAAATGAAGAGCAAAATATATGCTCTAAATTATAAGCAGAAGAAGACTAAGCAGTGTATGGGGGTGAGTCCGTTCCTCCTCGTGGTGCCCCTGGAAAATGCCTGCTGCTGCAGACTAAACTGAACACGGACAAATACTGTTGTAATTTAAATCTTTTGTGACAGCAAGAACGGAAGGATGAAAAATTCATACTTTGACAGATTACAAGTACAGGATTCTCTGTCACAAATAAGAATATGATGAAGAAGATGAAGTACAATATGAATAAGAATAATAGTTTAATAAGAAGAATCTGAGTAATGTTAACAAAAAGATGAATAGCAAGAAGTTTAAGAAGAAGATAAAGAAGGTGAAGATGAAGAATAATTTGATGAAAAAGATGATGCTGCTGAAGATTATGAAGGAGAAAGTGTGTCAAAAGTTAAAAAGGGGAAGAGCATGGAAGTTGTGAAATATACATATTTGCCAAAATAGAAAAAACGTTAACAACATTGTCAATTTCTTCGTCAATCCGAACATCTTTAAAAAAAAAAATATTTATGCTATTCCATTTGATTGGGTTAAACATCTATGCCTTTAATGTCTCCTCAACCTTCCCCAATACATTCTACATTACTCTTTGTTGTTTTCCTTCATGTACAATTAACCAACAAGGCAAGAATGGGTTTTTTTTAATTCCGATATTTTGTTCCCATAGACTTACATTGGATTTCCGGTATCGGTATCGGGTATCGCCGATATTTTTTGGGTATCGGCGATACCATTCCGATTCCGATACTTTTGGATATCGGAAAGTATCGCTCAACTCTAGTCGCCATAGTAGTCATTGTAAATAGGAAGTAAATGAATAACATAAAAATGTTAATAGTGCACTCACAGAGACTAAGGGCCTGCTATTGTCAGTTCAGTTAAAAATTTCACCCACAGAGCAATGGGCAGAGTACCCCCACAGAAGCAGCTTACAAATTTCACCCACAGAGCATTGGGCACAGTAAACCTACAGAATCGTATAAAAAAATTTACCCACAGAGCACTGGGCAGAGTACCCTTACATTAGCATCTTACAAATTTCACCCACAGAGCATGTTTCCACATTTATCCCACAGACGCTAAGAAATTTCACCAACAGAGCATGTTTCCACATTTCCCTGAGAAAGTTCATTAAAAATTTCACTGAGAGATCATGTTTCCACATTTCACCCACAGAAGCTGATACCAAATTTCACTCACAAAGCATGTTTCCACATTTATCCCACAGAAGCTGATAACAAATTTCACCCATAGAGCATGTTTTCACATTTCCCTGAGAAAGCTAATTAAAAATTTCACACCCTGACAATGGGGCACAGTACCCCCACAGGCAGGGTTGCAGACAGTGGCGTACCGTCAATTGTAGCAGACCACGCAGCTGCTATGGGGCCTTTCATGACTTTAATGAGCGGTACCACCTGACCGCTGAACACAGGCGCCGGAGACCGCGGGAGAAGAGCAGGGCAGAGACCGCGCCAGGAGGAGGTGAGTATAAGGGATATTTACCTGTCCCGTTCCACCGCTGCGCTGCTGTGTGCTCGCATCCTCTCTTGCTGTGAATGTTCAGGCAGAGGGCGCGATGACGTAGTTTGTGCGCGCCACGCCCTCTGCCTGAGCATTCACTGCGGAGGACCCAGAAGACAGCGGCGGTCAGCGGTGCACCGGGTGACAGGTAAATATCACAGGTGCCGGGAGGTGAGTATGTCTTTTTTTTTTTTGTTTCAGCAGCTGCGGCAGTGTAAGGGACCTATACTATGGGGTACAATCTATGGAGCATCTATGGGGGCATAATCTATGGAGCATCTATGGGGCAGCATCTATGGGGGCACAATCTATGGAGCATCTATGGGGGCATAATACATTTTTTTTGTTAAATGTGTCTCCGCACTGTGCTGGCACTTTACATTTACAATGGCTCTGGCTTTTTTTTTTTGGGGTGGGGGGGCCCCATTCAGACTTTTGCTATGGGGCCCCATGATTTCTATGTACGCCCCTGGTTGCAGAGTACACACAGTGGCTTCAAGGCACAGTACTCCCACAGATATGAGTTAAACAATACACACAGCTGCTTTTGGCAAAGTTCTTCCCCAGATATGGATTAAATACTACACACAGCAGCTTTTGGCACAGTACTATCACAGACATGGTTGTATAATAGTAGAAAAACAATTTTAGACACACATCACTCTCATAGACAAAGTTGAAGTTTATGAAAACTTTTAACTTTTGGTTATGCACGATATTATCACAGACAAGGGTGCAAAGTGCACATAGTGTTTTTGGAAAACTGCGGACATGTAAAACCTAATACCATCCCTCACTATAGCTGCATCCTGTCCCTACGTTAAGCAGAGCAGAAGAAAAAGAATTTTGAACCAGGAGGAACAGGTGCAAGTGGAGGAGATGGACATGGCAATATAGGTGGAAGAGGAAGGATATGGTGGCTCTGTGGTTAGCACAGCAGCTTTGCAGCACCTGGGTCCTCGATTCAAATCCAACCAAGGACAACATCTGCAAGGAGTTTGTATCATAAAACAAGCTATCTAAAACCACGAAGTGTATGTCCAAGTGGAAGAGGCAAGGGAGGAGTAATCCAAAACTGTTTTTTTTTTTCTTTTTTTGGGAGGGGGGAAACTGACTTCAAAGAACATAGACTGAACCCAACATAAACTAGCAAGCTAAAACCAGTGGGTGGAGGTCTAACTGGAGGAAAAGGTGGACATGGTGTTGTAGGTGGAAGAGGCAGAGGAGGAGGTAGCCAACACAGTTTTTTGGGTTTTTTATTTGGAGAGGAGGCACCCAACTGAAACGAATGGCAAACAGAGTTTAAGACTGGTTGCTTTGACTGTTATAGTTATCTAATCATCTAATGGTATAGACAAGTCCTGTTGCAACCACGCCTGGTTCATTTTAAGAAATTTTAGCTTCCCCATGTTGGATGTGGACAGGCATGTGCGCGTGTCCAAGGTGACATCTACTGCTCCAGTTGTCTGAGCTCCACCCTGCTGTGAACACAGTTGTTCCTCCTCCTCCCAAACTGTCCCCTGGCTGTACAGTTGGGTATCTGGCCTATATTGGGACAGTAACCCACCCTGAGAGGAATGTGTGGACGACAGGCCTGATAACAGTGTGAATTGGCTCTGCTCCTCCTCCTGCTCCTCTTCCTCCCATGCCACCACCTCATTCATCTTGACCTGAATTATTTTTATTTTTTCCAGCAGGCATGCAATTGATATAGTAACAATGATGATGGCATCATCAGCGCTGGTCATATCGGTGGAATATTCAAAGCAGCTCAACACAGCACACGTGTCCTACATGGAAGCCCTGTCATTGATGGTGAAGTGGAGTTGTTCTGCATCGTGACTCAGTCTCTCCAGCATCCTTTATTGTTTGTGCAAAGGACCTGTTGCTCTAATATTCTACTTTTATATAAGACGGTATAGTCTGATGGCAGATGCACATAAAGGTGAATAAGAATAAATATTACCTCATTAAAAATGTATGAGCTAATAAAAATGAAGTTATAATTACCATGATAAATTGTTTTCTGCTTTAAAGCCCCCTGTATAATTTATATAGCTGTCGTTCGGCTGCCAGGTAACTTGCCATACCCTCCTATACACTCTGCTATCACAGGAGCACAAAAATAATTAGGCTATAAAGATTATATCTTTTGAATGGACCTTTTAGGTAATGGAGCAGCCCTCTACGGTCCCATACACAACAGTTTAATGGCGGTAGGCTCAGCTAAGAGTGTAAAGAGGGGGCTGTAATGAGCGAAGCTATGTGGAAGCTTCACAAGATGGAATTGGGGCTGAGGGAGGGGTTTTCAGTATAGAGTTTTTTGAATTGCGAAGTGGTGATTGGGGGGATGGGTGAAAGGGGCGGAAAGGTGGCATTATGGAAAGGGGGCGTTATTTGGGGCAGTATTTTGTGGAAAGTGCGGGAAAGATGCCATTCTTAGAAAGAAAGTTGAAGAGAGAAGAAGCATGTCGGCGATTGATTCGGTGGATTACCTGGTAGACCGGCTGAGAGATGTGGCGTGCTCAAGGAGGGGCGGATGGTTGTAGGAGCAGCTGTCCTCCCTCCTAGGGGACTCTGGGCCACAGGCGGTGAGCAGCAGGGGTAGTAGGACGAGGCCCCCTAAACGATTGTCCCCCGAAATGGCAAAGCGCGGTGGGCGCAGGCAGAGGAGCCCCTCCGGGGACCCTGCGGAGGGGTACGGTGGTATGGTTGCTAGCTGCCGTGCCCGCTCCGGCAGGAATCTGACGAGCCGGTCTGCAGGCGTAGGTCGGCGGAACCTGAGCGGGGACCAGGCCGGAGCAGGAGCGCGGCCTACACAGCGGGGACTGCGCGAGACGTCCGGAGGGCCGGGACCGGAAGTGCAGGCCACGAGACCCGAAGTAAGGCCTAGGCCGCCGAGTCGGGCCGCGGATGGTGGCGGGCCGGACCTGGAAGGGGGGGCAGCAGCAGGAGCTTCCCAGTGGCCAGAGCGGAGGGCCGCGAGCGCTGCTGCGCGGCGGGCACAGAGTGAGGAGCAGGCCGAACCGCTACATCGGCCTGCGATGCATTTATCATGGACCCATTGTGGGGTAGGCGGGAGCGCTGACCCGCGGCGGGGCCTAGGCGGCGATGCTGCAGGAGGCAGCAGATCTGGGGACACTGTTAGCACGTGCGCACCCCGGGCAGTGAGGACATCGGGCACCCAGCCAGGTGTGAGGCTGGAAGGAGCTGGAAGGAAGTACAGTGCCCAAAGGGTGGAGGGCTGGCAGCCACCGGGGGACCAGGTGATCAGGGGCGGACATATCATTGGTGCAACCTGTGCAGCCGCACATGGGCCCAAGAAGTGAGGGGGCCCATTTATACCTCCAAAGCAGGTACAATTTTGCATTTTTAAGAGATCTTGGGCTGCAAAGGGCCCATGTATTGTTCTTGCACAGGGGCCCTTTTCCGACTGTGTCCGCCAGTGCAGGTAATGCCAGGTCCAAGTCAAGGAAGAGCGGCGGCACGGCAGGTCGGCAGGGCAGAGCAGCAGTGTGGTCCCGTTCCAGACTGTGGTCGGAAGAGTGGCAATTTTCAATGGCACCTGTCCCCCTGATGACGTGGAGGTCAGGGGCGCGGGCCTGGGGCTAAGAAGTGGCGATGAGGAGTCGGAGGATAGCAGCGAGCATCAGAATGGATCGAGGCGGCTGGATTCCGGATTTTCGGCTGGCGGGGACACAGCACCCGCGCAGCTTGGTGAGTATGATTCTATGTATTGTTTGTCGCCCGCAGGGGCAGTGGGCAGGGGGTTGCAGGAGGTCAGACACCGGGGTTGCAGGGAGTACAGGCAGGAGGCCCTGGGGGGAGTGGAGACGGGGATTTACGGGAGGTTTTGCGGGGTATGGCGCAGGTTTTGCAGAGGTTGAAGAGTTGGGTTGCAGGTACGGGTAGGAGTTTGCCGGTGGGGGCATGGTCATCGGGAATAGTTGTTGGGTCGACGGTGGGCAGTGACAGTTCGGTGCAGGTGGAGGAGGAGCGTGGTCAGGGTGTATCGGTGTCGGTGCAGACGGAAAAGGATAAACGGTATAAGATTAAGTTGGATGATCGCGCAAAAGAGGAAGTGTATGTCTGCTTTGAGGGGCCATTGGGGGCTCATCTAAAAAAAAGAGGCAAGGGAAAAACTTTAGCGCGACGAATACGTGGAGATATTTTCCTTGTTGCCCTTGGAAAAGTTTAACTTGGATAAAGGGAAGAAGGATGATAGTAAAAAAGAGGAGGAGGAAAAGCAGCGGTGGCGGTTGATTCCGCAAACATTCATTAACTGGTTGCAGGCTTTTGCAATTTTGGATAGCGTGATCGGGGAGAAGGCCCCGGAGAATTGTTCCGGTTTATTTTATTACTTGGATGCCATTGGTGAAGCACATCGGACGTATGGGGGGATGGCGTGGTTGCGCTACGATGAGCAATTCAGGCAGGGGAAGGCGATGAGGCCTGAGATTAAATGGGACCAGAAGGATATCGGGTTATGGTTGAAGGTTATGGCCCCTGTTCGGTATGGGCAGTCTTTTCAGCGTGGGGGAGGAGGCAACAGCCAGCAGTCAGGGAGAGGAAGTAGTGGGCAAGGGATGCAAGGAACAAAAGAGAAAACAGGTAATTGCTGGCAGTTTAATGATGGCCAGTACAAGTACGGGAGTACCTGTAAGTTTAAACACGAGTGCTCCTTTTGCAGTGGGAGTTCCCATGTAGCGTCCAAGTGTTTTAAAAAAGTGAAAGGAAAGCCCGCAGTGGGCGCCAGTAAAGGGGGCGATGCCAGTGAGGCTTCAAAGGATGGCCCACTTTCTAAATAGGTATCCTGACCGGGATGGGGCTGAGGTCATTAGGAGTGGTTTTGCGGAAGGTTTTAGGATTCCCTCTCCTAGTCACACAGTTTCATTTTCTATCAAAAACTTGAGGTCGGCATACTTGCATGCGGACGTTGTTAGTGCTAAATTGTTGAAGGAGGTGGAATTGGGTAGGATGGCTGGCCCGTTTGTATCTTTGCCGGTGGTCGGGACTATTGTTTCCCCATTGGGGGTCGTTACCAAGAAAGAAGAAAACAAGTTCAGATTGATTCAGCATTTGTCGTACCCGAAGGGGTGTTCCGTTAATGATGGTATATCACAAGAGTTATGCTCCGTTGAGTATACGTCTTTTGATACAGCGGTGAGGTGGGTTAGAAAGTACGGGGCGGGAGCTTTGTTGGCAAAGACTGATATCAAATCTGCGTTTCGGTTGCTGCCTGTTCACCCAGACAGCATTCCGTTGTTGGGCTGTTTTTGGGATGGGGGGTTTTATTTGGACAGATGTTTGCTGATGGGTTGCGCTATCTCGTGCTCGTTGTTTGAGACGTTCAGTACGTTTTTGGAATGTGAGGTTCGGGACGTTGCCGGGGTCCAATCTGCGATTCACTATCTGGATGATTTTTTGTTCATTGGTCCGCCGGATTCGGTGCTGTGCAGAAATACTTTAGCTGCTATGCAATGGTTGGCCGGTCTTTTTGGCGTACCGTTGGCAGGGGAAAAAACTGAAGGCCGGTCCACGTCGCAAAGTTATCTCGGGATTTTCATTGACTCAGAGAGGATGGATTGTAGGTTGCCTAAAGATAAATTGTTTCTTCTTAAACAAGAGGTGGACAGGGTTCGAAAATTGCGTAAAGTGACATTGAAGGAATTGCAGTCGTTGTTGGGAAGATTACATTTTGCGTGTAGAATCATTCCTATGGCCATGATTTTTTGTCAGAAGTTGGCTAGTTCGACTGCGGGAGTACAAGCAGCGCATCATTTTATTCGGTTGAGGAAGGAGCACAGGGACGATTTGGCAGTATGGCAGCATTTTTTGACACATTACATCGCGCGGTCTTTAATTCAGCAGGAAGTTGTGAGTAATTTCGAATGCGAGATCTATACGGATGCGGCTGACGGAGTTGGGTACGGGGCGTATTGCAAAGGAAGGTGGAGTGTTGGAAGGTGGCCAGAAGAGTGGCAAAAAATTGGTTGGACAAGGAATTTGGCATTGTTAGAATTGTTCCCAATAATTGTGGCAGTATTCATTTGGGGAGAGTTGTTTAGGGATAGGAAGGTGCGTTTTCATTGCGATAACATGAGTGTGGTGAGAATAATTAATACTTTGTCAGCGTCATCTCCTCCAGTGATAAAGTTGGTCCGTGAGCTGATCTTCCGTTGCCTTGAGCTGAATGCTTGGGTGTCCGCAGAGCATGTTCCAGGTGTAAAAATTTCTATAGTGGATTCTTTGTCTCGTTTGCAGTGGGAAAGGTTCCGGGACCTGGTGCCAGAAGCGGAGGAATCTGGAACGGAATGCCCTTCTCATTTGTGGCGAGTGGTTATGGACGAGCAGGACAGTTGATTCGTGTGTCAGTGGCGGGCCGGACTTGGGCGTCTTATGTGGAGTCGTGGAGGTTTTGGCAAGATTGGTTGTTACATGGGGAACAGTCGAATCTGATGAGGGTAGGGCACAAGCTTTGTTAGTTTTGGTCAGGGAATTGGCGGAAAGGCATGGTCAGTTTCAAGGACAATAAAATTTATAGCGGGCTTGGCTTTTGGTTTTCGGTTACAGGGGAGTGGGGATGTCACAAAAAATGTTTTGGTAAGGCAAGCGTTGAAGGGAGTACGAAGGGGTAAGCGATGAGCGGATAAGCGTAGACCGATCACGTTCGGCATGTTGGAACGCTTGGGTGGTGTCTTGGACCGAATTTGTTGTTCTGGTTTTGAGGTGGCGATGTTTCAACTGGCTTTTTCTTTGACATTTTTTGGGGCATTGAGGATAGACGAGCTGGTGTCCGATAACAGGAACAGGATGGGGGGTCTGATGGCTGAGGATGTGGAGTTACGGCAAGGCTGTATAATTTTCTGGGTTAGACGGTCTAAGACTGATCAACTAGGTAACGGGAGGAGAGTGGTGCTTGGTAAGGTTAAAGGGTCTGCTATGTGTCCACATAAATGTTTGACTCAATACTGGCGCGCGTGGAGGGGCAGGTCAAGACCATTCTTGTCTCATTTTCAGTTTATAGTGATCCTCAAGAAAGGATTGAGGGAATTGGGTGTTTCCGCTGACGTATACGGTTCTCACTCTTTTCGTATCGGGGTGGCGTCGGAGGCACATATGCGGGGTCTGGGGCTGGAGGTGATTCGCCGCATTGGTAGATGGAGCTCTAATCGGTATTTAAGTTATGTGCGTTATTGATGCATGCAGTGGCCGTTAAATCGAGAGGTTATGTTTTTTGTTGTTTTTTGTATTTTTCAGATTGCGAACCTTTATTAGCCTGGATTTTCGGCCATTCGTTCGTTCATTGGGGGGCGTTACGGGCTGATGTGAGGCCGGACGGCAGAAAGCTGGGATTCAGTAGACATCATGTGGTCGTTCGTTGGTTGGGTTTCAGGGGGATGGTTTGGGCTAGAGTTTTGGAGGAACTTTGTAGGGCAGTCCGTTGCGATAGGGCACCTGATGTTTGGGTGGTGCATATGGGCGGGAACGATTTGGGAGTGAAGCCGATTAGGGAGCTGATCAGGGACATCCGTTTAGATTTTTTGCGATTATGGACGTCGCTTCCTGGGGTTTGACGGTTTGGTCGGATATAGTTCCGAGACAGAAATGGAGGGGAGCCAGATCATTAAAAGGGATCAACAGAGCTAGGGTCAAGCTGTACAGGGCGGTATCGAATTTTGCTTCCAGAAATGGGGGTATAAGTGTGTGGCATTTTGAGCTGGAAGCAGGGGTTGGTAATTTTGGAGGGAGGATGGGGTGCATTTGAACGATATTGGGATAGACTTGTGGGCGCTGGCAATTCAGGAAGGGTTGGAGAGGGCGTTGGCTGTGTTGGGGCACTCGCGAACCTGAGGTGATCAGGGTCGTTCGTGGTTGGCGGGGGGTGGGGTTCTTGGAGTTGTTATGATTCAGGGATGGAATTTTCGAGTAAATTGCGGGCATTTAAATGAGGTGGCGTGATCTGGCTTTTGGTTATGGGCTCTGTACGGGGTTTTTACCCTGGGAGCTGGTGGTGGTTTAGTCTTCCCTGAACGGGTTGTTTGGTGCCCTCGAGCTGGTGGTTTATGGCTGAGGGTAACATGGTGGTCGAATTTGTTTGGTCTATTAATAGTAAAGCCAGATCTTTTTAGCTCCAAGAACCATCCCCTCATATATTTGAAGGATGTTTATACATATATTGTTATGTATTTTGTGTATGTTTGTTAATAAAATGGCCGCTGTGGCCAATATTATCCAAAAGAATTTAAGTGTAATGTTTTTATTTTAAAGGAACATGGTCAGCAATTGGTTGGGGGGGAAAAGCAGTGGGCGGTAATAAGGTAAGAAATCCCACCTAGTCGCCATATGCGGTCATGTGGATGGAGGCCTCCCAAGTTTTATGAAAGATTATGTTTAGGGTGATAAGAATCCGCCATGTCTGATTTTAGATTTCCAATCTTTTGTTCTCAGCGAAAAGCCGTTGCCATACGAGTCTATCAGTAGTTCTTTCATAGAGAACTTAGGGGCAATAGACAGATCAAGTGCTCCTGTGCATGGAGGAGTCGGGAGAGATAGTTGCCGGCCAAGCTATATATTGTGTATGGGGTCCCTTACAAACATTCTGAACTATTAATCAGGTTTTTATGCATAAACATAAGCAATCATTGAAGGCAATATGCAACCTAGACGCTAGAGTTTTCGGAGTACTGGGCCACGTTTACTATCTCATTAGATGAATCTTTTGGAAATTTCAAATGAAACAGAAATATGGAATTACAAAATGTCGGATAGACCTTTACAAGTACAAGATCTTCCAGTGGTGTAATGCACAGACACACAGCATGTGCAATAAAGTCCTTAGAGATTTAATGGGTAGTCGACAGTCACATAAGTCTATAAAGCCTTCAAACTTTGTCCTTTTTGCGATGACAACTGCCACATTTTCTACCCGTGCTTGTGACTTTATCAATCTCCCTTGAGAGTAAACGCAAGTACTAATGACAAATGTGTCTCTGGGCAAACTGCCCAGAATCCTACAAGGAATGCATCATAGCTGAAAAGCACACAGTAAGATATATGGGGACTATACAAATTACCATTTCCAATTTTTTTACAATCCTTTTAAAAGGCATACTGCAATTTCTTTGCAGATATTATTCGAGCATCAGTCTCAAAGGGATTGGCTCAAGGTAAAGGATCACAGGACATGGATCCTACAACACTGGCGCAAAATACAGGGGGACTTTTACAGCAGCCACCTAACACCCTCCCATTAAAGATAGTCCACTTTTCCATTTCATTATACTAATTTTGATAATTCTCTTACACATTATGAAGAATTATTAGGCTAGTGAGTATTTTGACCATGTCATCATTTTTATGTAGATTTTACAGCTTCGTGCTGTGTAAACTTGAATACTTATTGAATGAAGCAGATCAGGTGATGTGTATTTGTGTAATGAGGGAGGGTGAGGTCTAAGGATATCAACATCTTTTATGAATGTGTACAGAATTATTAAGCAGCTTGTTTTCCTTAGGCAAAATAGGCCAAAAAAAGAGATTTGAAAAGTGAATCTGAAAAGTCAAAAATGGTTAAAAGCCTTATAGAAGGCTGTAGCACTCTTGAAACTACTAAAATATTGGGCCTTGATCACAAAACGTATTAAGAAAAAAAGACACATATACTGCCAAAGATTTACCCCATTTTTACAATGCACAAATTAACCTGTTTTTTGGAATCTGCAGCAGGTTGACTATTTTAAAAACAGATAAACAATTACAATGACTTTTTATTCAACAGTCCAAAAATCGGTGAATGAATGATTTTTTTTAATTCATATGGAAGGCTACCTCTAACAGGAGGGAAAGGGTGATTTATAGGGTGCACAGGCAAATGGTATCTTTTTAGCACGACTTCCTTGGATAGCGTAAAGGAGGGAGAAAGTTTTTGGTGTAAGCATACTGGATTGAAAACCTCAGTTATTTCTTAAGGACTTGGGTCCTAGTTTAGTGGAGGGATCTCGAGTATGATATTTCTAGTGGATAACCACATCTTTTCGTCAATTGTAACGCTTTTCCCATTCCTCTGCCTCTTATTAGTGGAAGAGCTATGTCTACACTGTGCTATTCTCAGGTTTTGTGTGATCTGAACCCCTTAACCCCTGGAGGTATTTTCATTTTGTGTTTTTGTTTTTTGCTCCCCTTCTTCCCAGAGCCATAACTTTTTTATTTTTTTGTCAAAATGGCCATGTGAGGGCTTGTTTTTTGCGGGACGACTTGTACTTTAGAATAACACCATTGGTTTTAACATATCTGGAAACATAACTGGAAAACAATTTATGATAACTGAAATCATAATTGTTTTTGGCAGATGACAGGGTTTTGAAAAGGAGGCACACAGATGAAATTGAGTAAGAAATGTGAAAACACTACTCCAACTCCTACCTCCACCATGAAACATTCTAGGCCCGACTGGACCATACATAGTCAGGTGAGAAATATGTTTTTAATTCAGTGAAGGTTTGGATTGCCCAGGCTCCATTTAATCACATCTGCCTTTTATGTAGTCAAGTCAGTCTGTGGATTGGCAATCTTAGAAACATGTTTAATAAATGTACGACCTTCAGAGGTTTGGGTTGCAACCACTCCTTAATAGGTTGAATGTTTGAGGGGTTCATTCAGAAAATTTTAGTGCACAAGATATACCCCAGGTAGTTTATTAGTTTATTTTTTGAACCGGAAAAACACATTTTAGAAGCTTCAGTTAAATAATCATCTGAGTCTTTGGAATAGTGTGTACATGTCAGATGTGTGACTAATAATCAGATGAATTAACCAAGTTGTTATCTATACAGACAACCACATATTAATCACTTATGTCTCTGACACTGTCATTAACAAAATAAAAAAAAGCTGGTGAATTACTTTACTGAAAAGGCATAACAAGATACTCATAGTAACGCTCGGGTGTGTTATATGCCGTCTTCCAGCCATCGCCTTGTCTGATACAGATCATGTTATATACGTCCCTGAGCTCAAGCTTGACAAACCAACAACTGGTTACATACGTCAGGGATGAGTGGTAAGGGATATTGATAATTACAATAATTTTAAGTTCCCATTACTCAATGCATGGTTAGTCCACCATTATTTTTAACAAGAAATCAAAAAACCTGTTGGTACACGTGACATGGAAGATCTGATAAACCCTTTATGCAGCCTGTCTTCTATATAGTCTTTCGTGGCTTTTCTTTCTGAACCAGAAATATTATATATTTTATGCATTGGTGATATTTTTGTTTAGTCTTGTAAACCTCTTCGATCCCCCGAAAAATGAAATAAAAAAGGGCAAAAGAAATGCAGCAGAATATCTGTTTATGGCTTGTATGTATCACAAGACAAAAAGCACACTTTTCCTGGCTTAGTGTCAATATTTTTCAACAGTAGCAATATTAGGGGTGTTAAACTGCTTTGCATGTTGTGCATCAAGAATAAAAAAAAATGGTATCATACTGACTCTGCAGGTCTAGCACCTCCCCATCGATTGAATTTTTACACTATTAGGCCGGGGTCACACTTGCAACTGCAATGCGAGAAACTCGAGCGAGTCTCTCGCCTCAATACCCGACACTGCCACCGACACTCGGGACCGGAGTGTGCGGCTGCATGTATTTATATGCAGCTGAACGCTCCGGTCCGAGTACCGGCGGCAGTGACCCGACCTAATTCAGAGACTAGCACTCCCATTTTCAACAATCTGCAATGCTGCAGTAGTAGACCACAATTAGATTTAGGCTTTTCTATCCCCAATTGTAATAACATCCTGTGAACTCTGACCTCCTTTCCCAAAACTGTAAAAATAAAAAATGATCACTGCTTTCCCTCCCATCATCTTTTGTAGTCCTTATGAAAGTCACCTGGCTGCGATGTGATAGATGCAAGTCATGAATCTACTCTCTTGCTGATGTAATCTTTAGCATTGTGAGAAATGGAGCTGGGTAATTTATTTTTATTTTTCTATCTGCACAAAGAAAATAGCAATTGTGCGAATATGCCAGGATATGAACATTTCAGGAAATTTAACTCAAACTCAATTCATAGTGAATCAATTGACTCAACTCTTTTTCCACTGACCTACAATCCCATATAAACAATTAGGCTATGTGCACACGTTGCGTTTTTTTAAGCATTTCCGAAAAGCTTAAAAACCACTTACAAAACGCATTCCATTAATTTTAAATACATTCCGCAGTTGCTGTGCCCATGCTGCATTTTTTCCGCAGCGGAATCGCATTGCGGAAAAAAAACGCAGCATGTTCATTAATTTTGCGGAATCGTGGCAATTCCGCCGCCATAGGATTGCATTTAAACGCTCACTTGATGCATGTGGCCATGCCCACCATGCGTAAAATGAGCGTTTAATGTGCGGATGGAACCAAGGGTCAGGATAAGAGGAGACTGTCCTCCAGGCCCTGGGTACCATATTCCTGTTAAAAATAGAATTAAAATAATAAATAGGGATATACTTACCCTCTGTCGGCCCCCGGTAGTCCTCCCTGTCCTCAGCGGTGCACGGTGCGGCTTTGTTCCCAGGAGTGCTTCGCACCAAAATGACCTTTGTGACGTCGCGGTCGAGTGACCGCTACGTCATCAGAGGTCATTCTCGCAATGACTCCCAGGGAACGGAACTTGCCGGCAGCGCCGCTGAGGACCGGGGACCCTCAGCGATGGCAGGAGGAGAGGACAAGGAGCACGGAACAGGACGGGGGGGAGAACGGTGGACGGGGGAAGCATAGAGGAGGACGGGGGGAGAATGGAGGACGGGGGAAGCATGGAGCTGGACAGGGGGGAGATCGGTGGACGGGGGAAGCGTGGAGCAGGACGGGGGGAGATCGGTGGACGGGGGAAGCGTGGAGCAGGACGGGGGGGAGATCGGTGGACGGGGGAAGCGTGGAGCAGGACGGGGGGAGATCGGTGGACGGGGGAAGCGTGGAGCAGGACGGGGGGGAGATCGGTGGACGGGGGAAGCGTGGAGCAGGACGGGGGGAGATCGGTGGACGGGGAAGCGTGGAGCAGGACGGGGGGGGAGATCGGTGGAAGCATAGAGGAGGACGGGGCAGCACAGAGCAGGAGGGCAGTTTATACACCCGGCTTATACATGAGTCAATAATTTTTCCCAGTTTTTTGTAGCAAAATTAGGGGGGTCAGCTTATACACGGGTCGGCTTATACACAAGTATATACGGTATATCCAAACAGTACAAATGGTGGACTATAAATAGTGTGGAGCTGAAACCAGATCCAATCACAGTGTAACCACATACCACATTATAAAAAGCATATATATCTTATACAAAATAGACATCCAAAATACACAGAGTCCACATTATACAAAAGTATCATTATCCCACACATATAGTATTAAAATTACACATATATACATAAATTCATAGCTCTTTCTTTGTACCTAAGAACATTATTTCTGGGATAACCACGAGTACCGTATTTTTCGGACTATAAGACGCACCGGACTATAAGACGCACCCAGGTTTTAGAGGTGGAAAATAGGGAAAAAATATATTTGAAGCAAAAAATGTGGTAAAATATTTAAAGGGAGTCTGTCACCCCATTTTTGGACTACGAGATACGGCCATCGCCATCAGGGGCTTATCTTACATTCTGTAATGTTGTAGATAAGCCCCCGATGTCACCTGAAAGAGAAGAAAAACGAGTTACCGTATATTATACTCACCCAGGGGCGGTCTGCCGTCTGGTCCGATGGGCGTCGTGGTCTGGGGCCTCCCATCTTGTAGTGAAGCCGGCCTCTTCTTTCCGTCCCATCGTGGCTCCTGCGCAGGCGCACTGATCTGCAATGGTGAGGGCAGCACAGAGTACTGCAGTGCGCAGGCGCTGGACCTCTCTGACCTTTCCTGGCGCCTGCGCACTGCAGTACTCTGCTCTGCCCTCATCAGGGCAGATCAGTGCGCCTGCGCAGGAGCCGCGATGGGATGGAAAGAAGAGGCCGGCTTCGCTACAAGATGGGAGGCGCCGAACCGGACCGCGACTCCTCCGGACCGGACGGCGGAACGCCCTGCGTGAGTATAATATACGGTAACTCATTTTTCTTTTCTTTCAGGTGACATTGGGGGCTTATCTACAGCATTCCAGAATGCTGTAGATAAGCCCCTGATGGCGGTGTCATAGAGCAAAAATGGGGTGACACCGTTATTAAACTTTTAATCCAGATTACACTCACTTCTGTGGCCACGCTAGACAGGAAGTACCAGCTGGGAGAACTTCCTCCTGTACCTCTTGTCTAGTGTGGCCGCACTATATTAACAGCGCGGCGGCTCACACAGTGGAGTCTGCCGCTTTCCGCAGACCATCTTCACCGCCGGCGTCTCCTGCTCCACCGCCGGCAGCTCACACAGGCCTTCTTCACCGCCGGCGGCATCAGCGTCACCACCGGCGGCTTCCCCTTCACCGCCGGCGGCTCCTGCTCCACCGCCGGCGGCTCCTGCAGGCTTTCTTCACCGCCGGCGGCTTCAGCATCACCGCCGGCGGCTCCTGCTCCACCGCCGGCGGCTCCTGCAGGCTTTCTTCACCGCCGGCGGCTTCAGCGTCACCGTCAGCAGCTTCCGCTTCACCGCCGGCGGCTCCTGCTCCACCGCCGGCGGCTCCTGCAAGCCTTCTTCACCGCCGGCGGCTTCAGCGTCACCGCCGGCGGCTTCCGCTTCACCGCCGGCGGCTCCTGCAGGCCTTCACCGCCGGCGGCTTCAGCGTCTCTGCCGGCGGCTTCAGCGTCACCGCCGGCGGCTTCCGCTTCACCGCCAGCGGCTCCTGCTCCACCGCCGGCGGCTCTCGCAGGCTTTCTTCACTGCCGGCGGCTTCAGCTTCACCGCCGGCGGCTTTCGCTTCACCGCCGGCGGCTCCAGCTCCACCGCCGGCGGCTCTCGCAGGCTTTCTTCACTGCCGGCGGCTGCAGCTCCACCGCCGGCAGCTTTCGCTTCACCGCCGGCAGCTCCTGCTCCACCGCCAGCGGCTCTCGCAGTCCTTCACCGCCGGCGGCTCCTGCTTCACCGCCAACGGCTCCCGCCATGCTGGAGACTCCCGCAGTGCCGCTCCACCGCCAGCGGCTCCCAGCTCCTGCACTACCGCTCCACGGACGCCGGCTCCGAGTTCCTGTGATGCCGCTGGACCCCATTTACAGGTACGCTCCGATCATAAGACGCACCCTCATTTTCCCCCCGATTTTGGGGGAAAAAAGTGCGTCTTTTGGTCCGAAAAATATGGTAATAAACTTATGACACCTCTCATTAAGTTTCATATCCACCTTGTCCTCATTCGATACAATCCTTCTAACTCTTAGGCCTCTTTCACACATCCGTTTTCAGCCTGACGGCGCCCTCCGGCATTTTTTTGTCCAACCGCATCCGGCGAAATGTAATGCCGGATGCGTTTTTTTTTTTCCATAGACTAACATTAGTGCCGGATGGCGCCGCATGTCCCTGCGGCGCGTCCGGTTTTTGCCGGATCCGGTGTCTGGTCGCCGTCTGGCGTCTGGCAAAAACGTTGCATGTCACGTTTTTTGTCTGCGGCGAAAAAGCCGGAAGAGGCTTTTGTTACAATGAAAGTCTATGAATGCCGCAATGCGGCGGATCCGGCAAGAGCCTGATCCGGTGGCCGGATCCAGTTTTTTAATTGAGATACCAGCCCACAGCAAACATATAAAAAAGCATGCAGTGGGACATCAGACATACCATGCACAAGAGCTCAAGAGAAGAGGACAACAACCAGAGCCACAGCACCATTTCCGCAGCCAGCAGCACCAGTTCCGCAGCCAGCAGCACCAGTTCCGCAGCCAGCAGCACCAGTTCCACAGCCAGCAGCACATGTTCCGCAGCCAGCAGCACCAGTTCCGCAGCCAGCAGCACCAGGATCCGCAGCCAGCACCATGGAGCGCCAGGACAACAGACGGTAAATATGACACCCCCCCCACACCAAATTTTACAACGCATATGTCACCAATGCTGTCTGAGCTACTGCATTTTTTTTGCACCCTGGTACATTTTCAAATTCATGTTTTTTCTGTGATGGGTTGGTTCCCCTCGTACTGTATGAAATGTTAAATTTCCGCTGATGGGGTGGGTCCCGGGCCCTGGTAGTGTTTCAAATATGCATGTTTTGGAAGTGATATTGTGTATCCCCTGCTACTGTAGTGAATGTGTTTCATTGATAATGTGGATCTACTGGTACTGTTTTTTTGCCTGTGATGGGGTTTGTCCTGCGACAATATGAAATGTGCATGTTTTTCTATCATAATGTTGATCTACTGTATTTTTTTAAAACTTTTTCTTTGCTGTGATGTGGTTGGTCTTCCTGCGACTATCTGAAATGTGCATGTTTTTCTATCATAATGTTGATCTACTGTATTTTTTTTTAAAACCTTTTTTTTTGCTGTGATGTGGTTGGTCTTCCTGCGAGTATCTGAAATGTGCATGTTTTTCTATCATAATGTTGATCTATTTTTTTTTTTTTTGGCCTGTGATTGTGTTGCTCCTCATGCTACTATCTGAAATGTGCATGTTTTTCTATCATAATGTTGATCTACTGTATTTTTTAAAAACTTTTTTTTTGGCTGTGATGGGGTTGGTCTTTCTGCGACAATATGAAATGTGTATGTTTTTGTATCATAATGTTGATCTAGTGTTTTATTTTTTAATTTTTTTTTTGCCTGTGATGGTGTTGCTCCTCATGCTACTGTCTGAAATGTGCATGTTTTTCTATCATAATGTTTTTTTGTTTTTTTTTATTTTTTTTGCCCTGTGATGGTGTTGCTCCTCATGCTACTATCTGAAATGTGCATGTTTTTCTATCATAATGTTGATCTACTGTATTTTTTTAAAACTTTTTTTTTGCTGTGATGTGGTTGGTCTTCCTGCTACTATCTGAAATGTGCATGTTTTTCTATCATAATGTTGATCTTTTTTTTATTTTTTAAAAATTTTTTGGCCTGTGATGGTGTTGCTCCTCATGCTACTATCTGAAATGTGCATGTTTTTCTATCATAATGTTGATCTACTGCATTTTTTAAACCTTTTTTTTTGCTGTGATGTGGTTGGTCTTCCTGCGAGTATCTGAAATGTGCATGTTTTTCTATCATAATGTTGATCTATTTTTTTTTTTTTTTTTAAATTTTTTGGCCTGTGATAGTGTTGCTCCTCATGCTACTATCTGAAATGTGCATGTTTTTCTATCATAATGTTGATCTACTGTATTTTTTAAAACATTTTTTTTGGCTGTGATGGGGTTGATCTTCCTGCGACTATCTGAAATGTGCATGTTTTTCTATCATAATGTTGATCTACTGTATTTTTTTTTTAAAACATATTTTTTGCTGTGATGTGGTTGGTCTTCCTGCGACAATATGAAATGTGCATGTTTTTGTATCATAATGTTGATCTAGTGTTTTATTTTTTAAATTTTTTTTTGCCTGTGATGATGTTGCTCCTCATGCTACTATCTGAAATGTGCATGTTTTTCTATCATAATGGTTTTTTTTTTAAAATTTTTTGGCCTGTGATGGTGTTGCTCTTCATGCTACTATCTGAAATGTGCATGTTTTTCTATCATAATGTTTTTTTTTTTTTTAAATTATTTTGGCCTGTGATGGTGTTGCTCCTCATGCTACTATCTGAAATGTGCATGTTTTTCTATCATAATGTTGATCTACTGTATTTTTTTTAAACTTTTTTTTTGCTGTGATGTGGTTGGTCTTCCTGCTACTATCTGAAATGTGCATATTTTTCTATCATAATGTTGATCTTTCTTTTATTTTTTTAAAATTTTTTGGCCTGTGATGGATGGGGTTGCTTCTCCTGCTACTATCTGAAATGTGCATGTTTTTATATCATAATGTTTATTTTAATTTTATTTTTTACCTTTTTTTCTTTTGGGATGGGGTGGTTCCCCCTGGTACTGTATCGTGTGTTTTTTTTTTGCAGTGATAGGGTGGTTCCCCCTGGTACTGTTTATGGCTCCAATTAATGACGGGATGTTGTGTTCCGTAAAACATAAAGCTCAATCCTGTCCATGTTTGAATCTTATATTTTAAAACAGGGACAATCAATACATATAAACACAGTTCCTTTTTGTCTGTTTATTCCACAGCAGAAGAATTGAAGCTGCAGCAGAACGCACGCATGACATCCTGGATGCTAGGAGGGCAGCCAGCAGAAAGTAAATATGACATCCCCCATTTCCCTAAAAATTACATGTTTGTTTTTCTCTTTCAGCCAGGACAAGGAATAAACATATATTCACTGTCCCTTTTTGTGTCCTTACTCAACAGCAGAAGACGTCAACGAGAGGCGGCGGCGGCAGCAGCAGCAGAAAGGGGAGAGGAGGATAGACGGGCAGACAGGACAGGCAGCAGAAAGTAACTATGACATCCCCCATTTTGCTCTAAATTACATGTTATTTTTCTTGTCCATGGACAAGGAATAGTATATTCACAGTCCCTTTTTACTCAACAGCAGAAGACGGCAAAGACAGGCGGCGGAGGAGGCGGCAGCAGCAGCAAGCCGAGAGGAGAGACGGGCACAGAGGACAGCTAGCAGAAAGTAAATATTACATCCCCCATTTACCTAAAAAATAACATGTTTGCTTTTCTCTTTCAGCCAGGGACAAGGAATATAGAAATATATTCACTGGCCCTTTTTGTGTCTTTCTTCCACAGCAGAGACCGTCAAACAGCTGCTGCAGCTGCCGCAATAGCGGCTATGGCTGAGAAGCGGCGGCGTCAGCAGCAGCAGCATCTCCTCCATCTCCTCCCTCCCAGCCACTTGAGCCCGAGCAGGACACATCTTCTTCTGGGAGCCCTCCTACCCATCGTCAGCAATTGGCGGTAAAAATATCTAATTTTTTTTTCTCTCCACAATCCATCTGTGGGATATATGTATTGATTATCTTTTTTTAATAACAGGAATCGCAAGATGACGAGGAGCTCCCAGAGGAAGAAGGACGGGGTGGAGAGATACCCGGAGTGGGCTCTGTTATGTTTTGGTAGCTGAGGAGAGCAGGCAAAAACGGCAATACACCAGAGAGGTTGGAATCTACTGGATTGCAGTACCCTGACTAACCACCACAACTAAAGGCAGCCGTGGAGCGTTCCTACGTTGGTCCTAGATGCCTCGTCACAGCCTGAGAGGTTAACTACACCTAAAGAAAGAAAGAGAAAAGCTATCTGCCCCGGAGCAGATCCCCAAAGAACAAAGGAAGCCCCCAAACATGTAATGGCGGTTAGACAAGAGGAAATACAGACACAGACAGAAAATAGTATGAGCAAACGATGGGGCCCAATCTGCCTAGACAGAAAAGAATAGGAAGGATACTTACTGCAATCCAAAAAAAACCCTAAAAAAAAACAACGCTACTAATTGCAAAAACACCTGAGATCACACGACCTCTACCACCTAAATTAGTTCTCTGGTGTAACAAAACTAAGCCGCAGCCACTGAAAAAACTGGAAAAGGTAAATGAACAAATAACAGTGGCTCCAGAGGAACTGAGAGGAGCCCAAGCCCCCCGGGGAGGGGGACCTGGCTAACTTCACAGAAATGCAGAGAAATATGCAAATGGTAAGCACAAAAACAAAAAACAGAAAATATCTTATCTGAGAGCAGGAGAAGAGGCAAGACTCAGCAAGCTTCCAAGTGAACCAGGAAACAACGTTGAGACAAGAACAATTGATCACCGGCAACCATGATCGGAGGGAACCTCCCTTATATCCAGCCAGTCTGTAATTTCTGATTTCCAATCATCATTGAATGGTTCAGTATTGTTTGTAACCACCAGAGGGAGCTTCTGCTCAGAATTCATTTCTAAAACATTCACAACAGTACCCCCCCTTGAGGAGGGGTCACCGAACCCTCATTTGTGCAACCAGGTCGGTCAGGATGAGCTCTGTGATACGCACGGATCAGTCTCCTAGCATGGATGTCCGAAGCAAACACCCAAGAATTGTCCTCCTGACCATAACCTCTCCACTTAACCAAATACTGGAGTTTCCGTCTAGAAAAACGAGAATCCAATATTTTCTCAACCACATACTCCAGATTGCCCTCAACCAAAACAGGGTCTGGAGGCGCAGCCATAGGAACCACTGGCTCGACAAACTCTTCAATAAGGACTTGTGGAACACGTTATGGATCTTAAATGTCCCTGGAAGAAGTAAACGAAAGGAAACAGGATTAAGAATCTCCATGATCTTATAAGGTCCAATGAACCTAGGCTTAAACTTAGGAGATGCAACTCTCATAGGGATATTTCTTGAGGACAACCAGACCAAGTCCCCCACTTTAAACCGAGGACCATCAGTCTTATGCCGGTTGGCAAACTGCTGGGCCTTCTCCTGAGAGAGGGACAACCACTCCACTACCTGGTCCCAAATCTGCTGCATACGCTCCACAACAGAGTCAACACCCGGACAGACAGAAGCCTCCGTCTGTCCCGAAGAAAATCGAGGGTGAAACCCAAAATTGCAGAAAAATGGAGACATCAAAGTGGCAGAGCTTGCCCTATTATTAAGAACAAACTCAGCCAAAGGCAAAAAAGAGACCCAGTCATCTTGATCAGCAGACACAAAGCATCTCAGATAAGTCTCCAATGTCTGGTTTGTTCTCTCAGTTTGTCCATTGGTCTGAGGATGAAAAGCAGAGGAGAAAGACAATTGAACACCAAGTTTAGAACAAAAAGTCCTACAAAATCTGGAAACAAACTGGACTCCTCTGTAAGACACAATGTTCTCAGGAATGCCGTGTAACCGAACCACGTGCTGAAGGAACAAAGGCACCAATTCGGAGGAGGAAGGCAACTTAGGTAATGGCACAAGATGTATCATCTTGGAAAACCTATCACAAATCACCCAGATAACGGTCATTCTCTGAGAAACAGGGAGGTCGGAAATAAAATCCATAGAGATATGGGTCCATGGTCTCTTGGGCACAGGCAATGGCATCAACAAACCACTAGAGCGAGAGCAAGGCTTCCAGCAAGAGCAAGTCCCACAGGACTGCACAAACTCCCTGACGTCACGAGACAAAGTAGGCCACCAAAAGGACCGACTCACCAAGTCTCTGGTACCAAAAATTCCGGGATGACCGGCCAACGCGGAACAATGAATCTCAGACATCACACTCTTCTTCCACTGGTCTGGGACAAACAATTTCTCAATAGGGCAGCGCTCGGGTTTATCCTCCTGACACCCTTCCAGAGCCAGTCTCAAATTGGGCGAGATGGCGGAAAGAACTACACCCTCTTTCAAAATAACAGCAGGATCAGATAACTCAGGAGAGTCCGCAAGGAAACACCTCGAGAGGACATCCACCTTAACATTCTTAGTGCCAGGAAGAAAGGAAACCACAAAATTAAAACGTGTGAAAAACAAGGCCCACCTGGCCTGTCTAGGATTAAGTCGCTTGGCTGATTCCAGATAAACCAGATTCTTATGGTCCGTGAGGACCACCACCCGATGTTTGGCTCCCTACAGCCAATGTCTCCACTCTTCAAAAGCCCACTTCATGGCCAATAACTCCCAATTACCCACGTCATAATTTCGTTCAGTTGGAGAAAATTTTCGAGAGAAAAAAGCACAAGGGTTACTTTTAGAGGTCTCACGAACTCTTTGGGACAAAACGGCACCTGCCCCAATTTCAGAGGCATCAACCTCCACCTGAAGTGGCAGAGAAACATCAGGCTGCAGTAGAACAGGAGCAGAAGTGAATCTCTGCTTAAGTTCCTGAAACGCAGAGACTGCCTCAGGAGGCCAATTCACCACATCAGAGCCCTTTTTGGTCAAATCAGTCAATGGTTTAACAATAACAGAGAAATTACCAATAAATTTACGATAAAAATTGGCAAAACCCAAGAATCTCTGAAGAGCCTTTAATGAAGTAGGTTGGACCCAATCACAGATGGCCTGAACCTTGACCGGGTCCATTTCAATAACAGATGGAGACAAAATGAATCCCAGAAATGAGATTCTCTGTATGCCAAAAATACACTTTGATCCCTTCACATACAGAGCATTCTCTCTCAAAATCTGGAGCACAGTCCGAACATGTTTCGCATGAGAGTCCCAGTCATTGGAAAAAATCAAGATATCATCCAAATAAACAATCAGAAATTTATCCACAAAATCCCTGGAAATATCATTCATGAAGGACTGGAAGACGAAAGGATCATTAGTGAGCCCAAAGGGCATCACTAGGTACTCAAAATGCCCCTCTGGGGTATTAAACGCAGTCTTCCATTCATCCCCGTGCTTAATGCGAATAAGGTTATATGCCCCCCTGAGGTCAAGCTTGGTAAACCAAGTAGCACTTTTCACCGTGGAAAACAGGTCAGAAATCAAGGGTAACGGATATTGATATTTCACAGTGATATTGTTCAAGAGACGATAATCAATACACGGCCTTAATGAACCATCCTTTTTGGCCACAAAGAAAAAACCGGCACCCAAGGGTGAAGAGGATGGTCTGATATGACCCTTCTCCAATGACTCCTTGATATAAGACCGCATAGCGTCATGTTCAGGTACAGACAAGTTAAAAAGGCGACCTTTAGGGAATTTACTACCAGGCACTAATTCAATAGCGCAGTCATAGCTCCTATGGGGGGCAAGGATGCAGATTTATTTTCGCTAAACACATCGGAAAAATCAGTCAAAAAGTCAGGAACATCCTGAGCCTGGGGAGAGGCAGAAAAAACAGGAGTGTTGGCATTAACACATTGGCAGCCCCAACTGGTTACAGACACAGATTTGCAGTCCAAAACAGGATTATGAGACTGTAACCAAGGGAAACCTAGTACAATAATGTCATGCAGATTATACAGCACCAAAAATTTGCAACACTCCTGATGATCAGGTTCAACCCTCATTATCACCTGAGTAGAGAACTGGGGTTTATTCTCAGCCAAAGGGGTAGAATCAATCCCCAGTAGGGGAATAGACTTCCGTAGAGGTATCAAGGGAAACCCACAACGTTTAGCAAAATCAAAATCCATCAGGTTAATAGCTGCTCCCGAATCAACAAAAGCCTGAGCAGAAAATGTGGACAGGGAGCAAATCAGGGTAACAGTCAACAGAAATTTAGTCTGAACACTACCCAAGACAACTGAGCGTGCAAAACGTCTTCCCCACTTAGGGCAGACAGAAATAGCATGAGAGGCATCACCACAGTAGAAACATAACCCATTGAGTTTTCGAAACTCATGACGCTGTGCCCCAGAAGCCACTCTATCACACTGCATGGGTTCAGAAGCTGGTTCACAAGGGAACACTATTAAACGCATACTTCTACGCTCACGCAAACGTCTGTCAATTGGAATCGCTAATGACATAGAATCATTGAGACCAGAGGGAGCAGAGAAACCCACCATAACATCTTTTACATTCTCTGACAGACCCTTCCGAAAAAGGGCTACCAAAGCATCATCATTCCATTTGGTCAGGACTGCCCACTTTCGGAATTTCTGACAGTACAACTCAGCGTCCTCAAGCCCCTGATTTAATGCCAACAAGGTTTTTTCAGCTTGATCAGTGACATTAGGTTCATTGTACAATAACCCCAGAGTCAGAAAAAATGCTTCAACATTACTCAAAACAGGGTCCCTAGGTGTCACGGGTGTGTCGCCACGAAGATCGTCATGATTACACAGCCTGACTTCTCGCAGCTGAGTTTTTGGTGCTTTGTATTTTTTGGCAGTGAGGGAGTTAATTCTCTCTTTCTGTACTAGATGAGGCCCAGCCTCGCCCAGCTGCAGTCAATGCTGCAGAAGTGGGACTCCTTCAAATACCTGCCAGTCTGTTAGGGAAGTTTTCGGTGAAAGCATTCCTTGCAGACAAACAGAGCGGCTTGTGGTATTTTGGAGTTTGGAGTGAAGTGTACTTTGTGTGTTTTTTTCCCTTCCTCGCTTTATTATTTATCTCCTTACCCGTTGGTGTTCCCTCTGTTGTTGTGGGGCGAGTTTTATCCTGATATTATCCTGTCCCCTGTTGTTGTGATCGGGGTCCTTCTCAGGACTAGATTACTGAGGTTCAGGGATCCTCAGGAGATAGGGGTTACACTGGCGGCCTGGACCTCAGGTAGAGGGATTAGTTAGGGCCCCAGCTTAGGGTCAGCTTAGGCCCCTGACCTCCTGTACGCAGAGACTGCGTGACATTTTCACCGACCGACAAAAGATTCTCTCCAGCTACCATGGATCCAGTAGCCAGTCTTGCTCGGCAGTTGCAGAATTTGTCCATGGAGCTGGCGGACGTTAAGTCCAAGGTTTTGTATCCCCCGGAGCAAGCCGGACCAGAACCTAAAGTAGCTCTCCCTGACAGGTTCACTGGGGGGCGGGACAACTTTTTTGTTTTCCGGGAGGCATGTAAATTGTACTTTCGGCTGCGGCCTCGGTCATCGGGGAGTGAAGAACAAAGGGTGGGAATTATCATCTCGCTCCTACAAGGGGACCCACAATCATGGGCGTTCTCTCTTCCCTCGGGCTCCCCGGCTCTCCAGTCGGTGGCTAGGTTTTTTGTTGCTCTGGGTCTCGTATATGATGACCCGGATCGGATCTCCCTTGCTGAATCTAAGTTACGTAGGATCCAGCAGGGAGATCGTCCGGCGGAGGAATTCTGTTCGGAGTTCCGTAGGTGGGCCACGGACACCCAGTGGAATGACCCGGCTCTTAGGAGCCAGTTTTGTCAAGGTTTATCTGACAAATTAAAGGATGTGTTGGCACAGTATGACCCTCCCGCGTCACTGGAAGCCGCTATGGCCCTTGCTATTCGCATTGACAGACGGCTTCGGGAGAGGTGCGGGGTAACTCCGCCCCCTGTGATGACTCCACCTTCTTCAAGGGTCCCTTATATGGAGGTTCCCCTGGTCAGTCCAGAGGAGCCTATACAATTAGGAGGGACATCATTTCGGGGGAGGGGACCGGCGGTGCACCACAAGACAGGAAGGTGTTTCTTCTGCGGGAGAAAGGGACATTTTATTGGGGGGTGTCCATCCCATCCTTTGCAGAATAAAGGGTCGTCAGAAAACTATTGATCCCAGAATGTGGTGGACGGCAATCTGGGAGTAGGTATTTCGTCCCTAGGTTCGTCTCAGTTTCTCGTACCGGCGGAGGTGGTGGTGGGTACGAGAACTGAGAGGATATCTGTTCTTCTGGATAGTGGGGCCGGGGCTAATCTGGTGGACGCTCGGTTTGCCCGGGTTCAAGGTATGCGATTGAGTGTGTTGGCTAAACCCATCCCCATATTCTCGATCGACGCCAGGCCTCTCGGTCAGGGAAGTTTTTTGCAAGCTGTGCATAACGTAAAACTTCAAGTGGGAGCGATACATAAAGAACTGTTGTCTTGTTACGTGTTGGAGGGTCTTCCCACTCCTATAGTGTTGGGCCTTCCTTGGTTAACTAAGCATAACCTGTTATTAATTGGCAATCCAGAGAGATAAGCCAATGGAGTGAATTCTGTAATAAAAACTGCATGAATACGGTCATCGGTGCGGTCACTCCTAGGGTCTTACCTCCATTTCTGGCGGACTTTGAGGATGTATTCTCGGAGAAAGGGTGTCAGGAACTACCTCCTCATCGCGTGTATGACTGTTCTGTAAAACTGCTCCCTGAGGCCAAGTTACCTAAATCTAGGTTGTATAACCTATCTGGTCCAGAGAGGCAGGCCATGAAGGATTATATTTATGAAAGTCTGGCTAAGGGGCATATTAGACCTTCATCTTCCCCGGTGGCCGCGGGGTTCTTCTTTGTGAAGAAGAAAGATGGAGGCCTACGCCCTTGCTTGGATTTCCGTGAACTTAATCGGATTACGGTCCGAGATCCTTATCCGCTCCCACTTATTCCCGATCTCTTCAATCAGATCGTGGGCGCCAAATGGTTCTCTAAGTTGGATCTCAGGGGGGCGTACAATCTGATTAGGATGAAGGAGGGGGATGAGTGGAAGACGGCGTTTAACACTCCGGAGGGGCATTATGAGAACCTTGTCATGCCATTCGGTCTGACTAATGCCCTGGCAGTGTTCCAACACTTTGTAAATGACATTTTTCGCCGCCTGGTGGGACAGTTTGTTGTCATATATCTGGATGATATCTTAATTTACTCGCCGGATCTTGTGTCTCATCAGGAGCATGTTAGGCAGGTGTTACAGATCTTGCGGGATAATAAACTGTACGCCAAATGGGAAAAGTGTGTGTTCGCCATACAGGAACTCCAGTTTTTAGGCTTCCTGGTGTCAGCATCAGGTTTTCGTATGGACCCTGGGAAAGTGCGGGCAGTTCTTGAGTGGGATCTGCCAGAGAATCTTAAGGCACTACAACGTTTCCTGGGGTTTGCTAATTATTACCGGAAATGTATTCGTAATTTCTCGTCCATGGTTAAACCTCTCACAGACATGACAAAAAAAGGGACGGATTTTTCTAGGTGGTCGGACAAGGCTTGTCAAGCATTCTCCTCCTTGAAAAAATGTTTTGCCTCGGCACCCATACTCATTCAACCTGATGCGTCACAGCCGTTCATTGTAGAGGTAGACGCTTCCGAGATAGGGGTGGGAGCAGTATTGTCACAGGGTTCGTCCCCTGGTAAGTGGCATCCGTGCGCCTTTTTCTCTAAAAAATTGTCGTCCGCTGAGAGGAATTACGATGTCGGCAATAGGGAACTCTTGGCCATTAAGTTAGCTTTTGAGGAGTGGCACCATTTTTTGGAGGGGGCAGTCCATCCGGTCACTGTCATCACCGATTACAAGAATCTGCTATAGTTGGAGTCCGCAAAACGTCTGAATCCCAGACAAGCTAGGTGGTCATTGTTTTTTACCAGGTTTAATTTTGTCGTCACATATCGTCCTGGGTCAAAAAATGTAAAGGCGGATGCCTTATCTCGTAGTTTCCCTGGGGCCGGGAATACGGATGACCCGGTTCCTATCCTTCAGGAGGGGGTGGTGGTGTCGGCAGTATGCTCTGAGCTTGAGGAGGAGGTATTGGAGGCTCAGGGGGACGCCCCTGTTGGACCTCCAGGGAGACTGTTTGTTCCAGATCAGTTGCGACAAAAGGTGATCGAGGCACACCATAACTCAGCTTTGGCAGGACACCCAGGGAGTAAAGCAACTGTGGATCTCCTCTCGCGTCGGTTTTGGTGGCCTAACTTACATAGGGAGGTGGTAACTTTTGTCGCGTCCTGTGGGGTTTGTGCGCGCTCTAAGACCCCACATACCCGTCCGTCTGGGGCCCTCTTACCTTTGAAGATCCCGGAGCGTCCTTGGACTCACCTGTCCATGGACTTTATTACGGACCTCCCGCCGTCTTCGGGTAAAACGGTCATACTCGTTGTAGTAGACAGGTTCAGCAAGATGGCACATTTCATCGCTCTTCCTGCTCTTCCTAATGCTAAAACTCTTGCGCAGGTGTTCATTGGGGAGATTGTGAGGCTTCACGGGGTACCCTCCGATGTGGTGTATGATCGGGGGTCTCAGTTTGTGTCCAAATTCTGGAAGGCATTTTGTACACGGCGGGGGATGCATTTGTCGTTTTCATTGGCTTTTCATCCTCAGACTAATGGTCAGACGGAACGTCTGAACCAGAGCTTGGAGACATATCTCCGGTGTTTTGTGTCAGAGAACCAGGAGGACTGGGCTTCTTTCTTGCCTCTGTCAGAGTCCACTGGTAAGTCCCCGTTTTTTGGGGCATATGGTTTTCACCCCCAGTTTTGTACTTTCAGTAGGGGGGGCTCTTCGGGGGTTCCTGAGGAAGAACGATTTTCGTCATCACTCGCTTCAGTGTGGAGAGGGGTGCTGAATAATCTGAATACTATGGGGAACCGATACAAGTGTATGGCTGATAGGAGGAGAGTGTCTGGTCCGGACCTAAGTGTGAACGATCGGGTATGGTTGTCTACCAGGAATATAAAACTTAAGGTTCCCTCCTGGAAACTGGGTCCCAGGTTCATTGGGCCGTACAGGATCAGTTCTATAATTAATCCGGTGGCATTTCGTCTTGACCTCCCCCCTACGTTTAAAATTCACGTGTTCCACAGATCGTTGCTTAAGAGGTATGTGGCGCCGGTGATACAGTCACCTTTACCTCCTCCTCCAGTGGTGGTCAATGGTAACTTGGAGTTTCAGGTATCAAAAGTCATCGATTCACGCTTTAATCGCCGGTCCCTTCAGTACCTGGTTCATTGGAAGGGGTATGGTCCTGAGGAGAGGATGTGGGTTCCTGCGTCGGATATTAACGCAGACCGATTAATTCGGGCCTTCCACACGATTCACCTGGATAAACCTAGCCCTGAGGGTCCGGAGGTCCCTCGTAGAAGGGGGGGTACTGTCACGGGTGTGTCGCCACGAAGATCGTCACGATTACACAGCCTGACTTCTCGCAGCTGAGTTTTTGGTGCTTTGTATTTTTCGGCAGTGAGGGAGCTAATTCTCTCTCTCTGTGCTAGATGAGGCCCAGCCTCGCCCAGCTGCAGTCAATGCTGCAGAAGTGGGACTCCTTCAAATACCTGCCAGTCTGTTAAGGAAGTTGTCGGTGAAAGCATTCCTTGCAGACAAACAGAGCGGCTTGTGGTATTTTGGAGTTTGGAGTGAAGTGTACTTTGTGTGGTTTTTTCCCTTCCTCGCTTTATTATTTATCTCCTTACCCGTTGGTGTTCCCTTTGTTGTTGTGGGGCGAGTTTTTGTATGCAAGGTGGTTTTTTGGTTTTCCCCTTGTACTGTCTCGTTCGTCTAGTACTGTGAGTTGGCTGATATTATCCTGTCCCCTGTTGTTGTGATCGGGGTCCTTCTCAGGACTAGATTACTGAGGTTCAGGGATCCTCAGGAGATAGGGGTTACGCTGGTGGCCTGGACCTCTGTACCTTTAACAGTACCTCCAGGTAAAGGGATTAGTTAGGGCCCCAGCTTAGGGTCAGCTTAGGCCCCTGACCTCCTGTACGCAGAGACTGCGTGACACCAGGTGTCAGGGAAAAAGCCCAATCCTGAGGATCACCGCGCAGGAGAGAAATGACAATTTGAACCTGCTGTGCTGCGTTCCCTGAGGACTTAGGTTTTAAGGCAAAAAACAACTTACAGTTATTTTTGAAATTCAGAAATTTAGCTCGATCCCCCAAAAACAAATCTGGCATGGGGATCCTGGGTTTCACAACTGGCAACCTATCAAGATAGGTAGCAATACTCCTGACCTCAGTGGCAAGCTGATCCACACGGCTAGACAACTGTGCAAACTCCATTGAGAGAGAAGGAAAAAAAAAATCCTCCTCAGCACCCAGAGAAAAAGAGGGAAAAAATGCAACCAACAGAAAAAAAAAAAAAAAAATCTCTGACAACTCTGACAACCTTTTTTCTTTCCACACTATTTTTCCCTTCTGTGAGTACCATATAATTTTCAGTTTGGCTGGTGATACTATTGTGTTTTGGTAGCTGAGGAGAGCAGGCAAAAACGGCAATACACCAGAGAGGTTGGAATCTATTGGATTGCAGTACCCTGACTAACCACCACAACTAAAGGCAGCCGTGGAGCGTTCCTACGTTGGTCCTAGACGCCTCGTCACAGCCTGAGAGGTTAACTACACCTAAAGAAAGATAGAGGAAAGCTATCTGCCCCGGAGCAGATCCCCAAAGAACAAAGGAAGCCCCCAAACATGTAATGGCGGTTAGACAAGAGGAAATACAGACACAGACAGAAAATAGTATGAGCAAACGATGGGGCCCAATCTGCCTAGACAGAAAAGAATAGGAAGGATACTTACTGCAATCCAAAAAAACCCTAAAAAAAACCCCAACGCTACTAATTGCATAAACACCTGAGATCACGCGACCTCTACCACCTAAATTAGTTCTCTGGTGTAACAAAACTAAGCCGCAGCCACTGAAAAAACTGGAAAAGCCAAATGAACAAATAACAGTGGCTCCAGAGGAGCTGAGAGGAGCCCAAGCCCCCCGGGGAGGGGGACCTGGCTAACTTCACAGAAATGCAGAGAAATATGCAAATGGTAAGCACAAAAACAAAAAACAGTAAATATCTTATCTGAGAGCAGGAGAAGAGGCAAGACTCAGTAAGCTTCCAAGTGAACCAGGAAACAACGTTGAGACAAGGGAGGAGTCCTGAGGAGATCATTTGCATATTCCCAGTTTATTCTGGGATAAGTGAAGAGTCTCCGCGAGCTCCAAGAACACTGGGTTTTGGCTGTTGCAGCTGTAAGGAGGACATCGGTAAACCAGGGGAGGAGTCCTGAGGAGATCATTTGCATATTCCCAGTTCATTCTGGGATAAGTGAAGAGTCTCCGTGAGCTCCAAGAACACTGGGTTTTGGCTGTTGCAGCTGAAAGGAGGACATCGGTAAACCAGGGGAGGAGTCCTGAGGAGATCATTTGCATATTCCCAATTTTGGCACTTTTTTCACCGTTGTGATATCTCTTTAACAATAAGAGCATGGAAGAGGCTAGGAGCCATGTGGTGAGTTGCATTTCTTGCTACATGTTCACAGATTTACCAGTGGAAAAGCCAAATTTCACATGCCACAAATGCAAGCTTGTGTCCATGTTGGAGGAAAAGTTGCAAAATCTAGAAGAGAGGTTAGCTACATTGAAGATCATTAAGGAAGATGAAGAGTTCTTAGACAAAGCAGAATTATCTCTTCATGGTGCAGAAAGAGAAGAAATTCGACCTGCACCTGAAGAAACAGAGGAATGGAAGCATGTGACCCAGAGAAGCAGGAGGATCGTGAAGCAGTCAGCACCCATACTGCTCAGGAACCAGTACCAGGCTCTCACACAGGAGAATGTTGAAGAAATACCTCAGGATAAGACTTTACCCACAAAGAACAACCTTGTAAGCCCTCAGAGTCCTCCCGAATGGAGAAAGAAAACTGTTGTGATGAAGAAACGGAGAGTTGTTGTCATGGGGATTCCCTGTTGAGAGGAACAGAGGCCGCTATCTGCAGACCGGATATAACCTCAAGAGAAATGTGCTGTCTTCCAGGTGCAAAAATTAAAGATGTGTCTGACAGGATATCAGGACTCTTCAGACCTAAAGATGACTACCCATTCCTGCTAATACATGTGGGGACAAATGACACCGCGAGAAACTACCTGGAAACCATCTGCAGTGACTTTGAAAACTTAGGCAAGAAAGTGAAAGAACTGGGAGCGCAGGTGGTCTTCTCATCCATCCTCCCAGTGGATGGCCATGGAACAAGGAGGTGGAATAAGATTCTTCAGGTGAACAACTGGCTACGTCGATGGTGCCGTCAGCAAGGATTTGGATTTCTGGATCACGGAGTGAATTACCTATACGATGGACTACTTGCTAGAGATGGGGTGCACCTTACGAAGACTTGAAAACATGTATTTGGAAGTCGCCTTGCTACACTCATCAGGAGAGCTTTAAACTAGAACAATGTGGGAAGGGAAGCAAAACGCCAGAAAAAGCCATACACCTGACAAATGCTATTGAGAACTCGGCTATTAGAAGTGGAAAGGAAGAACGAAGACAAAACAATCTAAATAATAAAAATATTGGAGGAAGAGAAACCAATCACAAACTAAAATGTTTTTATACAAATGCACAAAGCATGGGCAACAAACAAGGAGAATTGGAACTACTAATGCAGGAGAAGAAGTATGATGTCATTGGAATCACTGAAACTTGGTGGGACGATACACATGATTGGAATACAAGGCTAGAAGGATACAACTTATTTGCAAGAAACAGACTTGATAAACGAGGAGGAGGTGTCGCATTGTATGTTAGAAAAGCGTATATCTGCACAGAGATTGACGCTTCAGAGACTGGGAGTTCTGTGGAAACTGTTTGGGTAAGAATACAAGGACAGAACAATGGAAAGGACACCATTGTAGGCATTTACTACAGGCCGCCTATGCAAGCTGAAGATATGGATGAACTCTTTATGCATCAAATGGCCAAGTTTTCCAAAAATATGACATAGTGGTCATGGGAGATTTCAACTATCCAGACATTTGTTGGGAATCTCTCTCAGGCAAAACTAACAGGTCAAGGAAATTCTTATCCTCTCTTGCTGACAACTTTATCTTTCAAAGGTAGAGGAGAAAACAAGGGGATCTGCTGCCTTGGATCTAATCCTTATAAACAGGGAGGAAATGGTTGAGGAGGTAAGAGTGGCTGGGACCCTAGGAGGTAGTGACCATGCTATTTTAGAATTTTGGATAACAAGAGGAGGAAGACCTGTGAAGACTGAGACGTCAAGGTTAGATTTCAGAAAGGCAGATTTGAAGGGACTCAGAAAGAGAATTGGAGGGATCCAATGGCAGGATATCCTTAAGGACAAAAAGAGGGAAGAATGGGAAGCATTTAAGGAAACCAGGATGGATGAACACAGAACTTAAACACATGCTAAAAAGGAAGAAAGAAATGTTTATCAAATGGAAAGAGGGAGGCTTATCTAAAGAAGAATATAATGCCATCTGCAGAACCTGCAGGGCACAAATCAGATTATCTAAAGCTGACAATGAATTAAGGCTTGCAAGAGATGTCAAAAGCAACAAAAAAGGATTTTGGGGATACGTCAAAAGTAAAAGAAAAGTCAAAGATGCTATAGGATTTTTACAGGATGAAAATGATGAAATGGTAAGAAAGGATGTTGAGAAGGCTGAACTTTTAAATTCCTATTTTGCATCTGTTTTCTCTCAGAAAGGAAATGTAACATCAACTGATCTTCATTGTCCTATTAAAGGAATAGAAGAATCCAGGATATCTATAAACAGAAAGACAGTGAGGAAACACTTAGCTAACCTAAATGAATTCAAGTCTGCAGGTCCAGATGAATTACACCCCAGAATACTGAAGGAGATAGCAGAAGAAATTCTTGAACCACTGTCCATAATCTTTGAAAATTCTTGGAGAACAGGAGAAGTCCCAGAAGACTGGAGAAGAGCAAATGTTGCTCCTATCTTCAAAAAGGGGAAGAAGGTGGACCCAGGGAACTATAGGCCGGTGAGTCTGACTTCTATACCAGGAAAAATCTTTGAACAAATTATTAAAGAACATGTATGTAAGTACCTGCATAAGAATGAAGTGATTAAACAGAGTCAGCATGGGTTTGTAACTAATAAGTCATGTCAGACTAACTTAAATTCCTTCTATGACAGAATCACTGACTGGGTGGATCAGGGAAATGCTGTAGATATAGTATATCTTGACTTCAGCAAAGCATTTGACAAAGTATCTCACACAATCCTTATTGAAAAAATGACTAAGTATGGAATTGACAAGGCAACTGTTAGGTGGATTCATAACTGGCTTAGTGATCGGACTCAAAGAGTGGTCGTAAATGGCTGCACATCCAGTTGGAAGAATGTCTCAAGTGGGGTACCACAAGGCTCTGTTTTGGACCCTGTATTGTTCAACATCTTTATCAATGATTTAGATGAAGGAATTGAGGGTAAACTGATCAAATTTGCTGATGACACAAAGCTAGGAGGGGTAGCTAATACTAGAGAAGAGAGAGAGAGGATTCGAAAAGATATAAATAAACTGGAGCAGTGGGCAGCAACTAACAGAATGGTTTTTAACAGGGAAAAATGCAAAGTACTACATCTGGGCAATAAAAATGAAAAAAGCATATACAAAATGGGAGGAATAGGGCTAAGTAACAGCACATGTGAAAAAGACTTGGGTATACTAATTGATCACAGACTGAACATGAGTCAACAGTGTGATGCAGCAGCAAAAAAGGCAAATACAATTCTAGGATGTATCAACAGAAGCATACAGTCTAGATCACGTGAGGTCATTATTGCCCTCTACTCCTCTTTGGTCAGACCTCATCTGGAATACTGTGTCCAGTTTTGGGCACCACATTTTAAAAAAGACATCAACAAACTGGAGCAAGTTCAAAGGAGAGCCACCAGAATGGTGACCGGTCTGCAAACCATGTCCTATGAGGAACGGTTGCAGGATTTGGGAATGTTTAGCTTGCAAAAAAGAAGACTGAGAGGAGACTTAATAGCTGTCTACAAATATCTCAAGGGCTGTCACATTGTAGAAGGATCATCTTTATTCTCATTTGCACAAGGAAAGACTAGAAGCAATGGGATGAAACTGAATGGGAGGAGACACAGATTAGATATTAGAAAAAACTTCTTGACAGTTAGGGTGATCAAGGAGTGGAACAGGCTGCCACGAGAGGTGGTAAGTTCTCCTTCAATGGAAGTCTTCAAACAGAGGCTGGACAGACATCTGTCTGGGATGATTTAGAGAATCCTGCTTTGAGCAGGGGTTGGACCAGATGGCCCAGGAGGTCCCTTCCAACTCAACCATTCTATGATTCTATGATTCTAAGAACAATTGATCACCGGCAACCATGATGGGAGGGAACCTCCCTTATATCTAGCCAGTCTGTAATTCCTGATTGCCAATCCTCATTGAATGGTTCAGTACTGTTTGTAACCACCAGAGGGAGCTTCTGCTCAGAATTCATTTCTAAAACATTCACAACAGGGCTCACAATTCGTAAGTATCCTGCATCAATCGCAGAAACACAACATCACACTACACACAACACATAGACAACCATTTAGTACATACTTGACACAGCGGCCAACACATGCCAATATCCTAATTTTTTTTTTCATTTTAGTCTCTCGGATCTGGGAGCCAACAGAGGGTTCCTCCCAGCGCCTCCCAGAGTCGTCGTCGTGAGACTGTCGGCGGTTCTCAACGTGTAAGTTTTTTTTTTTTTTTGGAATTCATTTTTTTTATTTTTTAAACGTCAATTTTTTAATTGTTTCGGGTGCTTTTTTAAAATGGCATTTTTCTTTTTGAACATTTTTTAACTATTTACCATTTTTGGTACCATTTCATATAATTTGTATTTTTTACAAAACATGTGTTATCTCTAAATTTTTTTCTTAATTTTTTCCAGTTTAACATGTATAATTTTTTCATTTTCAGATAATGTGTATGGTAATGTTTTTTTTTTTCAATTTTAATTTCACAGGCTTCACAGCGTGCTCCCGACTCGGACACGGAGGAGGGCCTGGACGTCGAACTAATGATTGATCTGGTCCGAGAAAGGTAGCCGCTGGTGGAACATGGGGGACCGCCGGCATTCGGATCAAGTTGTGACCCGACGGCTCTGGGAGGAAGTGGCAGCAGGAATGGTGGACCGCTGGGAGGACCTCGATGTTAGGTCCCAGACTAAACACCGTAAGTATAGTTCATGTTGCTGACTGTAAAGCTGTGTTTCCAAAACTTCAGTCCTCGTGTCACCCACGCTTCATGTTTTCATGATTTCCTTTTGTGAAACACTATGGAAATACTGAAAACATGACCTCTGGGGGACACGAGGAATGAAGTTTGGGAAACACTGATGTTGTATACTAACCAATGTGTGCTTTCTCGTTTCAGGGGAGAGAATTGTGAAGCGGTGGCGGTCTGTGAGGGATCGCTTTAAGAAGGAATTCAACAAGGAGATGCGGGCCCCGAGTGGTTCTTCAGGACGCCAGAGCAAATACAAATATGCACGAGCTCTGGCGTTCCTGCGTGAAACAATGGTCACCAGAAGGTAAATATTACCATCAAATGTTAACATCTATCCAATGTTTTTTTGCAGCCAGGGCCATTCCACATCTGTATATTAATTTTATGTTTTTTCTTTCTTCCACTTAATTTTATGTTTTTTCTTTCTTCCACAGCAAGGTGACCAGCACTCGGGCGCCCGCAGAGTTGGCGCCTTCTAGAGCGATCCCTCAGGAGACCGACACCGAGGGACACTTCGACCGCCCCTCTACATCTGCACCTTCCCACACATTTGATCCCGCAGTCCCCTCCACCAGCGCTGGAGCATTGTGGCCGTCTGCATTACATGAATCTGCTGGTCAGGATATAGCATTCCCTTTACCCCACCCTTCTGACCCTGCCACCTCTAGTACAGCTGCGGGTACTGGGCGGCAGCGTCAGAGGGGTCAGGAAAGAAACTATGCGCCTGAGTTCTTGCATATGAATGCATCTTTCCAGAACTGTCTTAAGGTATTATCTGAACAACTTGCCGCAGGCATTCATCAGATAACCTCCCTAGTTGGTGAGGTAAAGACACTTCTGCAAACTGTGCAGTCAGAAGCAAGAGCATCACCGAACCACAGCTTTTTTAGGTCGGTTGCGGAGCGCATAGATCCGCTATCTGCTGACCAGCAGATCTATGTGATGCACACGTGCCACGCTGCTCTAGTGCAGGTTCTCTCCCATTCTCAATCCACCCCAGTCGTTCCTCCACCTCCCCCCCCTACAGCCGCCGTACATCTTCCCCCCCTCCACCCGCTGTCCCTCCTCCCCCTCCTATTCAATACCAGCCACCTCCCCAGCTCCATCAACCTCCCCAATTACAACCATCTCCCCAGTACCACCCACCTCCCCAATTGCAGTCACCTCCCCAATACCAGCAACCTACCCACTACCAGCCACCTCCCCGTACCACACTCCTACCTCATACCGATCTCCTTCCCCCTTCCAATTCCCTACCATGTCACCTGCTCCTCCTGCCCAACCCTCCACTCCACCACCACCCACCTGTTCTGCCTTGTCTTCCCATTCTTTTAGTCTTTCCACCCTTCACCTCTTCCTGTTCCTTCCACACCACCATCCCGGTCGTCCCTCCACACTCCCACGGTCGAAGTGTCCTGCAGCCCCTCCAGCAGTATTTCCACCCCACACTACACTGACCTGTGATTGTATATAGTTTTTTTTTGGTTTATTTAAAAAAGAATAAACTTTAAAAAAAATAATAAAGTTTACTAAAAAAAAAAAAGGTTAAGTTTATTTAAATGTGAAACCTTTCGCAAAAAGGCATAATTTTATAAAAATTATATTAAAATTTTTTTTTTTTAATAAAAGTTAAAGTGGTTTACAAATGTTGCCTGTAATTTATTTATAGGATGTTAAGTAACAAATGTATTAAACCAGGTAAACATGTGGGTACACAAACAACATTAGTAAAAAACACCTAACTTTGGCTAAAAGGTTCATAAATGTAACCTTTTTGCCACAAAGTTATGTCCCGGGTTGTGTAGTATGCAAAGTATATTACCTTTTTCCAAAAATTGTGTACTTTGTTAGGTTATCCCCTACAACAGGGTTCCCCAACTCCAGTCCTCAAGGCCCACCAACAGATCAAGTTTTCAGGATTTCCTTTGTATTGCACAGGTGAGGCAATTATCACCTGAGCAATACAAAGGAAATCCTGAAAACATGACCTGTTGGTGGGCCTTGAGGACTGGAGTTGGGGAACCCTGCCCTACAATGTACACTTTTTTGGACAAAAGGTGAAATACTTTTGCTAAAACAAACAGCCAGGGACACAACTATGGCAAAAAGGTTACAGACAGTAGAAAACACACAAGAAGGTAGACAAGTAAACTTTTAAAGGTTTATTGTGGGTAAAGAAATTTTTAAAACAACAAATACATTTATCACACTCTGTCATCCTGCCAGTCAACACTACCTTCTGGTGACACAAAGTATTGGGCAAAATGGTCCCTCATTCTTGAAACCGCGACTGTACTGCGAGTGGTAATGTTGATGTACTCGTGCAAAGTTGTTTCTTGATTGTGGTCCTCCATAGAAATCAGTTCCTTGGTTAGGACAAAATTATCTAGGACCAGTCTCGGTCTCGGTCTTCAAGTTAATTGCAGTAAAAAGGACACGCCATTTAGCTGTCATAATGCCAAAGGCACACTCCACCATCCGTCTGGCTCTTGTGAGGCGGTAGTTAAATATTCGTTTTGTATGGGTTAATCCTCTGCTGGCGTATGGCTTCAAGAGGTGTTCGGACAGCTGGAATGCCTCATCACCTACACAAACGAATGGCATCGGTGGGCCTGAGGTTTGAGGCAGTGGCCTAGGGGGTGGAAACTGAAAGGTGTTTCCGTACAGTTTACGTCCCATAGCTGAAAGTTTAAACACTTGGGAGTCATTTGACCGTCCATAAGACCCAATGTCCACCGCAATAAACTTGTACTCCGCATCTGCAATAGCCATCAGGACAACCGAAAAATATTTTTTATAGTTGAAGAATTCTGATCCGGTTCCTGAAGGCTTTTGAATGCGGATGTGTTTTCCATCAACAGCGCCCAGGCAATTGGGGAACTGGCAGATACATAGAAACTGGTCCGCTATTTCAAGCCACCGCTCTGTTGTTGGCTCTGGAAGAAATTCTCCAACCAAACTATCCCACAGAGCACGACAAGTATACTTTATTATGCCGGATAGTGTGGATATTCCCAGGTGGTATTGAAAATGGAGCGATGACAGAGTTTCGCCAGTTGCCAGAAATCTGAAAACAAAATAGAAAATACTAATTATTTCTGAAAAACAACATTACATACCAGAACTCAGCTATAACTATTGGAGATACCAAAAATAATAACATCAATGAAAAACACTGTTTTTTAAAAAATTTTTTGTCTACTGATATGGTTTCCTAGTTGTCCTGTGATGTTAAATAAATACATATAGCTTACCTTATAGTGACCATGAGACGCTCCGCCGGAGATATCGAGAACCGACAATAGGTGTCCGATTTTTTTATTTGGTCTCCAACACGCTCCAGCAAATCGTCAAAGTTTTCTTTCTTCATCCGCAGATAGGCAAAAAACTTCTCTGGATTTTCTCGCAGCTCCATGTTCAGTGTAGAATAGACACCACGAGTTAATCTCTGTGCCGTGATGGGATGGATACACATACGGCTTCGTCTTCACTGGCGCTGACGCATAATGCGCTGCTCAATCTTTCGCTCCTTCTCCAGAACTATAAACCTCAAGCGATTCGCCTCCGCAGTAAAATCAACAAGGTTCTTGAAGATATTGCCGATAATGACATCCATGTTCGCCAATCACTTGCTACTTGCTCTTCTCTGCAACCTGCACCTTGCTCCTATACAACCTGTCAAAGATGGGCTGTAGGAACAGTGTATATAAAGGATTACAGTAGCCAATCATGTTTGGAACCCCAAAAAGGGGCGTTCTTAAAAACCGGATCCGGCGCATTCCGTCGAAAACGGATGCAAAACCGGATACACCGGATGAGACGGATCCGTTTTTTTTACGGAGCACAGAACTGGATCCGGCGAAAAACCGGATGCGTCTCATCCGGTTTTTCATACTAGTTGCCGGATGCGGCGCTGCGGCAAAATGCCGGGGGCGCCGTCAGGCGCAAAACGGATGTGTGAAAGAGGCCTTAACATTTGACTCCAGGGTAGTGAACTAATCATCCACCCCGGGTGATTGCTGTTGAATAGTAACAAGCTATTCCTGTCCGTATCCTTAACATACAGATCAGTACTCAATTTCCCATTGTTCTTATATACCAAAGTGTCAAGAAACCGTATCTGGGTCACTGAATGAGTGAGGGTAAATTGTAATTCGGGATATATATGGTTCAATTCATACTGAAATTTACACAATTCCCCAGGATCACTATCCCAAACCAGAAAAATATTGTCAATATAGCGCCACCAAGCTCGGACATGGCGCCAGAAGATGGACCTGTACACATACTCGTGCCCCTTAACTGCAAGAAGTAATCATCCCCAAAAAGGAAATAGTTCCTCCTGAGGATGAACTCCAGCAGATTTGGGATGAGCCGCGCACAATCCGGGGCCATGTCCGAGCCTGACAACGCACACGAAACAGCCTGTAGGCCCTTCTCATGTTTTATTGACGTATAGAGTGATACCACGTCAAAAGAGGCCAACACAGTAGAAGCAGTGACATTAACATCCAAAAAAATCATTAGTATCCCTCACATACAGTACAGACCAAAAGTTTGGACACACCTTCCCATTCAACAATTTTTTTGTATTTTCATGACTGTGAAAATTGTAGAATCACACTGAAGGCATCAAAACTATGAATTAACACATGTGGAATTATACATTACACTTTACAAAAAAGTGTGAAACAACTGAAAATATGTCTTATATTCTAGGTTCTTCAAAGTAGCCACCTTTTGCTTTGATTACTGCTTTGCACGCAGAAAAGGTGAACAGATGGACTCTACATGCCTGGTTCCCTCCGTGAAGCATGGAAGAGGAGGTGTGATGGTGTGGGGGTGCTTTGCTGGTGACACTGTTGGGGATTTATTCAAAATTCCTTCCGCCTCTCCTCCATCTTCCTTGTTCTCATGTGGTGTCCCATCCTCTGTCCTCGGGGTCCACCTCTGTTTGTTGTGTTTCCGGCCCCCTCTCCGGCCACGTCTCTGGGAGTTGTTTTCTCCACCTTTCTTCTCCCCAAAAAATGGGTATTAGAGCTTCCTCCCAAACTGGAATCATCTGTGGAATCAGACTCTGCAGTGGTGAAACCAAAGCTCTTAACATCCTGAAATCTCTTAGATTTCCTCACAGAAAAAATCTCTTTCCTTTCTTATTACGTTGATTAGCTCCCAATTGCCTTGAAAATACACGACCAGTCTTGTAGTCCTCTGCATTACGGAACCATTTAGTCCTCTTGGTCACCTTAATATCATTACGTAATTTGATTAAATTTTCATCAATCTTAACTTTCAGGGCACCCCACTCTTGTGCTGTTAATTGTGCCTTCAATTGCTCCTTCAATTCATTCAAACCCTTAATGACCGTTTCCATTTCCACACGGAAAAACTCAATATTCAACAACATAACGTCAAATGCAAATTTGTTAAAAATGGATTCAAATTTCATGCAAAATTGCACATTATCTGGCAATAACGTAGGTCTCAGATGCGGTCTCAACCCACGTGGAATCCTACGCGCCTTGTAATACTCAGTAAGAGTTGCAACATGAAGTTCAAAAGAGATTAGTCTCCTCTTCTCATTCTCCCAATTTTTCTTAAGCATATCAGTTGTAGGTACACTTAAAAAAGTGTTATCTATATTCGAGCCTGACAGTATCCTCACAGCATCATCATCAGTATAAGAGAAAGTAGTGGCGGTATCTGGTTCACCCACCTCCAGATTAAGATTAATCTCCGTCATCAAAGTTGGGTGCACGTCAGCCCAGGTTCAACAGGTCAAAGGTAGAAGAATGGCAAACAGCACTCACAGAGTTAGGGCGCCCGTATTCATCCCAAGGAGCCTTCTTGGAAAAATATAGTCCAAATAGAAAAAAGAAAACAGCACTCCATCCAGGTGTATTGATGAAAAAAATAAGAAACTTTATTCCGCCATAAGAATACAACGTTTCGATCCTAACAGGATCTTTATCAGATATATCCAAACAGTACAAATGGTGGGCTATAAATAGTGTGGAGCTGAAACCAGATCCAATCACAGTGTAGCCACATCCCACATTATAAAAAGCATATATATCTTATACAAAATAGACATCCAAAATACACAGAGTCCACATTATACAAAAGTATCATTGTCCCACACATATAGTATTAAAATTACACATATATACTGTACATAAATTCACAGTAGATGTTTACAATAATAAAAAACACGTCAGCGGCATAGTTGTTTCCAAGGAGACCAGTAGCCAATCGATATTTGATGTGATGATATAAAATCCCTCCTTGTCTTTTCAAAGTCCAATCAGAGGATCTGGGAAAAAAGCGCCAAACGCCAGAATATCCAATCAACTTGTGCTTTACAAATCAGGAGAATATCTTTTTACGGTATGTTACCTTTATTTTTACAGATGTAACCTTACATATGGTACCTTAGAAATAAACGACAGACAGAATTGTAATCAACCAATTAAACTTTTATTGATCATATTTTTTTAACCACTTTGTTAAATGTGAATTGAAATTTTTTTAATAAAATTTTGATTTTTTTCATGAAAAGACTGTTTTTTTTTCATTTAAAATATATTACAAAGTTGTGTAGTGTGGGGTGGACATACTACTGGAGGAGCTGCGGGACACTTCGACCGTGGGAGTGTGTAGAGAGGACTGGGATGGTGGTGGGGAAGGAACAGTAAGAGGTGAAGGGGTGGAAAGAGTTAGAGAATGGGAGGACAAGTTGGAGGCAGAACAGGTGATGGGTGGTGGAGTGGAGGGTGGGGCAGGGACTGGAGGAGCAGGTGATATGGTAGGGACTTGGAAGGGGAAGGAGATTGGTAAGAGGTAGGAGTGTGGTACGGGGTAGGTGGCTGGTACTGGGGAGGTTGCTGCTACTGGGGAGGTGACTGGAGTTGGTGAGGTGACTGGAGTTGGGGAGGTGGCTGGAGTTGGGGAGGTGGCTGGAATTGGGGAGGTGGCTGGTACTGGGGAGGTTGCTGATACTGGGGAGGTTGCTGGAACTGGGGAGGTGGCTGATATTGAATAGGAGGGGAGGAGGGATGGCAGCTGGAGGGGGAGAGTTGGAGGAACGACTGGGGTGGATGGAGGAGGATGGGAGATAGCCTGCACTAGAGCAGCGTGGCATGTATGCATTACATACATCTGCTGGTCAGTAGATATCGTATCCATGCGCTCGGCTACAGACCTAAAAAACTGTGATTTGGACATGTTCTTGCTTCTGAATGCATGGTTTGCAGAAGTGTCTTCACCTCCAAAATGTTGGTGTTTATCTGATTAATGCCTGCGGCAAGTTGTTCAGATAATACTTTGAGACAGTTCTGGAAAGATGCATTCAAATGCAAGAACTCGGGTGCATAGCTCCTTTCCTGACCCCTCTGCCGCTGCCGCCCAGTAGCCGCAGGTGTACTAGAGGTGGCAGAAGGGTGGGGTAAAGGGAATGCTATCTCCTCACCAGCAGATTCATGTAATGCAGGTGGCCACGATGCTCCAGTGCTGGTGGAGGCGTAAGAGGGCTCACGTGTCGGTGCGGATGGGTCGGGGCAGTCAAAGTGTCCCTTGGTGCCGGTCTCCTCAGGGATCGCCCCAGAAGGGCCCAACTCTGCGGGCGCCCGAGTGCTGGTCACCGTGCTGTGGAATAAAGAGAAAAAATACAATTAATATACTGTACTTGAATGGCCCTGGCTGGAAAAAAAATGTAGTTAGATATGTTAACATTTCCTTTTGAATATTTACCTTCTGGTGACCATTGTTGCCCGCAGGAACGCCAGGGCTCTTGCATACTTATATTTGCTCTGGCATCCTGCAGATCCACTCGGGGCCCGCATCTCTTTGTTGAACTCCTTCTTGAAGCGATCCCTGATAGACCGCCACCGCTTAACAATTCTCTCCCCTGAAACGAGATAGTACAAATTGGTTAGTATACAACATCAGTGTTTCCCAATCTACAGTCCTCATGTCCCCCACGGTCATGTTTTCAGGATTTCCATAGTGTTGCACCAAAGGAAATCCTGAAAACATGACCCTTTGAGGACTGGAGTTGGGGAAACACTGCTTTAAACCCAGGACAGGAGACCAACTGAACTGTATATACTTACGCATTTTAGACTGGGACCGAGCTTCAAGGTCCTCCCAGTAGCCCACAAGTTGGGAACAGTCTTCCTCCCAGAGCCGACGGGTCACTATCTGATCAGAATGGCGGCGGTCCCCATGTTCCACAGCGGCTCCCGCTCTCGGATCAGATCAATGAGGAGGTCCACATCAATTCCCCCCTCTCACCGTCTGAGTCGGGAGCACGCTTTGAAGCCTAAAATAAAATGAGAAAGAAAAAACATTAAGAGGAAACAAAAACCTTGAAAATTTAAATTTTTAAAAAAAAAAAAAAATACTTATAGGATGTAGACCGCGGCGTTGCTCACATCGACTCTGGGAGGCACTGCGAGGACCTCTTGAAGCCCCAGATGTGGAAGACTAAAAAAAAAAAAAATTGTTGCTTTGATGTAGGCATATGTTGTGTGCAGTGTTTTTTTTTTTTTTTGGGATGTGTTGTGTGTAGTCTGATGTTGTGTTTCAGTGATGGAAACTGGAAACTTACGAATTGTGAGCCCACTCCGTGTATCTGTCCACCCCTTCCTTCTTCTGGGAGCTCCTCAGCTTCAGATTCCTGTTATAAAAAAAAAAGTTAATAGATATCCCAGAGATGGATTGTGAAAGAAAAAAAAAATTATCCTAGAGATGGATTGTGAAAAAATATATAATCAAAAAAATACCGCTAAACGCTGCCGATGAGAGGAAGGGCTCCCAGAAAAAGAACTACTGTCCTGCTGCCGGCCGTACTCCCTTGCTACTGCCTGTGCTCTGCGTCTGCTGTGCAGTAAAGAGAAAAAAGGGCAATGAATACATGGAGACAATCATGGCCCTGGCTGAAACACAAAAGTGGTTTCAAGTTTTGGGTAATGGGGTGTGTGATATTTACCGTCTGCCGTATGCTGCCGACTCACGGTGCTCCCCTGACTCAGAGGTTTCTTGGGGTGCTGTTGCAGCCTCATGTCTGCGTTGATGGCCTCTGCTATGGAATAAATAGAAAAAATTGCAATGAATACATGGGAGACAATCATGGCCCGTGCTGAAAGACAAAAGTTAAGTTTTGGGTAATGGGGTGACATATTTACCGCCTGCCGTCTGCTGCAGTCTCACGGTGCTCCCCTGACTCCGTGGTTTCTTGGGGTGCTGCTGCAGCCTCATGCCTGCGTTGATGGCCTCTGCTATTGAATAAATAGAAAAAATTGCAATGAAAACATGGAGACAATCATCATCTAACACATAATATTTTTGCAGAATTGAGGATGAAGTATGGTATTTTTCCTGGCATCACAGAACACGATATTTTCACAGTATAATACACTACTCATAGTGCTCCATATAGTATAATGCACCGCCATAGTCATCCATGTAGTAAAATTCACTTCCCATAGTATTATGCATAGTAAACAGCAGGGCCCACACAGTGTAAAACACTACCCACATAGTATACAGCGCTACCCACATAGTATACAACAATGCCAACACGGTATATAGCAATACACACATAGTATAAAGCACTAACCACATATTATACAACAATGCCAACACCGTATACAACAATGGCAACACAGTATATAGCAATACACGCATAGTATACATCAATTCCAACAAAGTGTAAAGCACTACCCACATAGTATACAACAATGCCAACACAGTATATAGCAATACACGCATAGTATACATCAATTCCAACAAAGTATAAAGCACTACCCACATAGTATCCATCAATGCCAACACAGTATATAGCAATACCCACATAGTATAAAACACTAACCACATATAATACAACAATGCCAATACAGTATATAGCAATACACGCATAGTATACATCAATTACAACAAAGTGTAAAGCACTACCCACATACTATACAACAATGGCAACACAGTATATAGCAATACCCACATAGTATAAAGCGCTAACCACATATTATACAACAATGCCAACACAGTATACAACAATGGCAACACAGTATATAGCAATACACGCATAGTATACATCAATTCCAACAAAGTATAAAGCACTACCCACATAGTATACAACAATGCCAACACAGTATATAGCTATACACGCATAGTATACATCAATTCCAACAAAGTGTAAAGTGTTGTGAATGTGCTAGAGATGGTTTCTGAGCAGAGGCTCCCTCTGGTGGTTACAGACAGTACTGAACCTTCCAGCGAGGAATGAGGAATGGCAATCTGGTATCACTGACTGGACTGTGGAGGTCAGCTGGGTCACCACCTGGGGCCTGTGCTCCTCTCAGTTTATCTGTAGCCACTGTTATTTGTTCATTTGCTTTTTCCTGTTTTTTCAGTGGCTGCGGCTTGGTTTTGTTACACCAGAGATCTGATTGTGTGATCTCAGGTTTTTTGGCAATCAGAAGTGTTAGTATTTTTTAGGTTTTTTTTGTTGGATTGCAGTCAGAATTCTTTCCTGTACTTTTCTGTCTAGACAGATTGGGCCTCAGCATTTGCTCATACTATTTTTTGTCTGTGTCCGTGCTTTCTTCGTGTCTAACTGCCATTACATGTTTGGGGGCTTCCTATTTTCTTTGGGATCTGCTCCGGGGCAGATAGCTTTCATCTTTCTGCCTTTAGGTGTAGTTATCTCTCAGGCTGTGACGAGGCGTCTAGGATCAACGTAGGAACGCTCCACGGCTACCTCTAGTTGTGTGGTTAGTTCAGGTTACTGCAATCCAATAGGTTCCAGCCTCTCTGGTGTATTACCGTTTTTGCTATCTCTCCTCAGCTACCTAAACATAACAGTATCACCGGCCCAAAACTAAAATTATATGGTACTCACAGAAGGGAAAAATAGTGTGGAAAGAAAAACGTCAGAGTTGTCAGAGATTTTTAATTTTTTTTTGTTTGTTGCATTTTTTTTCCCTCTTTCTCTCTGGGTGCTGAGGAGGATTTTTTTTTTCTCTCAATGGAGTTTGCACAGTTGTCTGGCCGTGTGGAGCAGCTTGCCACTGAGTTTCAGAGTATTGCTACCTATCTTGCTAGGTTACCGGTTGTGGAATCTAGGATCCCATGCCAGATTTGTTTTTGGGGGATCGATCTAAATTTCTGAATTTCAAAAATAACTGTAAGTTGTTTTTTGCCTTAAAGCCTAAGTCCTCAGGGAGCGCAGCACAGCAGGTTCAAATTGTCATCTCTCTCCTGCGCGGCGACCCTCAGGATTGGGCTTTTTCCCTGACACCTGGGGATCCTGTTTTGAATGATGTTGATGTATTTTTTAAGGCTCTGGGGTTGTTGTATGATGAACCTAATGTCACTGATCAAGCTGAAAAGACCTTGTTGGCATTAAGTCAGGGCTGTGAAGCCGCTGAACTGTACTGTCAGAAATTTCAAAAGTGGGCAGTCCTGACCAAATGGAATGATGATGCTTTGGCAGCCCTTTTTCGGAAGGGTCTGTCAGAGAATGTAAAGGTCTCAATGATTCTATGTCTTTGGCTATTCAAATTGACAGACGTTTGCGTGAGCGCAGAGGTATGCGTGAGATGGTGTTGCCTTATGGGCCAGCTCCTGAGTCCATGCAGTGTGATGGAGTGACTTCTGGGGCACAGCGTCATGAGTTTCGAAAGCGCAATGGGTTATGTTTCTACTGTGGTGACGCCTCTCATGTTATTTCCGTCTGCCCTAAGCGGGGAAGACGTTTTGCTCGCTCAGTTGTCTTGGGTAGTGTTCAGACTAAATTTCTGTTGACTGTTACCCTGATTTGCTCCATGTCCACATTTTCGGCTCAGGCTTTTGTTGATTCAGGAGCAGCTATTAACTTTTTGACTGATTTTTCTGATGTGTTTAGTGAAAGTAAGTCTGTGTCCTTACCTCCTCACAGAAGCTACGATTGCGCTATTGAGTTAGTGCCTGGTGGTAAATTTCCTAAAGGTAGCCTTTTTAACTTATCTGTACCTGAACACGATGCTATGCGATCTTATATCAAGGAGTCATTGGAGAAGGGTCATATCAGACCATCCTCTTCACCCTTGGGCGCCGTTTTTTTCTTTGTGGCCAAAAAGGATGGTTCATTGAGGCCGTGTATTGATTATCGTCTCCTGAATAAATCACTATGAAATATCAATATCCGTTACCCTTGATTTCTGACCTGTTTTCCAGAGTGAAACGTGCTAGTTGGTTTACCAAACTTGACCTCAGGGGGGTGCATAACCTTATTCGCATTAAGCACGGGGATGAATGGAAGACGGCGTTTAATACCCCAGAGGGGCATTTTGAGTACCTAGTGATGCCCTTTGGGCTCACTAATGCTCCTTCCGTCTTCCAATCCTTCATGAATGATATTTTCAGGGATTTTGTGGATAAATTTCTGATTGTTTATTTGGATAATATCTTGATTTTTTCCAATGACTGGGACTCTCATGTGAATCATGTTCGGACTGTGTTCCAGATTTTGAGAGAGAATGCACTGTATGTGAAGGGATCAAAGTGTCTTTTTGGCGTACAGAAGGTCTCATTTCTGGGATTCATTTTGTCTCCGTCTGTTATTGAAATGGACCCGGTCAAGGTTCAGGCTGTAACGAATGGAAGCAAAGACAGAGAAAACACACACAAATAATTTTCCAAAAACTTATCAAAATAATATAAAGATATAAATTTTATTAATTAACATCGCAAAACAGGAAATACAGACAGAGATGGGAAGGTAGTAAAGACCAAAATAAACATGCAAAATGAGGGGCGCATAAGAGGAGCAAGGGAAAATACATAGTATTGAGATATATGGGCAAAATGAAATATAATCATGATATGTCACTGAGGACAAACATTATACAAATTTAATAATTTTCATGTAACAGTATAATATAATGCCCAAATATATCCACGGATCAAAGTCAACCAAACCAATGGTTAATTTGCAGTATGGACCATCCCTTAGAGAGTATTAGTGACAACATTAATAGTTTAAAGGTAGCCATATACAATATATTGGTAATTGTCCCCAGACAGACGGTGGGCGCGGCCTCGCGTCCTAAGCAGACTATCTGGAGGCCTGCCAGCAGCGTGCCAGGAAGTGGAGGAGGACACAGGACGCCGAGGAGCAGATAGGACAGGTGAGTGAGCAGAACGGAGTGCAGAGCCAGCGCTGGGACCGAGTGTAACAGTATCCCCCTCTTTACTCCCCCTCTTTTTCAAGCCTGCGTGAAATCTTTTAAGAAGAGGAGCCTGGATGTTCTCTTTAGGCTCCCAAGATCTCTCCTCAGGACCAAAACCATTCCAGTCCACCAGGTAATAGATCCTACCTCTTACTCTCTTAGAGGCCAAGATATGTTTTACCTCAAAAACATCATCCTCAGAGACCGGATCAGGAGTGGTACCCGGGTCCTTAAAGAAGGAGCTCAACACTACTGGTTTGAGGAGGGAAACATGAAAGGAGTTAGGTACTCGTAGAGAATTAGGCAATTTCAGTTTATAAGAGACCGGGTTGATTTGTCTCAAGACTTCACAGGGACCAATGAAACGGGGACCCAACTTGTACGATGGTAACTTCAGACGGATGTACTTGGAGGAGAGCCATACCTTGTCTCCTGGACGAAAGATGGGAGCCTCCAAACGTCTTTTGTCCGCATGCGTTTTCATACGTTGAGAAGCTTTCTCCAAAGCCGACCTGGTCTCTCTCCAAATGTCCGAGAAATTCTTAGACAAGGTATCGACTGCCGGAACATCAGACAATCCCGAGACAGGAAGAGGAATTCCGGGTTGCAGTCCAAACACAATCTGAAAGGGAGACTTTCCAGAAGATTCAGTTACTTGGTTGTTGTAGGAGAATTCCGCCCAGGGCAGTAATTCTACCCAGTCATTATGATGAGCGTTGACGAAGTGACGCAGGTATCCAGCCAGGATTTGATTGATCCTCTCCACTTGCCCATTAGACTGGGGATGATATGCAGAAGAAAAATCTAGTTCAATTTTTACCATTTTACAGAGTCCTCTCCAGAACTTAGAGGTGAACTGGACGCCCCTGTCGGACACGATGTGGAGAGGAAATCCATGTAGACGGAAGATGTGCTGAATGAAGTGAGTGGCCAGTTCTGGAGCAGACGGGAGGCCAGATAGCGGAACGAAGTGGGCCATTTTAGAGAAGCGGTCCACCACAACCCATACCACTGAGCAGCCAGAAGAAATGGGAAGATCCGTGATGAAATCCATCGCGATGTGCTGCCAGGGAGCGGACGGAATCGGAAGAGGCAGAAGCCTGCCGGCTGGTAGATGTTTAACAGTTTTGTTACGGGCACATGAAGGACAGGCTGCGACAAACTCCTGGATATCCTTGCCCATGGAAGGCCACCAGTAATAACGGGAGATGAGTTGCTGCGTCTTTCTCTGACCAGCATGGCCAGCCAACTTAGAAGAATGACCCAGCGCAGAACACGACTACGATCAGAGGCGGACACGAAAGTCTTCCCAGGAGGAAGCCGGGCCAGATCAGTGGAGGCAACAGAGACTAACTTAGAAGGTTCAATAATGTGCTGAGGTTCCTCCTCCAGTTCAGGAGGCAAGAAGGCTCTAGAGAGTGCGTCTGCCTTGATGTTCTTGTCAGCTGGACGGAAATGAAGTACAAAATTGAAACGGGCAAAAAATAATGCCCAACGGGCCTGACGGGGATTCAGTCTTAAAGCAGATTGGAGATAGGCAAGGTTTTTATGGTCGGTGAATATGATTACCTGGTGATGAGCTCCTTCAAGAAGATGTCTCCATTCTTGCAGAGCCAATTTGATGGCCAACAGTTCGCGATCACCGACAGAGTAGTTCCTTTCTGCAGGAGAAAAAACCTTGGAAAAAAAACCATACGAGATCATCCGCCCGGTAGACGACTTCTGCTCCTGCACCTATGGAAGAAGCGTCAACTTCAAGAAAAAATTGCTCACTTGAATTAGGACGATGGAGAACGGGTGCGGAAGCAAAGGCTTTTTTGAGAGAAACAAAGGCCTCTTCTGCCTCGGAGGACCATTCCTTAGAGTTTACACCTTTCCGGGTTAAGGCTGTGATTGGAGCCACTCGGGTGGAAAAGTGTGGAATAAATTGCCGGTAGTAATTGGCGAACCCGAGGAACCTTTGTATGGCTTTTAGCCCAGACGGACGAGGCCAGTTGAGAACTGCAGACAACTTCTCCGGATCCATCTTTAATCCTGTGGAAGATACAATGTACCCAATGGAAAGGCAAAGAAGACTGCTCAAAGAGGCATTTCTCATATTTGGCATATAGCCTGTTCTCTCTCAGTCTTTGTAAGACCAGGCGTACTTGTCTCCGGTGTGACGTCAAGTCAGCAGAAAAAATCAAAATATCGTCCAGGTAAACCACGACACAAGTATAGAGCAAGTCCCTGAAAATGTCATTAACAAATTCCTGAAAAACCGCAGGTGCATTGCTTAGGCCGAATGGCATTACCAGGTATTCATAGTGGCCGTCACGGGTGTTGAAGGCTGTTTTCCATTCGTCCCCCTCTCTGACTCGGATCAGGTTGTAGGCCCCTCTGAGGTCCAATTTGGTGAAGATCTTGGCCCCTCGGAGACGATCAAACAGCTCTGAAATAAGAGGTAATGGATACCTGTTTTTTACCGTGATTTGATTTAGACCCCGATAGTCAATGCAGGGCCGCAAGGATCCATCCTTTTTCTTCACAAAGAAGAATCCAGCTCCTGCCGGTGACGATGACTTTCGGATAAATCCTCTAGCCAGATTCTCTTGGATGTAGTCCGACATGGCCTGAGTCTCTGCCTGTGAAAGGGGATAAACTCTCCTGCGAGGAGGAGATGCTCCAGGAAGAAGCTCTATCTGACAGTCATACGACCTGTGTGGAGGTAGTCTCTCAGCCTCCTTTTTCCCAAAGACGTCAGAGAAGGACCAATAGACGGAAGGCAACCCTGGCAGGGTATCAGGCTGGACTGGAGGCGAAACAGGTTGAATCCGGGTTAAGCAACGATTCATGCAGGTATCTCCCCAACGCAGAACTTCTCCAGTTTTCCAATTAAGGACTGGTTCATGCATCTGGAGCCAAGGTAAACCTAAAAGCATTGGATGGGATAAACCGGGATATACATAAAATCGCATTCGTTCAGTATGCATTAGACCTACCCGGAGTTCCACCAACTCGGTTTGAAACTGGACGGGCTCGGTCAGCGGTTTGCCATCCACGGCGGACACCTGTAACGGATCAGGAAGACGCTGGACTGGTAAGCGGTAATGATCCACAACCGCCTGCTGGATGAAGTTCCCTGCAGCTCCAGAATCCAGTAGACAATGTTCGTAGAATTTTATTGCTCCATAGGACACGGAGACTGAGATGTGTAAAGAGGGAGAGGACTGTTCTCTACCTAGGTTGGCCCCTCCTACCGGACCTAGGCACTGGAGTTTCCCGACTTTTTAGGACAGAAATGGATCAAATGTTCAGAACTACTGCAGTAGTAACAACTTCCCTCCTTGCGACGTGCCTCCCGGCGGCGGGTGGCCAAACTTACATGGTCCACCTCCATGGCCTCGGAGGTGGAGGGCGAAGTACCTGTTTTGTACAAACTAGAGTCCAGGTGATAGGACCTTTTGTCCCGCTTGATCTCCATGGAGCGCTCCTGAAAACGCAGGTCAATTCGGGTTTCCAAGGATATTACCTCTTCCAAGAGGGTAGGTCTGTCCCGTCCCGCCAGCTCATCCTTGATTCTTCCGGATAGGCCTTCCCAGAAGTTAGCAACCAGGGCCTCATTGTTCCACGATAATTCAGACGAGAGGGTGCGGAATTTAACAGCATACTGAGCTACCGTGAGAGTACCTTGGCGCAGGCGGAGCAGAGCTGAGGCAGTCGAAGTGGTGCGACCAGGTTCATCGAAAGTCCTGCGAAAAGCCTCTAGGAAAGATTGAAGATCGTTAACCAGCGGATCCCCTCTCTCCCATAGCGGGTTTAGCTAGGCGAGGGCCTCTCCTCCCAGGTGTGACATGATGAAGCCCACCTTGGCTCGGTCAGAAGCAAACATATGCCCCAAGATTTCGAAGTGTAGAGTGCACTGATTGAGGAAACCCCGACACAGAGTAGGGTCACCCTGGAAACGGGTAGGAGCCGCCAAACGGGGACCTTGACTTGCCATGGGAACTGGTACCTGATTATTGATAGAAGAGTCAGGTGCAGACGAGGACCCCAAGGAATCCATGCGGGTAGACAAGCTGCGTAGATAAGTCGTGATCTTGTCCTGTTGAACTCCAAAACGGGTCACCTCCTGGCACAGATCCGTGGTCGGAGATCTCTGGAATCCAGCGGGTTCCATGGCCGGAGCAATCTGTAACGAATGGAAACGGAGGCAGAGGTGGTGAAGTTCACATTCGTTTTTATTTTTTAATGTGGAACCTCGAGACCGTGGTCCGGGGGGCTCCGAAGGGGGCGTAACTAGTGAGCCCGGGTACCCGTAGTAAGGCCCCTCGAACAGGACCAGAATGGAATACCCGGAGGACACAGGTGCTACCTCCAGTTAGACCCGGACACGTGGCAGCTGTCCCAGAGGGACCAAAAGAGTAACAGGTATTTACAGAGTCCGTGGAGGGTTCTTGACGGAGAAGGGTAAGGTCCTGGTCCAGAACGGATGGTAGTAGGCTGGCTCCAGTGACCTTGTCACGGTCCACTGGTACGGATGGCTGATGGCGAACGGGATGACACTTGCGCCAGTAATAGCCGAGATTGTCCAGGTTAGCCAGATACGGGTTAGCAATGATCTGAGGAGACAAACAGTATCAGCGAAGCACAGAGACTGCAGACCAGCGCAGACAGATCAGGAACAGAACCGGATGTAGCAATGATAGAACACGTTGCTCCGGCACTCCCCTAAAGGTGGAGTGACCAGATATAGTACTGAGTGCGCAGCCATTGGTTAATTAGCTATTTCAAAAAATGCACGCTGCCCCTTCAAGAGAGACGGTGGGCGCGGTTTCGCGTCCTAAGCAGACTATCTGGAGGCCTGCCAGCAGCGTGCCAGGAAGTGGAGGAGGACACAGGACGCCGAGGAGCAGATAGGACAGGTGAGTGAGCAGAACGGAGTGCAGAGCCAGCGCTGGGACCGAGTGTAACAGTATCCCCCTCTTTACTCCCCCTCTTTTTCAAGCCTGCGTGAAATCTTTTAAGAAGAAGAGGAGCCTGGATGTTCTCTTTAGGCTCCCAAGATCTCTCCTCAGGACCAAAACCTTTCCAGTCCACCAGGTAATAGATCCTACCTCTTACTCTCTTAGAGGCCAAGATATCTTTTTAACTCAAAAACATCATCCTCAGAGACCGGATCAGGAGTGGTACCCGGGTCCTTAAAGAAGGAGCTCAACACTACTGGTTTGAGGAGGGAAACATGAAAGGAGTTAGGTACTCGTAGAGAATTAGGCAATTTCAGTTTATAAGAGACCGGGTTTATTTGTCTCAAGACTTCAAAGGGACCAATGAAACGGGGACCCAATTTGTACGATGGTAACTTCAGACGGATGTACTTGGAGGAGAGCCATACCTTGTCTCCTGGACGAAAGATGGGAGCCTCCAAACGTCTTTTGTCCGCATGCGTTTTCATACGTTGAGAAGCTTTCTCCAAAGCCGACCTGGTCTCTCTCCAAATGTCCGAGAAATTCTTAGACAAGGTATCGACTGCCGGAACATCAGACAATCCCGAGACAGGAAGAGGAATTCCGGGTTGCAGTCCAAACACAATCTGAAAGGGAGACTTTCCAGAAGATTCAGTTACTTGGTTGTTGTAGGAGAATTCCGCCCAGGGCAGTAATTCTACCCAGTCATTATGATGAGCGTTGACGAAGTGACGCAGGTATCCAGCCAGGATTTGATTGATCCTCTCCACTTGCCCATTAGACTGGGGATGATATGCAGAAGAAAAATCTAGTTCAATTTTTACCATTTTACAGAGTCCTCTCCAGAACTTAGAGGTGAACTGGACGCCCCTGTCGGACACGATGTGGAGAGGAAATCCATGTAGACGGAAGATGTGCTGAATGAAGTGAGTGGCCAGTTCTGGAGCAGACGGGAGGCCAGATAGCGGAACGAAGTGGGCCATTTTAGAGAAGCGGTCCACCACAACCCATACCACTGAGCAGCCAGAAGAAATGGGAAGATCCGTGATGAAATCCATCGCGATGTGCTGCCAGGGAGCGGACGGAATCGGAAGAGGCAGAAGCCTGCCGGCTGGTAGATGTTTAACAGTTTTGTTACGGGCACATGAAGGACAGGCTGCGACGAACTCCTGGATATCCTTGCCCATGGTAGGCCACCAGTAATAACGGGAGATGAGTTGCTGCGTCTTTCTCTGACCAGCATGGCCAGCCAACTTAGAAGAATGACCCCAGCGCAGAACACGACTACGATCAGAAGCGGACACGAAAGTCTTCCCAGGAGGAAGCCGGGCCAGATCAGTGGAGGCAACAGAGACTAACTTAGAAGGTTCAATAATGTGCTGAGGTTCCTCCTCCAGTTCAGGAGGCAAGAAGGCTCTAGAGAGTGCATCTGCCTTGATGTTCTTGTCAGCTGGACGGAAATGAAGTACAAAATTGAAACGGGCAAAAAATAATGCCCAACGGGCCTGACGGGGATTCAGTCTTAAAGCAGATTGGAGATAGGCAAGGTTTTTATGGTCGGTGAATATGATTACCTGGTGATGAGCTCCTTCAAGAAGATGTCTCCATTCTTGCAGAGCCAATTTGATGGCCAACAGTTCGCGATCACCGACAGAGTAGTTCCTTTCTGCAGGAGAAAAAACCTTGGAAAAAAAAACACACGAGATCATCCGCCCGGTAGACGACTACTGCTCCTGCACCTATGGAAGAAGCGTCAACTTCAAGAAAAAATTGCTCACTTGAATTAGGACGATGGAGAACGGGTGCGGAAGCAAAGGCTTTTTTGAGAGAAACAAAGGCCTCTTCTGCCTCGGAGGACCATTCCTTAGAGTTTACACCTTTCCGGGTTAAGGCTGTGATTGGAGCCACTCGGGTGGAAAAGTGTGGAATAAATTGCCGGTAGTAATTGGCGAACCCGAGGAACCTTTGTATGGCTTTTAGCCCAGACGGACGAGGCCAGTTGAGAACTGCAGACAACTTCTCCGGATCCATCTTTAATCCTGTGGAAGATACAATGTACCCAAGGAAAGGCAAAGAAGACTGCTCAAAGAGGCATTTCTCATATTTGGCATATAGCCTGTTCTCTCTCAGTCTTTGTAAGACCAGGCGTACTTGTCTCCGGTGTGACGTCAAGTCAGCAGAAAAAATCAAAATATCGTCCAGGTAAACCACGACACAAGTATAGAGCAAGTCCCTGAAAATGTCATTAACAAATTCCTGAAAAACCGCAGGTGCATTGCTTAGGCCGAATGGCATTACCAGGTATTCATAGTGGCCGTCACGGGTGTTGAAGGCTGTTTTCCATTCGTCCCCCTCTCTGACTCGGATCAGGTTGTAGGCCCTCTGAGGTCCAATTTGGTGAAGATCTTGGCCCCTCAGAGACGATCAAACAGCTCTGAAATAAGAGGTAATGGATACCTGTTTTTTACCGTGATTTGATTTAGACCCGATAGTCAATGCAGGGCCGCAAGGATCCATCCTTTTTCTTCACAAAGAAGAATCCAGCTCCTGCCGGTGACGATGACTTTCGGATAAATCCTCTAGCCAGATTCTCTTGGATGTAGTCCGACATGGCCTGAGTCTCTGCCTGTGAAAGGGGATAAACTCTCCCGCGAGGAGGAGATGCTCCAGGAAGAAGCTCTATCTGACAGTCATACGACCTGTGTGGAGGTAGTCTCTCAGCCTCCTTTTTCCCAAAGACGTCAGAGAAGGACCAATAGACGGAAGGCAACCCTGGCAGGGTATCAGGCTGGACTGGAGGCGAAACAGGTTGAATCCGGGTTAAGCAACGATTCATGCAGGTATCTCCCCAACGCAGAACTTCTCCAGTTTTCCAATTAAGGACTGGTTCATGCATCTGGAGCCAAGGTAAACCTAAAAGCATGGGATGGGATAAACCGGGTTATACATAAAATCGCATTCGTTCAGTATGCATTAGACCTACCCGGAGTTCCACCAACTCGGTTTGAAAATGGACGGGCTCGGTCAGCGGTTTGCCATCCACGGCGGACACCTGTAACGGATCAGGAAGACGCTGGACTGGTAAGCGGTAATGATCCACAACCGCCTGCTGGATGAAGTTCCCTGCAGCTCCAGAATCCAGTAGACAATGTTCGTAGAATTTTATTGCTCCATAGGACACGGAGACTGAGATGTGTAAAGAGGGAGAGGACTGTTCTCTACCTAGGTTGGCCCCTCCTACCGGACCTAGGCACTGGAGTTTCCCGACTTTTTAGGACAGAAATGGATCAAATGCTCAGAACTACCGCAGTAGTAACAACTTCCCACCTTGCGACGTGCCTCCCGGCGGCGGGTGGCCAAACTTACATGGTCCACCTCCATGGCCTCGGAGGCGGAGGGCGAAGTACCTGTTTTGTTCAAACTAGAGTCCAGGTGATAGGACCTTTTGTCCCGCTTGATCTCCATGGAGCGCTCCTGAAAACGCAGGTCAATTCGGGTTTCCAAGGATATTAGCTCTTCCAAGAGGGTAGGTCTGTCCCGTCCCGCCAGCTCATCCTTGATTCTTCCGGATAGGCCTTCCCAGAAGTTAGCACCAGGGCCTCATTGTTCCACGATAATTCAGACGAGAGGGTGCGGAATTTAACAGCATACTGAGCTACCGTGAGAGTACCTTGGCGCAGGCGGAGCAGAGCTGAGGCAGTCGAAGTGGTGCGACCAGGTTCATCGAAAGTCCTGCGAAAAGCCTCTAGGAAAGATTGAAGATCGTTAACCAGCGGATCCCCTCTCTCCCATAGCGGGTTTAGCTAGGCGAGGGCCTCTCCTCCCAGGTGTGACATGATGAAGCCCACCTTGGCTCGGTCAGAAGCAAACATATGCCCCAAGATTTCGAAGTGTAGAGTGCACTGATTGAGGAAACCCCGACACAGAGTAGGGTCACCCTGGAAACGGGTAGGAGCCGCCAGACGGGGACCTTGACTTGCCATGGGAACTGGTACCTGATTATTGATAGAAGAGTCAGGTGCAGACGAGGACCCCAAGGAATCCATGCGGGTAGACAAGCTGCGTAGATAAGTCGTGATCTTGTCCTGTTGAACTCCAAAACGGGTCACCTCCTGGCACAGATCCGTGGTCGGAGATCTCTGGAATCCAGCGGGTTCCATGGCCGGAGCAATCTGTAACGAATGGAAGCGGAGGCAGAGGTGGTGAAGTTCACATTCGTTTTTATTTTTTAATGTGGAACCTCGAGACCGCGGTCCGGGGGGCTCCGAAGGGGGCGTAACTAGTGAGCCCCGGGTACCCGTATTAAGGCCCCTCGAACAGGACCAGAATGGAATACCCGGAGGACACAGGTGCTACCTCCAGTTAGACCCCGGACACGTGGCAGCTGTCCCAGAGGGACCAAAAGGGTAACAGGTATTTACAGAGTCCGTGGAGGGTTCTTGACGGAGAAGGGTAAGGTCCTGGTCCAGAACGGATGGTAGTAGGCTGGCTCCAGTGACCTTGTCACGGTCCACGGGTACGGATGGCTGATGGCGGAACGGGATGACACTTGCGCCAGTAATAGCCGAGATTGTCCAGGTTAGCCAGATACGGGTTAGCAATGATCTGAGGAGACAAACAGTATCAGCGAAGCACAGAGACTGCAGACGCAGCGCAGACAGATCAGGAACAGAACCGGATGTAGCAATGATAGAACACGTTGCTCCGGCACTCCCCTAAAGGTGAAGTGACCAGATATAGTACTGAGTGCGCAGCCATTGGTTAATTAGCTATTTCAAAAAATGCATGCTGCCTCTTTAAGAGAGACGGTGGGCGCGGCCTCGCGTCCTAAGCAGACTATCTGGAGGCCTGCCAGCAGCGTGCCAGGAAGTGGAGGAGGACACAGGACGCCGAGGAGCAGATAGGACAGGTGAGTGAGCAGAACGGAGTGCAGAGCCAGCGCTGGGACCGAGTGTAACACAGGCCATCTGTAATTGGATTCAACCTACTTCATTAAAGACTCTTCAGAGATTTTTGGGTTTTGCCAATTTTTATCATAAATTTATTGGTAATTTCTCTGGTATTGTTAAACCATTGACTGATTTGACCAAAAAGGGTTCTGATGTGGTGAATTGGCCTCCTGAGGCAGTTTCTGCGTTTCAGGAACTTAAGCAGAGATTCACTTCTGCTCCTGTTCTACGGCAGCCTGATGTTTCTCTACCGTTTCAGGTGGAGGTTGATGCTTCTGAAATTGGGGCAGGTGCCGTTTTGTCCCAAAGAGATCCAGAGACCTCTAAGAGTAACCTTGTGCCTTTTTCCCTCGAAAATTTTCTCCAACTGAACGTAATTATGACGTGGGTAATCGGGAGTTATTGGCCATGAAGTGGGCCTTTGAAGAGTGGAGACATTGGCTGGAAGGAGCCAAACATCAGGTGGTGGACCTCACGGACCATAAGAACCTGGTTTATCTCAAATCAGCCAAGCGACTTAATCCTAGACAGGCCAGGTGGGCCTTGTTTTTCACACGTTTTAATTTTGTGGTTTATTTTCTTCCTGGCACTAAGAATGTTAAGGCGGATGCCCTCTCGAGGAGTTTCTTTGCGGATTCTCCTGAGTTATCTGATCCTGCTGTTATTTTGAAAGAGGGTGTAGTACTTTCCGCCATCTCGCCCAGTTTGAGACTGGCTCTGGAAGGGTTTCAGGAGGATAAATCTGAGCGCTGCCCTATTGGGAATATGTTTGTCCCAGACCAGTGGAAGAAGAGTGTGATGTCTGAGATTCATTGTTCCGCGTTGGCTGGTCATCCCGGGATTTTTGGTACCAGAGACTTGGTGAGTCGGTCCTTTTGGTGGCCTACTTTGTCTCGTGACGTCATGGACTTTGTGCAGTCCTGTGGGACTTGCTCTCGTTCCAAACCTTGCTCTCGCTCTAGTGGTTTGTTAATGACATTACCTGTGCCCAAGAGGCCATGGACCCATATCTCTATGGATTTTATTTCCGACCTCCCTGTCTCTCAGAGAATGACCGTTATTTGGGTAATCTGTGATAGGTTTTCCAAGATGATACATCTTGTGCCATTACCTAAGTTACCTTCCTCCTCCGAGTTGGTGCCTTTGTTCCTTCAACACGTGGTTCGGTTACATGGCATTCCGGAGAGCATTGTGTCTGACAGAGGAGTCCAGTTTGTTTCCAGATTTTGGAGGACATTTTGTTCTAAACTTGGTGTTCAATTATCTTTCTCCTCTGCATTTCATCCTCAGACCAATGGACAAACCGAGAGAACAAACCAGACCTTGGAGACTTATTTGAGATGTTTTGTGTCTGCTGATCAAGATGACTGGGTCTCTTTTTTGCCTTTGGCTGAGTTTGCTCTTAATAATAGGGCTAGCTCTGCCACCTTGATGTCTCCATTTTTCTGCAATTCTGGGTTTCACCCTTGATTTTCTTCGGGACAGGCGGAGGCTTCTGTCTGTCTGGGTGTTGACTCTGTTGTGGAGCGAATGCAGCAGATTTGGGACCAGGTAGTGGAGAGGTTGTCTCTCTCTCAAGAGAAGGCCCAGCGGTTTGCCAACTGGCATAGGACTGATGGTCCTCGGTTTAAAGTGGGGGACTTGGTTTGGTTGTCCTCAAGAAATATCCCTATGAGGGTTGCATCTCCAAAGTTTAAGCCTAGGTTCATTGGACCTTATAAGATCATGGAGATTCTTAATCCAGTTTCCTTCCGTTTGCTTCTTCTAGGGACATTTAAGATCCATAACATGTTCCACAAGTCCTTATTGAAGAGGTTTGTCGAGCCAGTGGTTCCTATGGCTGCGCCTCCTGACCCTGTTTTGGTTGAGGGCAATCTGGAGTATGTGGTTGAGAAAATATTGGATTCTCGTTTTTCTAGACGGAAACTTCAGTATTTGGTTAAGTGGAGAGGTTATGGTCAGGAGGACAATTCTTGGGTGTTTGCTTCGGACATCCATGCTAGGAGACTGATCCGTGCCTGTCACCGAGCTCATCCTGATCGGCCTTGTTGCACAAGTGAGGGTTTGGTGACCCCTCCTCAAGGGGGGGTACTGTTGTGAATGTGCTAGAGATGGTTTCTGAGCAGAGGCTCCCTCTGGTGGTTACAGACAGTACTGAACCTTCCAGCGAGGAATGGCAATCTGGGATCACTGACTGGACTGATATAAGGGAGGTTCCCTCCCATGATGGTCGCCTGTGATCAATTGTTCTTGTCTCAATTGTGGTTCCTGGTTCATTTGGATTTTGCTGGAGTCTTGCCTGCATCTGCTGCTTTCAGATAAGATATTTTCTGCTTTTCTTTTTGTGCTTGCTTTTTTTCATAGTTTTCTGCACTTTTGTGGAGGTCAGCCGGGTCCCCCCCTGGGGCCTGTGCTCCTCTCAGTTTATCTGTAGCCACTGTTATTTGTTCATTTGCTTGTTCCTGTTTTTTCAGTGGCTGCGGCTTGGTTTTGTTACACCAGAGATCTGATTTAGGTGAATGAGATCGTGTGATCTCAGGTTTTTTGGCAATCAGAAGTGTTGGTATTTTTGTTAGGGTATTTTGTTGGATTGCAGTCAGAATTCTTTCCTGTACTTTTCTGTCTAGACAGATTGGGCCCCAGCATTTGCTCATTCTATTTTCTGTCTGTGTCCGTGCTTTCTTCTTGTCTAACTGCCATTACATGTTTGGGGGCTTCCTATTTTCTTTGGGGATCTGCTCCGGGGCAGATAGCTTTCATCTTTCTGCCTTTAGGTGTAGTTATCTCTCAGGCTGTGACGAGGCGTCTAGGATCAACGTAGGAACGCTCCACGGCTACCTCTAGTTGTGTGGTTAGTTCAGGTTACTGCAATCCAATAGGTTCCAGCCTCTCTGGTGTATTACCGTTTTTGCTATTTCTCCTCAGCTACCTAAACATAACAGTAAGGTACTACCCACATAGTATACAACAATGCCAACACAGTATATAGCAATATGCGCATAGTATACATCAATTCCAACAAAGTATAAAGCACTACCCACATAGTATACATCAATGCCAAAACAGTATATAGCAATACCCACATAGTATAAAGCACTAACCACATATTATATAACAATGCCAACACAGTATATAGCAATACACGCATAGTATACATCAATTACAACAAAGTGTAAAGCACTACCCATATAGTATACAACAATGCCAACACAGTATATAGCTATACACGCATAGTATACATCAATCCCAACAAAGTGTAAAGCACTACCCACATAGTATACAACAATGCCAACACAGTATATAGGAATACACGCATAGTATACATCAATTCCAACAAAGTGTAAAGCACTACCCACATAGTATACATCAATGCCAACACAGTATATAGCAATACCCACATAGTATAATGGGGTGTGTGATATTTACCGTCTGGCGTCTGCTCCGTCTCCTCCACTCCAACGTCACGGTGGTCCCCGGACTCCATTTCTATGGATGGTGGTGGTAGTGCTGGCTCCAAATTCTCTGCAATTCGTCTTGGTCTTGATGGTTGCATGGCATATGGCTGAGTGCAGGGCCGGCTCCAGGTTTTTATGGGCCCCGAGCGAAAGAGCCTCAGTGGGCCCCTTTAACACAGACCACGATTCATGATGCACAGATACAGCAGAGAAATATAGGTATAGTACAATGCCAAATACTTCACTTCTTCCATTACATGACTGATATCTATTGTAAATTGTACAATAGCTCAAAAACCACCAAATCCTCACAGCGCACAGTACAGACTGACAGTACAGTCCTCCATACAATATTATGGGCACCACAGTCTCCCCCTCATCACCCATATAATACCCCATGCAGGATGTCACCCCCCATATAATGCTCCATACAGATTACTGGACCCAAAATAATGCTCCATACAGAATACTGGACCCAATATAATGCTCCATACAGGATACTGGTCCCCATATAATGCTCCATACAGGATACTGGTCCCCATATAATGCTCCATACAAAATATGGAGCTCTCCTCTGCGCTGTACTGCGTTCTGCACTGTTACGGCTCAGGAAAGGGCGCTGTGGAAAGACTCCCCATTATCATCATGATTACCTCCCCATCATCATCATTGCCTCCTTATCATCATCATTGCCTCCCCATCATCATCATGGCCTCCCCATTATCATCAATGCCTGCCCATCATCATCATCTCCTCCCCATCATCATCTTCTTCCCATCATCAATGCCTGCCCATTATCATCAATGCCTGCCCATTATCATCATCTTCTCCCCATCATCATCATCAATGCCTCCCCATTATCAGCAATGCCTGCCCATCATCATCTCCTCCCCATCATCATCAATGCCTGCCCATCATCATCTTCTCCCCATCATCAATGCCTACCCATTATCATCAATGCCTGCCCATTATCATCATCTTCTCCCCATCATCATCAATGCCTCCCCATTATCAGCAATGCCTGCCCATCATCATCTTCTCCCCATCATCAATGCCTGCCCATTATCATCAATGCCTGCCCATTATCATCATCTTCTCCCCATCATCATCAATGCCTCCCCATTATCAGCAATGCCTGCCCATCATCATCTTCTCCCCATCATCAATGCCTGCCCATTATCATCAATGCCTGCCCATTATCATCATCTTCTCCCAGAGGCGTAGCTAGGGTTTCGGTTTAGGGGGGGCGAAACTTCTGAGTGGGCCCCTAACCAGAGAACCTCAGCAAATGACCGCGCTGTTGCCAAAAATTATATATAAAAAGACAAATATTGATATCACCGCCATATGGTCAGCGGTAAATAACACCAGTCCTACAGAACATATAATAGATTACAGCACAGGTACATATAATGACTTAACGCTGACGTTCCTTCTGATGGAATCGTTCACTTTTCATGTCTTTTCCATCTGGCCCAGACCGACATAACGACTCCTCCAGCCGAGACTTGACTGCAGAAAATACAACAAAGACACGTTTCACTTCTCATATTTTCAGCACTGTCACGATCACCGATTGGACTATTCTCAACCTGTACAAACTCCTCATCCTGCTGATACCCCAATACTGAGCTGCTGCTGTCATATGTGTCCCTATTACTGCACCTCATACCCCAATACTGAGCCGCTGCTGCCCTATGTGTCCCTATTACTGCACCTACTGTGTGGTTCTGTGTGACCTCTAAATTCTAAAGCACCCCTCTATAATATAGTAATGCCAGGTGCAAGTGCCCTAGAAAACAGTGCCTGCATTTTGTCCCCTAGAATGTAATTTTGCCCCGTGTGCCCCTTTGACAGTCACAGTAACCAGAGTTCCCCTATAACAATAAGTGCCCACTTTACACTTAATAATGTCCCGAGTCTCCCCCCTGTACAGCTCCCCTATACACAGTGTGATGCCCCCTCACTGGATATATACTGATCCCTTAATGTCCCCAAACTATTTAATGGCTTCAACACAGTATGATGGCCCCCCACTATAATCCCCACACTGTATGATGGCCCCCTAGATAGCCTCCATATAGCATAATACACCAGATAGTCCTCAATATAGTATAATGCACCCCCATAGGCAGCCTCTATATTATAATGCACCCCCATAGACAGCCTCTATATTATAAGGCACTCCCATAGGGAGCCTCTGTAGTATAATGCACCCCCATAGACAGACTCTATATTATAATGCACCCCTGTAGGCAGCCTTATTTATACTGTACCCCATAGGCAGTCTTACTTATAATGCACCCCCATAGGCAGCCTTATTTATAATGCACCCCATAGGCAGCCTTATTTATAATGCACCCCATAGCCAGCCTTATTTATAATGCACCCCATAGGCAGCCTTATTTATAATGCATTCCCCATGGGCTGTCTTAGTTATAATGCAACCCCATAGGCAGTCTTATTTATAATGCACCCCCATAGGCAGTCTTATTTATAATGCATCCCCATAGGCAGCCTTATTTATAATGCACCCCCATAGGCAGTCTTATAATGCACCCCATAGGCAGCCTTATTTATAATGCACCCCATAGGCCATCTTATAATGCACCCACGTAGGCAGTCATTTATAACCCAGTCCCCCATATGCAGCCTTACTTATAATGCACCCCATAGGCAGTCATTTATAACGCAGTCCCCCATATGCAGCCTTACTTATAATGCACCCCATAGACAGCCATTTATAATGCACTCCCCTATATGCAGTCTTATTTATAATGCACCCCATAAGCAGCCTTATTTATAATGCACCCCCATAGGCAGTCATTTATAACGCAGTCCCCCATATGCAGTCTTACTTAAAATGCACCCCATAGGCAGCCATTTATAATGCACTCCCCATATGCAGCCTTATTTATAATGTACCCCAAATGCAGTCTTATTAATAATGCACTCCCCCATATGCAGCCTTATTTATAATGCACCCCTATAGGCAGTCTTATTTATAATGCACTCCCCCATATGCAGCCTTACTTATAATGTACCCCCAAATGCAGTCTTATTTATAATGCACCCCCATTACAAAAATAACAAATCCTGTACTCACCTCTCTTGCTCCAGGCTCCTGCGCTGCTCACTGCTCTCCCTCTCAGCGTCTGACTGCCGGCGCCGGGCAGTGACGTCATCGCGCCCGCTGTCAGACGCTGAGAGGAGGATTATGGGAGAGGAGGAGCACTCGCTCCTTCTCTCACAATGCGGTCAGCTGTATCGGCTGGATGCCGATACAGCTGACCCTGCGATGACGGGCGGGGGGCCCACTGCTGGCATCGGGCCCCCCACCGCCTGCTCAGGGGCCCCATAGCGGCAGAGCAGGGAGATCGATTCTCCCTGCTCTGCCCCAGAATGTAACTGTATCGGCGGCTGTGCACGCCGATACAGTTACAGTAGCGTAGCTCCGGGTGGGCCCCCTCAGAGCGCGGGGCCCGGGGCCACCGCCCCCTCTGCCCCCCCTGTAGCTACGCTACTGTCTTCTCCCCATTATCATCATCAATGCCTCCTCATTATCAGCAATGCCTGCCCATCATCACACACAGACAGCACACAAGCACTCTCTCACATATACACACACACACACACACACAAAGCACCGCACTACATACACACAGACACACACAGAGACACACACACAACACGTCTTACCTGCCCAGCGTCTGCGCTCTCTGCCACAGCCGGCCACTGAATGATGACGTCATTCAGCGGCGCTGCTGTGAGAGGAAGCGCCGGCACCCCCTGGAGCCCGGAGCTGTGGCTGCGGAGGCACGGGAGAGGTAAGTATTGTGCCAGCTGATGCCGGAGCCCTGAGCGGGCGGGGGGGGGCCCAGTGGCGGCGCTGACACCGCTCTCCTCCGCTAACGGGCGCGGGGGTGCCAGACTGCGAGTGGGCCCCCCCGCCTGCTCAGGGCCCCGACACTTGCCCGGGTGTGCCGGGTGCTGACGCCGGCCCTGGCTGAGTGTCCCACTGGCATGGTATATATAGGTTTGCTTCTGGCTGGACTAATTAACATTCTCAGACTAAAAAACCGGATCAGGTTTTTGCCGGATCCGGCGCATTGCGGCGCTCATAGACTTTCATTGGGAACAAAGGCCGGAAGCGCCGGATCCGGCACTTCCGGCTTTTTGGCCAGAGACAAAAAACGTTACAGTAGCCGTTTTTCCTAGACGCCGGAATGAGACCAGACACCGGATCCGGCAGAAAACTGACGAAACGCAGGTACATGCGGCGCGATCTGGCGCTATATTTAGTCAATGTTAAAAAACCGGATCCGGCATTTCAGTTCGCCGCATCTGGTGTTTAAAAAAAAGGCCGGATCGCGCCTGACGTAAAAAAACTGATGTGTGAAAGTAGCCTAAGCCAAGTTATTATTGAAATATATTAGTAAATAAGGTTATTAATTGTTAAAAGGATGTAGATATCACGAGCATAAGTCTGAATTGGTCCCACCCCCCTAAAAAAAAAATTCTTTAGATTAAGTGGGACAAGATGAGTAGATGCACAGAAGGTCATACAACCGAAGAGTATATCTCCCAACCTTTAAAGACATGTAGAGCTACATACAGTATATTGGGTCACATACAGAGAAATAGTGCCCTACTCAAAGCCCCTTAGTGTTCTCACCCACTGAAATATCCCATTCATTGTCCCCATACAGTGTGATGCCATTCCATACAGTATGATGCTACAAACATGTCCCCTCCACAAAGTGTGATATCCCCAGAGTGAATTCCCCTACACAATTTGCCCATACAGTACTTCTCCTTATGCACATTATGATCAGTCCATAATGACCCCAGCAAAGTATGATGCCACCACAGTGCCCCAACACCTTATGATACCGCACAGTGCCCCCACACATTTTAAGGTGCACACAGTTCCTTCATACACATTAGAAGGCCCAAAAATTACCCCCATATTAGGATGCCTCAAAAGACACCTGCTCACATTATTATGTCCTCACACATTCTGAGAACCCTACAGTACCCTCAGCAAGCACTGACTGAAAGAATAAAAAATAAAAATAAACTCAGCTAGTGCCGTTCCTCTGATGCACTACTCCGGTTTGTGCTGTGTAGGGAGGCTCTATGCAGCAGGTGTAATCTAGTGATGCTATTGCACCTGCTGCACTGATATTTGGGTGCATAGGCTGAATAGTGGAACAGAGAGCTGATGACTCCCTCCTCCACCATTCGGTTTAACTGCATATGCATTCTGAGTGTGCATATACTGCTGGAACCAAGATGATGGGCACAAAGAGAACGGGAATTAACCATTTAACATCAGCCTATCCAACACACAGACCCCATAGCTACCACATGGTCAATCACCACTAGTTGTTCATCTCTCTATTGTAATACATGAATTTACACAGGTACAGTGGGTACGGAAAGTATTCAAACCCCTTTAAGTTTTTCACTCTTTGTTTCATTGCAGCTATTTGGTAAATTTAAAAAAAAAAATCATTTTTTTTTCATTAATGTACACTCTGCACCCCATCTTGACTAAAAAAACAGCAATGTAGAAATTTTTGCAAATTTATTAAAAAAGAAAAACTGAAATATATGATCATAAGTATTCAGACCCTTTGCTCCGACACTCATATTTAAGTCACATGCTGTCCATTTCCTTGTGATCCTCCTTGAGATGGTTCTACTCCTTCATTAGAGTCCAGCTGTGTTTAACTAAACTGATAGGACTTGATCTGTAAAGGCACACACCTGTCTATATAAGAGCTCATAGCTCACAGTGCATGTCAGACCAAATGAGAATCATGAGGTCAAAGGAACTGGCCAAGGAGCTCAGAGACAGAATAGTGGCAAGGCACAGATCTGGCCAAGGTTACAGAAGAATTTTTGCAGTACTCAAGGTTCCTAAGAGCACAGTGGCCTCCATAATCCTTAAATGGAGGAAGTTTGAGACCACCAGAAGACTTCCTAGACCTGGCCGTCCAGCCAATCTGAGCAATCGTGGGAGAAGAGCCTTGATGAGAGAGGTAAAGAAGAACCCCAAGATCACTGTGGCTGAGCTCAACAGATGCAGTAGGGAGATGGGAGAAAGTTCCACAAAGTCAGCTATCACTGCAGCCCTCCACCAGTCAGGCCTTCATGGCATAGTGGCCCGAAGGAAGCCTCTCCTCAGTGCCAGACATATGAAAGTCTGCATAGAGTTTGCTAAAAAACACATGAAGGACTCCCAGACTATGAGATATAAGATTTTCTGGTCTGATGAAGCGAAGATAGAACTTTTTGGTGATAATTCTAAGCTGTATGTGTGGAGAAAACCAGGCACTGCTCATCACCTGCCCAATACAATCCCAACAGTGAAACATGGTGGTGGCTGCATCATGCTATGGGGATGTTTTTCAGCTGCAGGGACAGGATGACTGGTTGCAAATGAAGGAAACATGAAAGCGGCCAAGTACAGAGATATCCTGGATGAAAACCTCTTCCAGAGTGCTCTGGACATCAGACTTGGCTGAAGGTTCACCTTCCAACAAGACAATGACCCTAGGCACACAGCTAAAAAAACAAATGATGGTCACAGAGAACAACGATGTGACCATTCTTAACTGGCCCAGCCAGAGCTCTGACCTAAACCCAATTGAGCATCTCTGGAGAGACCTGAAAATGGCTGTCCACCAACATTCACCATCCAATCTGAGGGAACTGGAGAGGATCTGCAAGGAAGAATGACAGAGGATCCCCAAATCCAGGTGTGTAAAACTTGTTGCATTATTTCCAAGAAGACTTATGGCTGTACTAACTCAAAAGGGTGCTTCTACTCAATAGTGAGCAAAGGGTCTGAATACTTATGACCATGTGATATTTCAGTTTTTCTTTTTAATAAATTTGCAAAAATTCCTACATTTCTGTTTTTTTCAGTCAAGATGGAGTGCAGAGTGTACATTAATGAGAAAAAAATTAACTTTTTTGAATTCACCAAATGGCTGCAATGAAACAAAGAGTGAAAAGTTTAAAGGGGTCTGAATACTTTCCGTACCCACTGTATATCTGGAAAAATCATACAGCAAGTGTCTAAATGCAGCAACTGGACCTATCGAATTAGAATATTTCATGATATGCTTCACACAAATTGCCTAAAATGGGAATTTTACACCTATTTTATACACTGCATAAGACTGCATCATCGGAAGATGTCTCGCATGACCTCAGCCGTGGACAGACGTGCTTCCAATAAGTTAATTTTGCCACCTTGTTTTTTTATTTTCACTGCAGCTGATAGAAGTGAAATGTGATTATCAATTGACTCTCCCAATATGAATCAATAATTCCCTGAATATCCAGGGGCTGGTGAACGAAATCAACCACTTCCCCAAAGTTTTAATTATTTAACTTACTTTTTCAACAGTTTGTCTTGATAGATGACTTTTAATAGATAGTAGAAAGGTGTGTTCCTCTGTTACATACAAAACCCCGAGACAGAAGCAGGTTGTCTATGAATTATTTAGCACCAGTTTCCCAGTGAAACCCTAGGCTAAGTTCATATTGGGCGTTTTTGCTGTGTTGGTTATCAAAAACACAGGGGAACCAAAGCAAGGTTTTTTTTAACCCTTTAGGTACCACCAATACGTCTTTTTACTGACCTGTGTTATAATTCACTAGCATTCCCCAACGGGTGACAATCTTGTAGCTGTCGGATGTACACCATAACAGACAACTTGCTGCATCAGCGACAATCAGTGTTGGTGCTGGCTATAGTTATTTAATCCGTTAAATGCTGCTGTCAATAAAGACAACATCATCTAGAAGGCTTTACAGTGTGCATGGGCTCCCTCTTTAACACCATCGGCACCCTGAGATCTTGATTGTGTGGTCCTAATGTTTGCCATGGCAATTCATGGCCAAATAATGGCCTTAGAGTCTGCCAGCTACAGTGGCCTGTTCAGAAGCTATCAGCATTTAGATGGTAAAAATAAATGTATTCATTCCTGTCACTGTTATTAGTGGCAGCAGGTGTTGGCTGATGGGAACGGTAGTCCCAGTGCCTGACACCAGTGACCGGAGGTAAACGTTATACTTCCGATCACAGTTGCGGGCTCACACTGTCATTTGACAGTGTGGGAACTCTGGCTGTCTGACTGGTGGTGATGATTTTACCGCCAATCGGAAGCGGTGTTTGCCGCACTGTCATGCATACATGACAGTGTGGCAAACACTGGATGTTTGGGCCTCCCATTCAAATAAATGGGGTTCGGGTTTGGGTCCAGGTACTGTTCTGGTACTCAAACCCAAACTTTTTGTAACTGTCCGGCCGAACCCGAACTTCCAGATGTCTGCCAATCTCTACCTATGACCTATCTGACGTCACCGCGAGCGTGAGAAAGTGCTCACGCTCGAGGTGCCTTTAGCAAGGCTACAGCAGTTCACAGAGGGAATCTGAGCAACAGTAGCAGACGCTGCCAATGTCACTGCTGGATGACAGGCTGTATGATCGCATCATGCAACCATGCAGACATCCATCTAGATGTAGCAGAGCTGACTGTGAGGTCACATACTGCTGTCCTTAACTTTTTTGCAGCAAAAACGCTGCAGAAAATGATACCTGTGTTTTTTCATCACACATTCAAGTCAATGGGTGAAAACACTGAAAAAATGCTGAAAGAAGTAACATGCTCTATGTCCAAAAAACATACAAAGCACAAAATACTGATAATAAAAAAAACAATGTGTGTGCATGAGATTTCTGAAATCTCACAGGCTTTGCTGGTACTGTAGAAAGCAGTTGAAAATCGAGCATTAAAAAAGCAGCAAAAACACCCAGTGTGAACATACAGTACAGACCAAAAGTTTGGACACACCTTCTCATTTAAAGATTTTTCTGTATTTTCATTACTATGAAAATTGTACATTCACACTGCAGGCATCAAAACTATGAATTAACACACGTGGAAATATATACTTAGCAAACTTGGCATTCTCTTGATGAGCTTCAAGAGGTAGTCACCGGAAATGGTCTTCCAGCAATCTTTTGCTTTCACTCTGCGGTCCAGCTCACCCCAAACCATCTCGATTGGGTTCAGGTCTGGTGACTGTGGAGGCCAGGTCATATGGCGTAGCACCCCATCACTCTCCTTCTTGGTCAAATAGCCCTTACACAGCCTGGAGGTGTGTTTGGGGTCATTGTCCTGTTGAAAAATAAATGATGGTCCAACTAAACGCAAACCAGATGGAATAGCATGCCGCTGCAAGATGCTGTGGTAGCCATACTGGTTCAGTATGCCTTCAATTTTGAATAAATCTCTAACAGTGTCACCAGCAAAGCACCCCCACACCATCACACCTCCTTCTCCATGCTTCACGGTGGGAACCAGGCATGTAGAGTCCATCCGTTCACCTTTTCTGCGTCGCACAAAGACCCGGTGGTTGGAACCAAAGATCTCAAATTTGGACTCATCAGACCAAAGCACAGATTTCCATTGGTCTAATGTCCATTCCTTGTGTTCTTTAGCCCAAACAAGTCTCTTCTGCTTGTTGCCTGTCCTTAGCAGTGGTTTCCTAGCAGCTATTTTACCATGAAGGCCTGCTGCACAAAGTCTCCTCTTAACAGTTGTTATAGAGATGTGTCTGCTGCTAGAACTCTGTGTGGCATTGACCTGATCTCTAATCTGAGCTGCTGTAAATCTGCGATTTCTGAGGCTAGTGACTCAGATAAACTTATCCTCAGAAGCAGAGGTGACTCTTGGTCTTCCTTTCCAGGGGAGGTCCTCATGTGAGCCAGTTTCTTTGTAGCGCTTGATGGTTTTTGCAACTGCACTTGGGGACACTTTCAAAGTTTTCCCAATTTTTCGGACTGACTGACCTTCATTTGTTGAAGTAATGATGGCCAATCGTTTTTCTTTACTTAGCTGCTTTTTTCTTGCCATAATACAAATTCTAACAGTCTATTCAGTAGGGCTATCAGCTGTGTATCCACCAGACTTCTGTACAACACAACTGATGGTCCCAGCCCCATTTATAAGGCCAGAAATCCAACTTATTAAACCTGACAGGGCACACCTGTGAAGTGAAAACCATTTCCGGTGACTACCTCTTGAAGCTCATCAAGAGAATGCCAAGAGTGTGCAAAGCAGTCATCAAAGCAAAAGGTGGCTACTTTGAAGAACCTAGAATATAAGACATAATTTCAGTTGTTACACACTTTTTTGTTAAGTATATAATTCCACATGTGTTAATTCATAGTTTTGATGCCTTCAGTGTGAATTTACAATTTCCATAGTCATGAAAATACAGAAAAATCTTTAAATGAGAAGGTGTGTCCAAACCTTTGGTCTGTACTGTAGCCTTATAGCAGGGGTCTCAAACTCGGCAGAGTAAATGGGCTGCACATAAAAAAAAATTTAAGCTGGCGGGCTGCATTCCTTTCACACTTAATACAGTACAAAATTATTGTTAAACAATAATCCCATACATGTGGTAATATGTCCCATCATGATCATGCATGATCCCCTTCATGCAGAAATATGCTCCATCATGATCCCCTTCATGCAGAAATATACCCCATCATGATCCCATTCATGTAGAAATATGCCCCATCATGATCCCATTCATGTAGAAATCTGCCCCATCATGATCCCCTTCATGCAGAAATGTAGAAATTCCACCACCTCCATCATTTCCTCCTCCCCATCACTCCATCATTGCCCTCTCCCCCATCATCATCGTTGCATTCTCCCCATCACTCCCATCATTGGCCCTCTCCCCATCACCACCATCATTGGCCCTCTCCCCATCACTGGCACTCTCCCCATCGCTCCCTTCGTTGGACCTCTCACCATTAGTGTTGAGCGATACTGCTCCATATCTAAAAATATCGGATCGGAATGGTATCGCCGATATCACTAAATATCGTCGATATCCGATTCCGATACCGGAAGTCCCATGTAAGTCTATGGGAACCAAATATCGACATTAAAAAAACCCATTCTTGCCTTGTTGGTTAATTGTACATGAAGGAAAACAACAAAGACTAATGTAGAATGTATTGGGGGAGGTTGAGGAGACAATAAAGGCATACATGTTTAACCCAATGCATTGGAATAGCATTATATATTTTTTTTTGGAAATACGTTTGGATTGACTAACAAATTGACAATGTTGTTAACCTTTTTTCCATTTTGGCAAATATGTATGTTTCACAACTTCCATGCTCTTCACCTTTTTAACTTTTGCCAGTGCCACACTTTCTCCTTCATAATCTTCAGCAGCATCATCTTTCTCATCAAATTATTCTTCATCTTCACCTTCTTAATCTTCTTAAACTTCTTGCTATTCATGTTTTTGTTTACATTACTCATATTGTTATTATTAAACTAATTAATCTTCTTCATATCAAATTCTTCATCTTCTTCCTCTTCATCTTCTTCATCATATTCTTATTTGTGACAGAGATTCCTGTACTTGTAATCTGTAAAAGTATGAATTGTTCATCCTTCCGTTCTTGCTGTCACAAAAGATTTAAATTACAACAGTATTTGTCCGTGTTCAGTTTAGCCTGCAGCAGCAGGCATTTTCCAGGGGCACCACGAGGAGGAACGGACTCACCCCCATACACTGCTTAGTCTTCTTCTGCTTAGAATTTAGAGCATATATTTTGCTCTTCATTTTGGTCTTATACTTCATGTTCTTCTGCTTTTTGATCTTCTGCTTATTGTTCTTCTGTCTCTTGTTCTGTATCTTGTAGTTTGTCTTAACCTTCTTTGTCCTGTTGGTGATCTTCTTCTGGGTAATCTTTTATTTTTTCTTTGTGATGGTGTTCAGGCTGGTTGGCTTCATGCTCGTCGTCCTTGTTGTCGTCATCTTCTTCTGGGTGGTCTTTAAGGTCGTCTAATTTCCGAGAACCAGCTGACGTTACTGGAACCCTGACGGGTATCAGATGGAGCAAGAGACAATGGAAGTAACGAGGACCAGCTGACTGTGCTGGAACCCGGAGGGGCAGCAGAAGGAAAAGAGGCAATGTCACAACCGAGTACCAGCTGACGTTACTGTGACACGGTTACTAAGCAGGAGGTACCTGTGCTCCAAAGCACTACCAAGGACCAGCAGACGTTGGTGGAACTCGGATACGGAGATGGAGGCACCTAGGCCAAAGGCACTGGGGAGAACAGTTGACGGTACTGGACCCCGGACGGGTAGCAGAAGGAAAAGAGGCAATGTCACAACCGATACCAGCTGACGTTACTGTGACACGGTTACTAAGCAGGAGGTACCTGTGCTCCAAAGCACTACCAAGGACCAGCAGACGTTGGTGGAACTCGGATACGGAGATGGAGGCACCTAGGCCAAAGGCACTGGGGAGAACCAGTTGACGGTACTGGACCCCGGACGGGTAGCAGAAGGAAAAGAGGCAATGTCACAACCGAGTACCAGCTGACGTTACTGTGACACGGTTACTAAGCAGGAGGTACCTGTGCTCCAAAGCACTACCAAGGACCAGCAGACGTTGGTGGAACTCGGATACGGAGATGGAGGCACCTAGGCCAAAGGCACTGGGGAGAACCAGTTGACGGTACTGGACCCCGGACGGGTAGCAGAAGGAAAAGAAGGATTGACAAACCGAGACCAGCTGACGTTACGTGACACGGTTACTACAGGAGGTCCTGTGCCTCAAAGTCTACCAAGGACCACAGCTTATTTACAACCGGAACCTAGATGAGGCACCTAGGCCAAAGCACCGGAGAAACATTGACGGTACTGGACCCCGGACGGGTAGCAGAACGCACCCATGAAAATGTAAGTTGACAGGACGCAAGCCGTCCGCAGTTACCGAATCACACAGTCCTACAGTGGGTGCTTGTCCTATTGTCACAATGGAAACAGCCTTTATTTACATATCCCACAGCACACATAGGAATCACCTAAACTGCAGGCACCATAGAGTCGCTAACCCGAATGCAACACGACAGCACAACTTATTGGAGGATAATTGACGTTCACACTGCCAGGAAACAGCTGTCGTGCTGTAACCAGGCTGGCCAGGAGTCAGTACCCCTGCCGATTACTTACGAGCAACAAATGGCGGTGTTGTAGCCCAGGGAGTAGAGTTCAGGTGGTAGAAAGATGAACATAACAGGAGACATGGAAAACGTTGCCAAACAGTTATTTAATCTGAAAACGGACAGGCAAATTCAGGTGAGATCCATGCCTTGTTCATTTTCAGAAAAATAAGCCGGTCTACATTCTCTGAGGATAGTCGCATGCGACGGTCTGTTACTACACCACCTGCAGCACTAAAGACGCGCTCAGATAATACACTGGCAGCAGGGCAAGCCAGCACCTCCAATGCATACTGGCTAAGCTCTAGCCATGTATCCAACTTAGAGACCCAAAATTTGAAAGGGGAAGAGGCATCTGGGAGTACACTTAGAGGGAAAGCCAAGTAGTCTGTCACCATCTTACGGAAACGTTTCTTCCTGGTGACTGGAGCCGTCTCGGATGGTGTAGACCTTGCTGGCGCTGTCACAAAACTTCGCCACATTTGTAACATACAGCTCTTGCCCTGTGCAGAGGCGCTGCTTCTGCTCCCTCTTGTTGTAGAGGTGTCTACACTGCCTCGACGCACAGAGCTGCTTTGTAAAGCAGTAGCAGCAGCAGCAGCAGCAGCTCTCTCGGCTGGAATGTACAACAGTATGGATTGCACCAGTGTGTCTTGGTACTCCTGCATTTTACGGTCCCGGTTCACCGGTGTGATGAGGGTTTGTAAGTTGTCCCGGTAGCGAGGGTCTAGGAGGGTGTACACCCAATAATCTGACGTGGTGAGAATGTGGGCGATGCGGCGGTCGTTTCTCAGGCACTGAAGCATGAAATCAACCATGTGCTGCAGACTCCCAACTGGCCAACAAAGGCTGTCCTCTGGAAGAGGCGTCATCTCTGCCTCCTCTGCATCACCCCACCCTCGCTCTACATACTGACTAGAGCGTTGTGTACCTCCCTCTGTAGGGATTTCTTCCTCCTCCATTGACTCCTCCTCCTCATCCTCCTCACAAAGTGAGCCCTGCCCAGCCCTTTGTGAGGAACCACGTTGCGCTGACTGTCCTGAAGGTAATTGAATTTGTGACTCCTCATCCTCCACCTCTTCCAAAACCTCTTCCTTTAGTGCTTTCAGTGATTTCTGAAGCAGGCAGATAAGGGGGACAGTCATGCTGACTAGTGCATCATCTGCACTCGCCATCCGCGTTGACTCATCAAACGCACGCAAAACGTCGCAGATGTCCTTCATAGAGGCCCACTCAGTAGTGGTGAAGTGCGAACGGCGCAAATTGCGAGTTGATTGCGCCTGTTGCAGCTGATACTCCATTACTGCTGGCTGCTGCTCACACAACCGCTCCAACATATGTAACGTGGAATTCCACCTGGTGGGTACGTCACATATGATGCGATGTTCAGGAAGGCGAAATCTGACTTGCAGAGCTGCAATGCGCGATCTGGCCATGCTGGAACGTCGCAAGTGAGCGCACTCTAGGCGGACCTTGTGCAGCAGTGCATCAAGATCCGGATAGTCCCTCAAAAAACTCTGCACGACCAAGTTGAGCACATGTCATGGGTGCATCGCCACGAAGATTGTCGCGATTGCACATTCTGACTTCTCGCAGCTGAGTTGCTGTTTCTTTGTGTTTGGTAATGAGGGAGTTAATTTTACCTAGCTCTTTGCTAAGACTAGGTCCAGCCTCGCCCGGCTGCTTTTGATTATGTTCTAATTAGCTTCCTTTATATACCTGCCAGTCTGCTGGTTAGATGCCGGTGAAAGCATTCATACAGACTGCAGATAGGATCGGTTCTGAGAAGACTTAAGCTAAGAGCTCTTTTGTTGTTTCTCCTCACCTTGCTTATAGTTTATCTCCTAGACCTTTGGTGTTCCCTCTGTGTTTTAATGTTGTATGCAAGACAGTATTTACTTTATCCCCTGTCTGTCTCGTTTGTCTATACTGTTTGTTAACCTTTACCTGTCCATTCCCTATGGTGGTAATCAGGGTCCTTCTAAGGACTAGATTACAGTGGTCAGGGATTTATAGGAGACAGGGTTTACGCTGGTGGCCTGGACCTCTGTACCATTAACAGTACCTCCAGGTAGAGGGACTAGTCAGGACCCCAGTTTAGGGTCAGCATAGACCCCGGTCCACCTCTAGCCAGAGACAGCGTGAAAAGGATTCAGTATTGACCCACAGGATATTATGTCAGGTAATACTATGCTTATATACATGTTAATGTTACCTATTTATATGTTATATAGAATGTTGTCCCACTTGATAGATTACTGACATTATATATTTATACATCTGCTAGACAGCGTGACATTTTCACCGGCCAAACTATAGATTCTCCCCAGCTACCATGGATCCAGTAGTCCAGCTTGCCCTGCAGTTGCAGAAATTGTCCATGGAGTTTAAGGACATTAAGTCCAAGGTTTTGTCCCCCCCGGAGCAAACCAGATCTGAACCTAAGGTGGCTCTCCCGGACAGGTTCACTGGTGGGCGGGACAAATTTTTTACCTTCCGGGAGGCATGTAAATTGTACTTTCGGCTACGGCCTCGGTCATCGGGGAGTGAGGAGCAGAGGGTGGGAATTGTCATCTCGCTCTTACAAGGGGACCCTCAATCCTGGGCGTTCTCTCTTCCTCCGGGCTCCCCGGCCCTCCAGTCAGTAGATCAATTTTTTGCTGCCCTGGGGCTGGTGTATGATGACCCGGATCGGG
>JARQOD010000001.1:821333865-821356546 GCA_033576555.1 Oophaga sylvatica | reverse complement strand
GGCTTAGTAATGAAGAGGTGTCTATAAGACACCTATCCATTACTAATCTTATGGTTGTGTTGTAAATAAGCACACAGTCAGAATAAAGTCCTTTCTTTGAAAAAAAAAAAAAAATCGGCACTAGCAGAGAGAATGTTGAGAGCTGTATTCAACTGATAACATCGAGAGCAGGCGGCATCTCATAGGAGTATAGCGCAGCCTGGCTATAAATAAACAGTGTGGGTTTCCCTGTATTTTTGATAACCAGCCAGGCAAAACGGAATGGGCGTTAGGCGAGTATAACTTGTTTGTTATTTTTAAATAAAAATAGAAAAGTGTGTTTTGTTTTGATTTCAAATAAAGGACTTTATTCTGGCTGTGTTTTACCATGTAACTATAGGATTAGTAATGGATAAGTGTCTTTTAGAAGCCTCTCCATTACTAAGCTGTGGGCTTGATGTCACCGGACAATACAAAGATGACATCAACCCCACAAATATGAACCCCACTTGCCACCTCTACAGGGCAAGTAGGAAGTGCCGGGCAAAGCGCCATAATTGGCGCATCTAATAGATACGCTATTTCCATGTCTCTTTACCAGCCTGAGAATACCAGCCCCCAGCTGTCTGCTTTAGCAAGGCTGGTTGTCACAAATGGGGGGGCCCCCCACACAATTTTTTTTTTTTAATTTCTATAAATATTTTTAAAAAGTGGCATGGGGACCCCTCTATTCTTGAAATTCAACCTTGTTAAAGCTGACAGCTGAGTGTTGCTGACCGCAGCGGTCAGTTTTGCCTGGCTGATAATCCATGCCGGGTTTTTTTTTTTTTTTTTTTTTATTTAGAGCGCATGGGAGCATTTATCAGCCACCTGCTAAAGATGTTATTAGCGGCAGCAGGTGTAAGCTGACGGGAGTAGTAGTCCCATCAGACACTGCCTGCTCTTGCTGTTATCAGTTGAACTGACTGACTAATTGAACGGAGGTAAACTTTTTACCTTTGATCACAGCTGCAGGCTGTCATTTGACAGCATGGCAACTGTGGTTCTCTGACCAAGGGAATAATTTAGAGTCCCGACGGTCATAATCACAGCTGCAGGGTCACACTAACATCTGACAGCGTGTCCTCGCAGTGCTCTGACCAACAGTAATGATCTTACGCGATTAGAACTGCCGGTAAGATCATAGCCTTAGTGGAAACTCGATCATTTACCAACTTTTGCCGAAAATGCTCGGGATTCCGAACACAAATCCGAATTTGCAACGTTTGTGCTGACTTTGAGATTGGAAAACATTTTCCAAAGAAGTTCGCTCATCTCTAGTAGAAAATAAGACTGAAAAAGTTTTCCTGGTTTCTTAGGGAAGGAAAACTCATTTCCCCCCCCCCCCCCTACCATATTTTAAGAATTAATGTGGAAAAAAAAAAAAAAGTGATTCCATGAAAAGATACAAAAAGAGAGAAACAAGGTAACACACAAATAGACAAACAGTTATAAAGTAAAAAGGGAAAAATAACAGAAATAACTAAATGTTTCCATCTAAAGTTGTTGTACGGTTTCTTTGAGGTAGAGAAGGTTTATGGCTCAAACGGAGCTCGACTGACCCACGTATGAGAACACCGTCCCATTGTTTAACCTATATTCTATATGCCTGGTCCTGGGCTCTAGTTTCCTGGATATCCTATATCGCATTATGAAAATTGCAGGGCTGTGACTGGATTGTGGGCAAATAAGAAGGGGAGTACATTGCATATTAAATATCTAGTTTGGTTTTTTTTCAACATCCCCCTCCCTTTAGTAAATGAAAGATGTCCAGCTTGTCTACAATGGACCATCTGCCAAATCTTTAAAGCTCTGGCTCACCAGGCCAAGGTGTTAGGAATATGCCCCATCATCTTCTGTCTTGGACATACCATCAGCATATTTTGTTTCCATTACCATGTATATGCTGATGACACCCAATTATACACATCAAGCCCACCGTAATACAAAACACCATGGATTGTCTGTACATTATCTCTAACGTTATGTCCTCCCTCAATCTGAAACGGAATCTCTCCAAAACTATAATTTTTGTTTCCCTATCTCTGCTAACCTACCTATACCTGATACTGCAGTTTAATTGGTTGGTTCAACCAAAACTCCTAACAATCACTGTCTTATGGTCATATCGAAACACAGCACTTTCCTCTATCCTCAATATCCAATTACTCTCTTGCTCATACCAACTGTACCTTAACAACATCTCCAAAATTCAACCATTTCTCACCTTTGAAACTGCAAAGACCTCTTACTGTTGTTCATTCATTCTCATCTGGACTACTGCAACACTCTACTAATCAGTCTTCCTTACTCTCCTCTCCAATCCATACTCAATTCACAGCCAGGGTCTTCCTTCTGTTCAGTTGCCTCCACTCTGTGCCAGTCATTGAGCAGATTGTTTATCCACTTCAGAATACAATATAAAACTTATCACTCTCACCCACAAAGCCCTGCATAGTTCTGCACCACAATATATGTCTTCCCTCCTCTTTGTCTTTCAAGCTACCCATGCTCTCTGTTCTGCAACTGATCCCAGACTAGCATCCTCCATAATCCGAACCTCCCATCTCCATGATTTCTCTCATTGTTCATCAGTGATCACTTTTCCACAGGTCACTTTTGGCTCTCAGATTTATCCAGTGCAGGCTGGAATGAAGAGTCACCACTGATGTCAGTTTAGGGGCTTGCCTATATCTCAGATCCAGTAATCTTGCATCTGTCTTCTTTTCCGATGCATGCCTGTTCTGCTCCTCCCTTACCTAGGTGCACCCCTAACCCTATCAACACCTGACAACACTGAACACTGCACTATTGCCCTCTAATCTTTATGTGCACCAATTTTCTTTAGCCACACATGCTCAGTGAAGATTAGCACTAGCAAAGTGAAGGGACACTTAGTAGGCTGGGGGAGCAGTGCATGAGTAAGGAAAAATCAAACTGAGCATGTATAGAAAAAGCAGACCTGCACATGCTCATTGGAAGTGAGAAAAACACCAGTCCTGAAAATGAAACGTGAGAAAATTTTCATTCAAGCATGATGGAGGCTTCAACAAAACATAATTGGAAGTGGAAGAATTTTGATGACAGGAATTGAACTATGGAGGAGCAATATCTGGGCACTAGTACATATTATTTAGTTCATGTCAATGTACTTTCACATTATGGATAATTTGGGCTGCTGTTTTTAGTATCGGACAATGCTTCTAATGTAATTTGGCCATTTTCTAGTGGTGTACTTTAAAACAGCTATTCTTATATTATTAAATAGCTTTAGTTAGTGAGACAGCATAAAAATAAGCAAGTTTTCCATCAACTTTCATTTTCTATCTGCTGTCATTCTCCTTCTGTAAAAATCTTTTATCTTATATATTTTACAGCTGGGTTCCATGGAGCTCAGCCACCATTGCCTGGCCAAGTGTGCCCACATTCCAGAAGAGGAGTTAACTCCTGAGATCCCACCACTTCTCTCTAGCCCATTTGATTTATTTACAGCAGTTAACTCATCACCTCCCCACCCCACCCTATCAGCTCATAAGCAGATATAAATCATGCAGAATCAAGAGCCTCCACTTTCGCTACGTCCAGAGCAGGTCTCCAAATCACAGCTCTCACTTTCTTGTGATGTGTGCTTGTTTAAATGCAATATTATCTCTACATGAAAATACAGTGATAGCAGTGTAGGACAAACCACTGATAGCTGAATGAGTTACAGCAGAACTTGTGCTGAGCTTTATAGTTCTATTAATATTACAATCCTGCCACTCACACATTTCAGTATTTGGTCAGTATTTTACACCAGTATTTGTAAGACGCCAAAACAGAGAACTTCATATCAAGCCAAATATGCAAAAACAATGATTCTTTATTAAAGCACAGTAGACAACAATTAAAATTGGCAATACCACAAGTACAGAAAAAAGTGGAACTCAACCAGAATATCCAATGACAATAAGTACCAAATGTAAATATAGCAATATCAGAAATAGATATGCACAAAAATACATCATATGGGATAGTAATAGTTCAGCTCCAGCACACAATAGTGCAAAAAATAAAGACTCTATGATATCAGTATGTCACCAAGATATTAACAATAAATACACATAAGTAGTAACATACTGCCATTTGAACATGGTACAATTGACTATATCATAAATAAAGGCATAGTTACCAAGGCAGGAAGGAGCCCGGGAGACCACCACACACCCGACGCGCGTTTCACTAAGAAATGCTTCGTCCAGGGGTCTACTGTGCTTTAATAAAGAATCATTGCTTTTGCATATTTGGCTTGATATGAGGTTCTCTTTTTTGGCGTCTTATATGTTACCCTCATGGCCCTATCAGGGATATACTTAGGTGTTATCAGTATTTGTAAGCCAAAATCAGGAGTGGGTTAAAAAAATGCGGAAGTGATACACATTTTTCATTATACTTTTCAGCTGATTTTTACACTCAATTTTGACTTCCAAATACTTATGTAAAATACTGACCAAATATTGAAAATGGCCAAAGGAATAGTTACCCTCCTCCCCCCTGAAGCGGGAAATAATGAGACAGCAATATTATGAGCTACTCAAGAGAACTTGAGAATAGCCCTATAAAGCACACCACCCCCAATTTATTTATAATTGTAATGGATTGTATAGAGATAGTTTATTATTACCTATCTCCACATAAGCAACAATGACATCCTCCATTAAGTTCATTTCTTTCTCTCTGGTGGGCAGTATGGCCCACCACATAATACTCTATTTCCTTGCAGCAGCCTCACAAGGGAAAATGTATAACCAATGGAATTTCCATAGGAAAATTCTGATTTCCAGGGATAGGAGTAGAGCTACTACCATTTGAAAAAGGATTGTCTTCATGAGACATCCTTTCTAAGGCCGGGATCACACATATGACGAAAACATCCGACGCTCGCAATGTGAAATCTCAGCTCTGGCGCCGGCACTCGGGAGTGGAGCGAACGGCTGCATAGAAATACATGCAGCCACGCACTCCACTCCCGAGTGCCAGGGCCAGAGCTGGGATTTCACATGCGAGCGTCGGACGTTTTCGTCGCATGTGTGATCCGGCCTAAGGCTCAAAGGAATATACAGTAACAAATAAACATGCGGCTTCCTTCCAAGACGTTGGCACACCTGTCCTCAGGTTGTGAGTGGTATTGCAGCTCAACCCTATTCACTTTAAATGGAGCAGAACTGCAATAGCAGACACAACCCTTTGGCAAGTGTGGCCAAATTTCTGGAAGAAAGAAGCCATGTTTTTTTTCTAATTCTGTATAACCATTAGTGCATAAATAAAACACATTCATACCAGTCTCGTCAAACTAATCATTCTGTGTTACAGGTAAAAATGCTTTAAAACTTTTGATTCTGAAATGTGTCTACAGTCATCCTCATACACATTACATAGTCATCCGATCTGTATGGACAGATATTTTATAAAAAAAACTCATTCAGAAAATAGAGCTTTGGTTGATCTAATAATCAATTTTTTAGCCATGACGCTATAACTGAGTCAATCTAAAGACGAAACATGTGCCCATCAAGAGAATGGTACTTCCATTATGACAACTAGATGTTCTACACTGCAGAAGATATGCTGAAAATGGATGAAATATACTAAATCTCAGCTGCAATAGTATCACTAATTCGGTGTCACCAGAAAAGCACCATCACTGAAGTTATTAAGGCAATGACTGGACTTGACACAGGGTCAAGTTATCTGTAACCCCAAGTAGCTTATATATCATTTTAAGCCTTTGACCCGCAGTTAATTGACATGTATGGAAGAAGCTAACACAACTTTCACCAAACAGCAAAGTAATAAAGGTAACGGATGACGAGATTTATATTTTTTTTTTCATAGACATTACAAGATGGACAATAACCATCTTCAGATATCAGCCATCTCCGATCCTTACGTTACGGTAATTTGTTACCTACATTATAGGAGACATAAAGACTGCATTATGCTCCGTGACAAGTATTTTATTAGTGGTTTTTATTTTCATGAATTCAATGAAATTTTCTTTACCACACCCTGCACTTAATTCTAGTGTTGAATGGAAAACCATTAGCCCATGGTGGTGGAGTCCATTATATCCATCCATGGTGCATTTCATTTCCAGTTCCCTTATGCTATAACAAATAGGAAACATACAGTACATCCAGCAGTTTTTCACCCAGGAGAAAAGCTGGTTGGAAATCTAAAATGCCTAAGATCAGTCGGTAAGACCTTCTGTCATATTGCATTTATAAGGTTTATCTTGAATCCCTTCATAAGGATTCTGAATGCCATGTGTACATAGTCTTACATTGCAGTTTCCCTCATAGTCCAACACTGGTTTATTGAGTTCAAACACAGATTTACACTACAGGGAATCTGCAGTGAATGGAAAAAAAACTAAAGGGTTAATGCTAACAGCTGATTTTTGCACCCAAAAATCAATTCTAATCTGCATAATAATTACCACTCATGACCAAAGCATTGCATCTCACATAAGTTTAGAGAACAAACATTACACGGAGACAAAACAGCAGGAAAAATAATAAAAGAAACAAAAACTATCAAGAGTCCATTGCAGAAGGCGACATTGTCTGTTAAAGAGCTTGCAATCTACTGCAGGAGTAGAAAGCAGCATCCAATATATTCGTATCCAAGTTTAACTATTGCATTCAACCAGCACATGAGAGGTTAAAAGACTGTGGTCAGTCCTGCTAAGCTGTTTTTAACCCTTGCAATGCATCTGCAGTGGAGGGGTTAAAGTCTTCACGTTCCTAGACAAAGGCACTGATGAACCCCCGCGCAATGCTATGCAGCACACATCTGCAAACTTGGTGCCGCATTTTGACAGACCCATTTTGCAGCAAGTACTGCCGCCTTACATTACTGGTGCAATCTATAAAGAAGCTCCCCCACCATCTCTACCTGCCTGAACCACATCTCCTGGCAGCAAGAAATTAGTGGTTTCCTCCCATGAATTGCTAGTAGCACAATGATTCTAGGAATTCCCATTGCAATCAATAACCCAAATACAAGCTGCCTAAGTTCACAGACCCGGCTGGTTACATAGACTCCCTTCCAGCAATGTCCCTGACATCATTATATAATATGGGATACAAGTTCGGCACCATGCAGTGACTGTCTCAGTGGGCACAGCATTGTATTATGGCAGGGAGAACACAATCCTATTATCTGATTCTCATTAATGAGACACCATGCAGAACACAGGGCACCGTGAAAATACAGGGCCATTAGAGATTTCCATGCAGATTGCCTTTACCTTTCCGTTTGTGCGGAACAGCGGTGGAAATTGTAGACCCAATCCCTCTTCCAGTAGAGAATGGTGTATGGAATACTGCCTCAGCAGCTGCAGTAGCCTTTGTTGAGTTGCCTGGAAGGTAAAAGACAAAGCAAGAGTAGAGAGAGGTAAAAGAAAGTGCTACACTACATTTCCGCAACTGACAGGTCTATGGGAAAGAAAGCAAATGCTCCTGTTGGATCCCTTGCTGGGCAGGCAATGTATGCGCACTCTCCTGGGCTGGGAATACTGGGAGAATCAATACACCTCATCAGCCAGAAGCAGTTCACTGCAGAACACGCCTGGTTATGCTATGAATGAATCTCCTCACACAACATGGCATGGGAGAGCTCTGCACACACCATTCATGGGTTTCACAGCTCATCCTTCCAGATCACTCGTCTCGTCATATATAAAATGTGTGCTGCAAGCGTCAAATCCGCCTTCATTTATGCATCCGATCCTCCAGCCTCGTTATAATCATTAATTCATTAGCAACATGACAGAGAAATAATAATTTGCAGACGTAGCATTTTTTTTTTCTTTAAGTAGAGGAAGCGGCTTTATTCTGAGCTCGCCCTTATCTACATGACATTAGCTTTACCATTATGTAAGTAGTGATATACTTCATTATAACAGCTCATTGCCTCCTGCCTACAATGCCTGCCCAAGTGTGTGAGACCGGACGCTACGGACATGGCCGCCACATGCTACCGCATTTACTGGGTGACATTTTCAAATATCTTATCTATGGGAGCAACGCGGAGAGCCGCACTTATCAGTTTATAGCCCGTGATGGAGTTTGCCTTGATGTTTTAATCAGAAGAATAGCGACAAATAGCGTCCACCCCTACTGAAGACTGTAGTAAGACAAAGACAATATCATTTTACAACTAATGCCAATACCATACATCTATAGATTCCGATCATCTTCCATTAGATACAAGCTACATAAACATTCAATATATCAGTTGCAACAAATCAGCATAAATTATTAGTGACCATAAAAAAACTAAGGACTGAGAGAAAGGGGAAATTTACCTAGTGAAATGCTTCACTATGATGGGTTTACATGGTTGTGCTTGTCACGCATGTTTAGAAATCCATGATCAGAGGCATACAGTCCATAGCGCCAGCTCCTGTTAGTTTACACTACAGACGTATTTCACAGCAAGTAGAAAAAATTTCGTAAAATCTCATGCCCTTTGCTGGCACTGTAAAACACAGCAGATTTTCGGCAAACGAATATGCAGCAGAGAATTTGCTGCGTTTTCGCACTGTGGGAACTTAGCCTTATGCTGAGTTCACACGAGTATATGCTAACATTTTCAGTTTTACATCCAGAAACAGTTGACAATTTTTCATCTGCATTTACGTCTGTTTGAAATCCATATGTTCATTTTGTCTATCTGTATGGCATCCGATTTTTACATGAACAATGAAATAAAGAATAAAGAAAAAATGCAGTTGTGATCCTGTATGTGATCCGTTTTTTACGCACTCATTGACTTATGATGTGCTAGTCGGATCAAAGTAGTGCTTGATTCAATATTTTTACATGCAGACCATAGGTCCATATGTAAAAACATTCATGTGAAGAAGATGGAGAAATTATCAGAGTGTGATTAGCATAATCGACCCGATTCTCTGCTTGGGTCACATTCTCATTTAGGGCTCACACAAGGATATAAATTGGAAGACTGCAAAGCTAGAAAACATCGCCGTGCAATCTGACCAATGTTAGTAAAAGAGTGAGTGCTCATCTGCAAGTTTTTCCTCAGCTGTAATTGGACTGAGGAAAAAATTAACAGCATGCTGTGGGTGGATGCGAGAATCGGATCGCACTCACCAATGTAAGTCAATTTTTACATAGTCATCTCAAAGGAAACCTGACATTTCATCAGCCAAGTACAGTAAATTCACAGGCCGAACCGTCAGAATAGAATAGATGTCATATGAAAATTTAATGTCAAAAGCCCACTGCATATAATAAACTAGATCCCTTGAGTGCCTTTCCTGTGGTATATAGCCTTGATAAACCTATTAAATAAAAATTTTTAAAAATGACATGGGTATCCCCTCCCCTATTTTTAATAACCAGCTAAGGGAAAGCAGACAGCTGAGGGCTGATATTAACCATGGACCTTGTCAGCCTAGTAAAGCAGAGAGCTGTGAGCTGATGTTATCAGGCTGGGAAGGTCCATGGTTATTGGGCAATTCTCAGCCTAAAAATACTAGTCCTCAGCCACCATAGAAGTGGCACATCACATTAGATGCCCCAAATTCTGGCACCTTGCCTCAGCTCTTCCATATTGCCCTGGTACGTTGGCAATTGGGTTCATGGTAGTTGGGGACGATTTCAGCTGTGGTTTGTAAAAAATCACAGCTAGCATCAAACCCTGATGTCAGTAATGGTGCAATGTCTATCAGACACACCGATTACTAATCCAGTAATCATAAAAAACACACAAAATATAGCGCTCATTAGAGTCATCAAGTCTCACAGAGGGTAACCTGACTCAGCGATTCTGATGAGCATTATGGTTACTAACGTCTCTGCTGTTGAGAGCCACTGGGTCTCGCAGGGCGCAGTGTGAGATGGCGACGCTGATAATCTGTGACATTGAGTCGCCCGCCAGGGTCTGTGGGGTACTCGGCACCGAGCCCGTTCACTTCAATGGGGGACGTCACGGGTAGCACAGCTCGGTCCGTGGCCCTGGGCACTCACTAAAAAAGGGGGATATTTACAGGGGATTAAAGGTTTGTAATATGTTCGTGACGCCACCTGTGGTATCTGGTCAGTGTGACCAGCGCTGCTGTGTAGATCCGCTGAGGGGTTGTTACTGGGCAGCAAGGTGTTAAGTCTTCCACAGGCAAGACTAGGTCCCTCAGGGTAGATGGCGGTGTAGGGGTGCAGGATGGAGAAGGGGAGTTCAGCCGCAGGAGTAATAAGGCAGACACACACAAAAGTCTCTTTCTGTACCTTTACTGGTGGGATAGCAGGCACGTCCCGGGATGCTGGCAGGGTGGAGGATGCACGTCCAGTTATTCCCACTGAGTAGGTGTAGGGCCTCCTTACTCCTGTAGTGTGAGTTTCTGACCTGTATGAAACGAAGTCTAACTCTGTCTTCACGTATACGCCCGGCTGACTTTGTGGTGCAGCCTTCTCTTGGATAGAACAGTGTCTCTGTATGCAGCGTCCTGCTAGACCCCCGTCTTCCTGACCCCAGTTACGTATCAGCACTCCTGGGCCCCTGCGACCTGTAGTCCAGCAGGGTCTCCGGTATCTCCTACTAGTCGTGTAGATGCTAGCAAGCTCGGACCCGGTGTCCGGTATTCAGAGTAGAGGTAAGCTATCAATGCTGTTTCAACCTCCGTTACTCTCTTCTTCTCTTCCACTCGCCTTTCGTCCTACTCCGACCCTTAACATAAGCACACTAGCAGTAGATAGCTGATTCTTCTCTCTCTTCACCGCTCTCAAAGCGTCGGCACGCTTGCTCCCTGAACTGCACTCAGTTGACTCAGCTCTGACCAGGCTGAAGTGGCTATCTTTCTCCACTTGTACTAGCCTCCACACATTGAACTAAGCTCAAAGCTGCAGTCTTCAGGTTCTTTCCACAACTGCTGTTGTTCTCTTTCCTTCTTTCTTTCTAATGCTCTGTCTGAAGCAGCTATCAGGACCTTCCGTCTACTGATCTGTGCACACTTCTAGGAGCTGACTCTCCACACTCCAAGAGAACTAACAGCTTCTCTGCTCTCCCAGCTAATCAAGACTGTCTGAGGTGACTAGACTGTCTGTCTGCTGTCTCAGCTCTAGACTAACTGCTGTGGCTTCACCATCCTTATATATATACTCTAAAAGGTTCCTCTGGTGGCTCCCGGGATTGGTGAAGCTGTGAATGAATATCAGGTCACTTGTGGGTGTTACCTTTGGTGCATCCTCCTGGGAAAGGTGACTCCAAGTGCAGCTGGGCTACACAACATCAGTACCTGTTGACTGTGAATAACAGTAATGTTACTGCTATTCACAGTCATCAGGGGCCAGATTCGGTGAACACTGGACTACGTGGGACCTGCGTGGGAACATTTTTTTTATGGAATGGTGAATGAGGGACAGTGTCTTGTTCTTATTTCTATCTTTCTATGTTTTCAGGTTTCAATTTGTGGACTACATCAGATTCCCAGGACTACATTGGACCTGCATGGTTTTGTTGTGCTTTTTTTTGTTATATATCACTAAAATATACCCTGAACACAGAATAGTGTATGGGTAAGAAATGTCAAGAAACAAACAACATTTCCAAATGCTTTTTTCTACTATTATATACTACCAAAATGTGACAGAAAGCACGCAATATTGTATTGATGAGTAATCTAATCCTGGACTATTTTTCTATGCTTTTTTGTAAGTTTTACATACCACCATAATGCAACAGTAACTATGTAAGAAATGGAGAGGAAGGTAGGGAGTCTCAAGAAAGGCAGTCCGAATGAGGAGAGGTAGAACAATGATGCTAGAGGGTGCTGATCCTGCTGGGGAACACAGCACTGGGTAACAGGAAGGGGAAGATTTTATTTCAGTACTCCATCCAGGTAAAATGAAATAAGTTTATTTAGTCCATGACTGAAACAAAAAAATGCATAAAAACAATCTGACGCGTTTCTGGTGTGATGGGCGCCCTTAGTCATAGGATGTCAGTAGATAAATGGAAAAAGTTATCTATAGAGGACAAGATCCAATCACAGTGTGATCTTTAATTAGCAATTGAAAACAGCAGATGATCACATACCAACGAACAAATTAACATGCAATGTACCATTAATAAATGTAAAATAGATCGTTTATGAAATTCATTCAGTTCGGGAATTTATTATCCAAACGTAGGATCCAAAAAGCCTCCCTCATCATTAGTATTCTCTGCCAATCACCGCCTCCTCTAGGAAGTTCCCCTTTTTCCAACCCAAAAAACGCAAAATGTGAAGTCACCTATGTGAATGCATACAAAGTGTTTTGTTGCTGCAGAATAGAAGCTGTTATTCTCATTTATGTTGGATATATGTTCTGCAATCCTCTTCTTGAGTTTGCAGATTGTGCAACCGATATAGCAGATCTGACAATGCACGACATCTGACACAATATACCACATAGTTCATATCACAATTAACCCCTTAACAACCGCCGATACGCCTTTTAACGGCGGTCATTAAGGGTACTTAAACCCGGCGCTGTGGAAAAAGTGTATAGCGCCCCCCAGAGGCGCATTTTCTCTTGGGTCTCGGCTACCGGGGCCGAGACCCCAGAGAACATGAATCGGGTCGGTTTTTACCGACACCGATGTTGCGATCGCCGCTATTAACCGTATAACGGCGATCGCAACAAAAAAAAACAAAAAAAAACAATGTGCCATTTAATTTCTATCTCCTCTGATGTCATCGGACATCAGAGGAGAGAGAAAAAGGGTCCCCGGGACCCCTACTGTGGCCCCCGAACCCTCCTTATGGCCCCAGGGCCCTCCGGTGTCCCCCGGTGCCGGCGCCATGCTTCAAAATGGCGGGCGCATGAGTGGTGCGCCCGCCGTGAGGTGATGGGGGGATGGGCGATTTTCTCTGGGGTCTCGGCTGCCTGGTGATCACACATCAGATGGGAGAGAAATAGTGTCCTGGGACCCCCGATCTACCCCCCCCTGTACCTGCAGGGTCCCGTGTCCTCCGATCCTCCCCTCTGTGTGGTCCGATCATCCCCCTGGCCTCCAGTCCTCCCCCTGTCCTCCGTTCAGGCCAGCTTCTTCTTCCAGTAAAAAAAGAATGGCGGGCGCATGCGCAGTGGGCCCGCCGAATCTGCCAGGCGGCAAATTCAAAAAATTATTAATTTATTCTCTAAAAGTACATTTTGATCACTGTGATAAACTATCACAGTGATCAAAATAAAAAAAACAGTACATAAACCCCCCCTATATCACCCCCTTGGTTAGGTACATATAATAAAATAAAGAAATTTTATTTATTTTCATTTTTACATTAGGGTTAGGGTTATAATTAGGGTTAGGGTTATAATTAGGGTTAGGGTTAGGCTGGGTTCATACTGCGCTATGGCAGTCCGATAGACGGACTGCGTTACACCGTGGTATAACGCGGTGTAACGCAGTCCGTTAACGCTGCCATTCACCGCCATTTGAGGGCGCATTGCGACGCATGCCGTAAAGTGGCATGCGTTTGCGACGTGCCGTCATTCAGTGATGGAGCCTCGGACGCGGGCTGCAGCGTCTGGGCTCCGTCACCGCTAGTGCAGATGAATCATCTGCTGATTCCTGTGCGCTAGTGGGTATAGCATAACGCGATCGCGTTATGCTATACCGTTACCAGCCCATCAACGCTATGTTTGAACGGGCTGGTAAAACGCAATATGAACCCAGCCTTAGGGTTAGGGTTATAATTAGGGTTAGGGTTATAATTAGGGTTAGGGTTGGAATTAGGGTTAGGGTTACAATTAGGGTTAGGGTTACAATTAGGGTTACAGTTAGAATTAGGGTTGGAATTAGGGTTGGTATTAGGGTTAGGGTTGGGATTAGGGTTAGGGGTGTGTTGGGGTTAGGGTTGGAGCTAGAATTGAGGGGTTTCCACTATTTAGGCACATCAGGGGGTCTCCAAAAACGCCGTGGCGTTCAAAAAGTCAAATGGCGCTCCCTCCCTTCTGAGCCCTGCCGTGTACCCAAACAGTGGTCCCCCCCACATATGGGGTATCAGCGTACTCAGGACAAATTGGACAACAACTTTTGTGGTCTAATTTCTCCTGTTACCCTTGGAAAAATAAAAAATTGGGGACTAAACGATCAGGTTTGTGGAAAAAATATGTCACGGGTGTGTCGCCACGAAGATCGTCACGATTACACAGCCTGACTTCTCGCAGCTGAGTTTTTGGTGCTTTGTATTTTTCGGCAGTGAGGGAGTTAATTCTTTCTCTCTGTGCTAGATGAGGCCCAGCCTCGCCCAGCTGCAGTCAATGCTGCAGAAGTAGGACTCCTTCAAATACCTGCCAGTCTGTTAGGGAAGTTGTCGGTGAAAGCATTCCTTGCAGACAAACAGAGCGGCTTGTGGTATTTTGGAGTTTGGAGTGAAGTGTACTTTGTGTGGTTTTTTTCCCTTCCTCGCTTTATTACTTATCTCCTTACCTGTGGGTGTTCCCTCTGTTGTTGTGGTGCGAGTTTTTGTATGCAAGGTGGTATTTTGGTTTTCCCCTTGTACTGTCTCGTTCGTCTAGTACTGTGTGCTGGTTTATATTATCCTGTCCCCTGTTGTTGTGATCGGGGTCCTTCTCAGAACTAGATTACTGAGGTTCAGGGATCCTCAGGAGATAGGGGTTACGCTGGCGGCCTGGACCTCTGTACCTTTAACAGTACCTCCAGGTAGAGGGATTAGTTAGGGCCCCAGCTTAGGGTCAGCTTAGGCCCCTGACCTCCTGTACGCAGAGATTGCGTGACAAAATATGATTTTTTATTTTCACGCCCTGGAGTTATAAACTTCTGTGAAGCACTTGGGGGTTCAAAGTGCTCAGCACACATCTGGATAAGTTCCTTAGGGGGTCTAGTTTCCAAAATGGGGTCACTTGTGGGGGGTTTCCACTGTTTAGACACATCAGGGCCTCTACAAACGCGACATGGCGTCCAGTCAATTCTGCGTTGAAAAAGTCAAACGGCGCTCCTTCCCTTCCAAGCTCTGCCATGCACCCAAACAGTGGTTTACCCCCACACATGGGGTATCAGCATGCTCAGGACAAATTGCACAAAAACTTTTGGGGTCTTGTTACCCTTGGGAAAATAAAAATTGGGGTGAAAAGATCGTTTTTGTGGAAAAAAAATATGATTTTTTATTTTCACGTCTCTATGTTACAAACTTCTGTGAAGCACTTGAAGGTTCAAAGTGCTCACCACACATCTAGATAAGTTCCTTAAGGGGTATAGTTTCCAAAATGGGGTCACTTGTTGGGGGTTTTCACTGTTTAGGCACATCAGGGGCTCTCTAAACGCGACATGGCGTCCAGCTAATTCTGCATTGAAAAAGTCAAACGGCTCTCCTTCCCTTGCGACCTCTGTCGTGCGCCCAAAAAGTGGTTTACCCCCACATATGGGGTATCGGCGTATTCAGGAGAAATTGCACAACAAATTTTGTGGATCATTTTTTCTTTTAACACTTGTGAAAATAAAAAAAATTGGTTCCGAAGTAAAGCTTTTGCAAAAAAAGTTAAATGTTAATTTTTTCCTTCCACATTGCTTCAGTTCCTGTGAAGCACGTAAAGGGTTAATAAACTTCTTGAATGTGGTTTTGAGCACCTTGAGGGGTGCAGCTTTTAGAATGGTGTCCATTTTGGGTATTTTCTATCATATAGACCCCTCAAAGTGACTTCAAATATGAGGTGGTCCCTAAAAAAAATGGTGTTGTAAAAATGAGAAATCGCTGGTCAACTTTTAACCCTTATAACTTCGTAACAAAAAAAAATTTTGTTCCCAAAATTGTGCTGATGTAAAGTAGACATGTGGGAAATGTTATTTATTAAGAAATTTGTGTGACATATCTCTCTGATTTCAGGGCATAAAAATTGAAATTTGAAAATTGCTAAATTTTCAAAATTTTCGCCATATTTCCATTTTTTCATAAATAAGCGCAAGTCATATAAAAAATTTTTTACCACTAACGTGAAGTACAATGTGTCACGAAAAAACATTCTCAGAATCAGCTGGATTCGTTAAAGCGTTCCAGAGTTATAACCTCATAAAGTGACAGTGGTCAGAATTGTAAAAATTGGCCCGGTCATTAAGCTGCAAAATGGCTCTGTCACTAAGGGGTTAATAAAAGGAGTGATATTGTGGTTGGATGTGGGTGATATAGGAAAAGATTTGGTCTTATTTAGAGCATATTGGCATACATTGCACCTAATTCCACAGCATTTGTGGAAGCCCTTAAAAGAGAGCCAATTCAAAGTGGAACTGCGATTTTTTAGTAAACTGGGGGATAACATGTTTCCAAGGGTGAGTCCCCTATTGGCAAGACACCTGTAACCTTGGTTAGTAATGGTGTTAGAATGTCATCCTGATTGATGACAGTGTAATGTATGTAGTACAGTTCATATAGCGTCTTGTGCTTGGGTGCGATGAAAACACAGGAGTCACAGGTTTGATATAGAAAAGTCCTGTATTACTTCATACAAGTTGGCAGAAATAGTCACACAGTTTGCAGACACAGAAACAGGAGACACAGCAGGCCAGAGTAATCCAAGCTCAGCAATCACTCTCCAATACAGATTCAGGATCTTCTTCTCTGTTACCGTAAGTCCATGCAAACGTGGGTCTTTCAAAGAGCAGGGTTCAGAGTCCACAAGTGCTTCAGAGTTCCTCAGTAGGAATAGCTGGAGTACAAGGTCCAAGGCTTACAGGAGTCAAGTCACAGGTTCACTGCAGGCTAGATTCTGAAGCACTGATTGCTCAGCTGTGGCTGCTTAAGAAGCAAAGGAGAGAATCAGGGCGGGAACATGCAAGCTGGAAACTCCATTTTGACTGAGGGCAAGATAGCTTCAGCAAGACAGAAAGTAAAATGGCTGACGAACAAACTGAGTTTCAGGAATATATACATAGAACCTTACATTACTCCCCCCTTAAGGACAACCTCCGGATGACCTCAGACCAGGCTTGTGTGGGTACCTCTGATGAAACTGACGGAGCAAGCGAGGAGCATTAACGTTATTGACCGGTTCCCATGAGTTGTCCTCCACTGGGTAGCCCTGCCATTTAATCAGATATTGTAACTGATTTCTATACAACCTGGAATCTAAAATCCTTTCCACCACAAATTCTTCCTGACCATCGACTAGCACTGGGTCAGGGCAAGGAGAGGAACGTCCAGGAAACGTATTGGGTGTCGCAGCCTTTAATAGGGATACATGAAAGACAGGGTGGATTCTCATAGTTCTGGGCAGTTGAAGACGACAAGCAACGGCACTTATAATTTTACTGATTTTATAGGGTCCAATGTACTTATGTCCCAACTTAGACGATGGAATCCTTAACTTAAGATTTCTGGTTGACAGCCAGACCAAGTCTCCTACCTTGAAAGCTGGTGCAGGTTTACGAAATTTATCTGCTGCTTTCTTGTACCTTTCTTGAGCCGATTCCAGATTTTCCTTTAGAAGATCCATATTCTTCTGTAAAGACGTGATTCTTTCAGCCACTGCTGGTAAAGGCGTTTCTATGGGAAATCGTGGTAGAATGTTAGGATGATAACCTAGATTAGAGTAAAAAGGAGACTGTTTAGTGGAGGCACTCTGAGAGTTGTTATACGAGAACTCAGCTAATGGAAGTAGATCCACCCAATCATCCTGTAGGTGGCAGATAAAGCAGCGGAGATACTGCTCCAGGGTTTGATTGGTTCGTTCGGTCTGTCCATTAGTCTGGGGATGAAAAGCAGAAGAAAGGTTTACTTTAATGTCCAATGCTGCACAGAAATTTTGACAAAACCTAGAAGTGAATTGCACCCCTCGATCCGAAATAACCTCATCCGGTACTCCATGTAAGCGAAACACATCTTTAATCATCAAATCTGATGTCTGTTTTGCAGTGGGTAAGCCGACACAAGGGATAAAATGAGCTGCCTTTGTTAGACGGTCAACCACCACTAGAATGGTGTTCTTCCCTGAGAGGTTGGTAACTCCACAATGAAGTCCATAGAAATGGATCCCCACGGGCGGGACGGGGTGGGAAGAGGCTGTAACAGACCAGTTGGTGAGGAGCGAGGTGTTTTGCATCTTGCACAGACCTCACATGAAGTGACATAATTCAAAACATCCTTCCTGCAAGTGGGCCACCAAAAGAAACGAGAAAGAAATTCCTGTGTCTTTAGAATTCCTCTATGCCCAGCTATCTTGGAATCGTGAATGAGTTGCAATACTCTTAATCTGACTGTTTCAGGAATATACAGACGTTGTCCCTGAATCCACACACCATTCTTAAAGACAAGACTTACGTCCCTTGGGGGTTGTGCCAAAAAGGAATCCGCATGGTATGCTTCCTTGATGTCCTTAAGTAGGTCTTGATTATGAATTACTCCTAGGAATCTAGAGTCAGGAAGAATAGTCTTAGGAGGAGTAATTGGACGTGTCTCTGCTGAGTAAATCCTAGAGAGTGCATCAGCCTTTCCATTGCGCGATCCTGGTCTATAAGAGATGATAAAATTAAATTGGTTTAAGAAAAGATTCCAGCGAGCCTGGCGAGGAGTCAGGCACTTAGCCGACCTGATAAACTCAAGGTTACGATGGTCTGTCAGGACGACTATTTGCTGTGCAGCTCCCTGAAGAAGGTGTCTCCATTCTTTGAAGGCGGCAATAATGGCCAACAACTCTCTATTGCCCACATCGTAGTTCCTCTCAGCCGAAGACAACTGCTGGGAAAAGAAGGCACAGGGATGCAAGACATTCTTCTCACCTGTTCTCTGAGAGAGTATAGCTCCAACGGCACAGTCTGAAGCATCCACCTCTATTATGAAGGCAAGCTCGGGGTTGGGATGTACTAGGATAGGTGCAGTGGTAAATTTATCTTTTAGACGGGAAAATGCTTCCTGGGCTTGGGGAGTCCAGGAAAACCTAGACTCTTTCCGGGTAAGTTGAGTGATAGGTGACACTACCTCAGAGAAATTTCTAATGAAACGTCTATAGAAGTTGGCAAACCCGATGAAGCGCTGTACCTCCATCACATTTCTAGGACTTGGCCAATCCTTGATGGCTTGGGTTTTGCTTCCATCCATACTAATTCCTTGTGTAGACAGTACATACCCCAGAAATTGAATTTCGGTCCTATGGAATTCACACTTTTCAAGTTTGATGTAAAGATGATTTTGTCTTAGACGTTCCAAGACCATTCTCACATGTCCATGATGTTCCTCTGTGGAGTTAGAAAAAATTAGAATATCATCCAAATAAATTACCACAAATGTATCTAGGAGATCCCTGAAGATGTCATTCACCAAGTGTTGGAAAGTGGCTGGGGCGGTACTCAGACCAAAAGGCATAACTAGATATTCAAAGTGTCCATAGCGTGACCTGAATGCAGTCTTCCATTCATCCCCAGGTCTAATACGGACTAAGTTATAGGCCCCACGAAGATCTAGTTTAGAAAAAATTTTGGCATGTCGCACTCTCTCCAATAACTCAGGGATTAAAGGCAATGGATAACGGTTTCTAATAGTAACCTTATTGAGTTCCCTATAGTCTACGCATGGTCTCAGAGATCCATCTTTCTTCTTTACAAAGAAGATAGGTGCACCTGCAGGAGATGAAGAGGGGCGTATGAAGCCCTTGGCTAGATTTTCATCTATGTAATCCTTTAAAGCCTTTAGCTCGGGCCCCGCCAGGGGGTAGATCTTACCAAAAGGTATCTCTGCTCCAGGCAATAATTCAATTGGACAATCATATGGACGGTGAGGAGGAAGCTGGTCAGCGTTCTTCTTGTCACATAAATCCACATAGTCCTGGTATACAGCTGGTAGTTCAGGGACTGACATGATTCCTTTAGGAACAGAGCAAGCTGAAACTTTTGGACTCATCTGTTTCTCTGGAAAGTGTAATTCCTTGGTCTCCCAGTTAATGGTAGGATTCTGAGCCTGCAGCCATGGTAGCCCTAGAATAATGGGAAAGTGGGGAGAAGAGATAAGCATAAAGGACAGTTTCTCTTGATGATCTTTACCCATAAGAACCCTCAAAGGCTCTGTTTCCTGATCCACTGGTCCAGAGGTCAGCAGGGAGCCATCCACAGTTTCCATCTGTACTGGAGTAGCCTTCTTCACTGAACGTATTCCCTGTTTCAGAGCAAAGGAGACATCCATAAAATTTCCACTTGCCCCTGAGTCGATCATAGCAGAGCTAGACACCCAAGCTAAGTCAACCCAGAGTTTGATGGAAAGAAAGCAATGAGAATTGTTTTTCTTACAACTCAGCTGGGACACCGCTGAGGAAACTTGAAAAATGGCAGCGTTTACACAGTCAACGTCCTCAGAGGTAACGGAGTTTAAGTCCGAGAAATCAAGATCTGTTGCTGCAGAACTCTCTGGAGCCTGAGGCTCGGACCTGACAGATCCCCTCTCGCAACACTCACAATGAATGAGTGCTGCAGTAGTCTTACGAGAACGGCTGGGGCAGTTTATAATGAAGTGCCCTGACTTACCACAATAGAAACATAGATTCTCCTTAAAACGATGTTCCTTGCGTGCATCACTAACCCGTCGTTGTAAAGAGTCTACCTGCATGGGTTCAGGTTCAGGTTCCCGTGTAATCCTACTCAAAGGTTCCTTAGCTGGAGAGGAAGGTAGGAAAAGGTTAGTACGATTGCTTTCGAACCATCTCTCTTGCCTGCGTTCAGTCAGATGAGTATCAATACGGATGCAGTAGTTAATAAAGTCACCTAACGCAGTGGGAGGGTCGGCACGAGCAAGTTCATCCTTAATCAGTGGAGATAACCCCTTTCGAAAAATAGATTTTTTGGCGGAACTGTCCCAGGTGGTATCAAGGGCCCATCTCCTGAAATCCAAGGCATATTCAGCTACCGAGTGCTTACCTTGGCGCAAAGCTAACATGGCTGCTTCAGCTGTTGCACCTCGATTGGGGTCATCAAACACCTGCCCCATGACTGAAATAAAATCATCAAGGTGATTCAAACAATCATCCTCAGTCTCAATCAGAGGGTTTGCCCACATTAAAGCCTTGTTGGTAAGCAACATAATTATAGTAAGCACCTTAGATCGTTCAGTGGGAAATTGTGAAGCATGTGCAGAAAAAAAAAGATTGCATTGATTAATAAATCCCCTGAATTTCTCACGTTCACCGCCAAAACGAAAAGGGGCAACTTGGGAATCCCAGCACTCGGGGCTACGGCAGGAGCCTGGACTCGCCCCTCTAGAACCTCAATCCTGGCTCGCAAATCCTGGGTAGTCTGTCCAACCACTTGCAAATTGTGATTATTGAGGTCCTGTAGATTTGTAAAACGGGTCTTTATATTCTGCAAATCTGCAAGGATATTATCAGTCACTCCGCAAAGTTCCTTTATGCGGGCCTCCATTTTCCAGATCTTTTAAGACAGGATTACTGGAAGAAGAGGAGAGAAAAAAAAACAATAGTGTTCACCTGTGGCAACACTGCAGAGAGAAAAAAAAATTAAGGGAACTGCTCACCTGGAATGGTTGTGAGAAGTCACAACCACTATCATCACAGAAAGTTTCAACCAGACATCTGATATCCAGAGTTACAGCAGACAAAAAAGAGAAAAGAAAGGAAAAAAAAAAAACAATAGTGTTTACCTGTGGTAACACTGCAAAAAGAAAAAACTTAAGGGAATTGCTCACCTGGAATGGTTGTGAGAAGTCACAACCACTGTCATCACAGAAAGTACAACCGGACGTCTGATATCCACAGTACAGCAGACACAGCCTTCTAGACCCAGCAGACACTAACGTTTTGGCTTCAGAATCTTGTAATGTATGTAGTACAGTTCATATAGCGTCTTGTGCTTGGGTGCGATGAAAACACAGGAGTCACAGGTTTGATATAGAAAAGTCCTGTATTACTTCATACAAGTTGGCAGAAATAGTCACACAGTTTGCAGACACAGAAACAGGAGACACAGCAGGCCAGAGTAATCCAAGCTCAGCAATCACTCTCCAATACAGATTCAGGATCTTCTTCTCTGTTACCGTAAGTCCATGCAAACGTGGGTCTTTCAAAGAGCAGGGTTCAGAGTCCACAAGTGCTTCAGAGTTCCTCAGTAGGAATAGCTGGAGTACAAGGTACAAGGCTTACAGGAGTCAAGTCACAGGTTCACTGCAGGCTAGATTCTGAAGCACTGATTGCTCAGCTGTGGCTGCTTAAGAAGCAAAGGAGAGAATCAGGGCGGGAACATGCAAGCTGGAAACTCCATTTTGACTGAGGGCAAGATAGCTGCAGCAAGACAGAAAGTAAAATGGCTGACGAACAAACTGAGTTTCAGGAATATATACATAGAACCTTACAGACAGGCAATTATTTGCGAATTATGCTACTTATGGTATTAAACTGGGGGCTATAGGGAGTCGAGAATGTTACATAGGATTGGGTGTAGCAACCGCGGTGTGGTCTTGTGGTAGTACATAGGGGGGTCAGGGTCTGTTGGAAATGGTTCTGAAAGTCCGTTTGATTTCATGAATGTTGTAGCCTCTATCAATGAGGCATTTGTTAATAGTCACACTTTCCTCCATTTCCTTCAGTTAGCCATAAGGTATTGCTCGAATAGTATGAGGAGGGTGTGAATTAGAGTCATATAAAACTGCATTGTCAGAGACCTGTTT
>JARQOD010000001.1:821266120-821333765 GCA_033576555.1 Oophaga sylvatica | reverse complement strand
TCAAAACAGCAGCCACTGAAAAAACTGGAAAAAGCAAAAGTACAAACATCAGTGGCTGAACTAAACTGAGAGGGCAAAAGCCCCCGGAGGGGACCCAGAAGGCCCCCACAGAAGTGCAGGACAAAATGCAAAAATATAGCACAAAAACAAAAAGAAGAAAATGTCTTATCTGTTAGCAGGAGATGCAGACACGACACAGCAGGCTACAAGGGAAACAGGAATGAAGGATTCAGACCAGAACAATTGATCACCGGCAACCCTGATGGGAAGGTGACTCCCTTATATAAGACCAGTCAGTAACACCTGATTTCCAGTCCTCACAATCTTCACTGAACAGACCAGTACCGCTTGTAACCACCAGAGGGAGTCTCTGCTCAGAACTCATCTCAAACCCATTCACAACACATCTGAGCCTCACGGTGCAGGACATATCATGATCCGCTCACATGGCCGACATCCCCGATTCCAAGGTGAGGACACGGTGATGGATCTGAAGCATTCCCTGAAGTGCCTCCATGGTTCCGTCACAATCTCCTCCCGAAATTACCTCATTTCCGATCATCTTCCAGCACGTCACTTCTGGTGGAACATCACGAGCGAGTTTTAAAGTGCTCTTCGGGGCTCCGACATGTACTCCTGTGTCCACGGGAAAAGTTCCCAGCCGGGACAGCGGGGCAGACTCTCAAAATCGGGAGTGTCCCGCTGAATTCAGGACGGTTGGGAGGTATGAATGCTCCCCACCATACACCTTGTACACGCACGGCTCTGCACACCTCATACACACACGGTTCCGCTTTGTATGCCTCGTACACACACGGCTCCGCTCCGTCCACTTCGCACACACAAGGCTCCACTCAGTATACACAAGGCTCCACTCCGTACACCTTGTACACATGCAGCCATGCTTTGTACACCTTGTACACACACGACTCCACTCCGTAAACCTTGTACACATGCGGCTTTGCAGCATACACCTCATACACACGCGGTTCTGCTCCGTACACCTCGTACACACGCGGCTCCACTACATACACACAAGGCTCCACTCCATACACACACGGCTCTGCTCCGCTCTGTACACACACGGCTCAAGCACGGAGCTGTTGTGAATGTGTTAGAAATGAATTCTGAGCAGAAGCTCCCTCTGGTGGTTACAAACAGTACTGAACCATTCAATGAAGATTGGCAATCAGGAGTTACAGACTGGTCTTATATAAGGGAGGTTCCCTCCCATCATGGTTGCCGGTGATCAATTGTTCTTGTCTCAACTGTGGTTCCTGGTTCACTTGGAAGCTTGCTGAGTTTTGCCTCTTCTCCTGCTCTCAGATAAGATATTTTCTGTTTTTACTTTTGTGCTTGCTTTTTGCATTGTTTCCTGCACTTCTGTGGAGGTCAGCCAGGTCCCTCCGGGGGCTTGTGCTCCTTTCAGTTTATCCGAGCCACTGTTATTTGTTCATTTGCCTTTTCCAGTTTTTTCAGTGGCTGCGGCTTAGTTTTGTTACACCAGAGAACTAACTTAGGTGGTAGAGGTCGTGTGATCTCAGGTGTTTTAGTAGCAATTAGTAGAGTTGGTATTTTTTAAGGTTTTTTGGATTGCAGTAAGTGTCCTTCCTATCCTTTTTCTTTCTAGGCAGATTGGGTCCCAAAGTTTGCTCTTACTATTTTCTGTCTGTGTCTGTATTTCCTCTTGTCTAACAGCCATTACATGTTTGGGGGCTTCCTATGTTCTTTGGGGATCTGCTCCGGGGCAGATAGCTTTCCTCTTTCTATCTTTAGGTGTAGTAACCTCTCAGGCTGTGACGAGGCGTCTAGGACCAACGTAAGAACACTTCACGGCTGCCTTTAGTTGTGTTGGTTAGTCAGGGTACTGCAATCCAGTAGATTCCAACCTCTCTGGTGTATTGCCGTTTTTGTTTGCTCTCCTCAGCTACCAAATCATAACAGTATCACCGGCCCAAACTGAAAATTATATGGTACTCACAGAAGGGAAAAATAGTAAAAGGAAAAAGAAAAAGGGAAGTTGTCAGAAATTTCTTTTTTTTTTCTCTGTTGCATTTTTTCCCTTTTTTTCTCAATGGAGTTTGCACAGTTGTCTGGCCGTGTGGATCAGCTTGCCACTGAAGTTTGGAGTATTGCTACCTATCTTGCAGGGTTGCCGGTTGTGGAACCTAGGATCCCCATGCCAGATTTATTTTTGGGGGATCGAGCTAAATTTCTGAATTTCAAAAATAACTGTAAGTTGTTTTTTGCCTTAAAACCTAAGTCCTCAGGGAACGCAGCACAGCAGGTTCAAATTGTCATCTCTCTCCTGCGCGGCGATCCTCAGGATTGGGCTTTTTCCCTGACACCTGGGGACCCTGTTTTGAGTAATGTTGATGCATTTTTTCTGGCTCTGGGGTTATTGTACGATGAACCTAATGTCACTGATCAAGCTGAAAAAACCTTGTTGGCATTAAATCAGGGGCTTGAGGATGCTGAGTTGTACTGTCAGAAATTCCGAAAGTGGGCAGTCCTGACCAAATGGAATGACGATGCTTTGGCAGCCCTTTTTCGGAAGGGTTTGTCAGAGAATGTAAAATATGTTATGGTGGGTTTCCCTGCTCCCTCTGGTCTCAATGATTCTATGTCATTAGCGATTCAAATTGACAGACGTTTGCGTGAGCTTAGAGGTATGCGTGGAATAGTGTTGCCTTGTGAACCAGCTCCTGAACCCATGCAGTGTGATAGAGTGGCTTCTGGGGCACAGCGTCATGAGTTTCGAAAACGCAATGGGTTATGTTTCTACTGTGGTGACGCCTCTCATGCTATTTCAGTCTGCCCTAAGCGAGGAAGACGTTTTGCACGCTCAGTTGTCTTGGATAGTGTTCAGACTAAATTTCTGTTGACTGTTACCCTGATTTTCTCCCTGTCCACATTTTCTGCTCAGGCTTTTGTTGATTCGGGAGCAGCTATTAACCTGATGGATTTTGATTTTGCTAAACGTTGTGGGTTTCCCTTGATACCCCTACGGAAGTCTATTCCCCTACTGGGGATTGATTCTACCCCTTTGGCTGAGAATAAACCTCAGTTCTCTACTCAGGTGATAATGAAGGTTGAACCTGATCATCAGGAGAGTTGCAAATTTTTGGTGCTGTATAATCTGCATGACATTATTGTACTAGGTTTCCCTTGGTTACAGTCTCATAATCCTGTTTTGGATTGGAAATCTGTGTCTTCAACCAGTTGGGGCTGCCAATGTGTTAATGCCAACACTCCTGTTTTTTCTGCCTCTCCCCAGGCTCAAGATGTTCCTGACTTTTTGACTGATTTTTCTGATGTGTTTAGCGAAAGTAAATCTGCATCCTTCCCCCCCATAGGAGCTATGACTGCGCTATTGAATTAGTGCCTGGTAGTAAATTCCCTAAAGGTCGCCTTTTTAACTTGTCTGTACCTGAACATGACGCTATGCGGTCTTATATCAAGGAGTCATTGGAGAAGGGTCATATCAGACCATCCTCTTCACCCTTGGGTGCCGGTTTTTTCTTTGTGGCCAAAAAGGATGGTTCATTAAGGCCGTGTATTGATTATCGTCTCTTGAACAATATTACTGTGAAATATCAATATCCGTTACCCTTGATTTCTGACCTGTTTTCCAGGGTGAAAAGTGCTACTTGGTTTACCAAGCTTGACCTCAGGGGGGGCGTATAACCTTATTCGCATTAAGCACGGGGATGAATGGAAGACGGCATTTAATACCCAGAGGGGCATTTTGAGTACCTAGTGATGCTCTTTGGGCTCACTAATACTCCTTCCGTCTTCCAGTCCTTCATGAATGACATTTTCAGGGATTTTGTGGATAAATTTCTGATTGTTTATTTGGATGATATCTTGATTTTTTCCAATGACTGGGACTCTCATGTGAAACATGTTCGGACTGTGTTCCAGATTTTGAGAGAGAATGCTCTGTATGTAAATTGATCAAAGTGTATTTTTGGCGTACAGAGGATCTCATTTCTGGGATTCATTTTGTCCCCATCTGTTATTGAAATGGACCCGATCAAGGTTCAGGCCATCTGTGATTGGGTCCAACCTACTTCATTAAAGGCTCTTCAGAGATTCTTGGGTTTTGCCAATTTTTATCGTAAATTTATTGGTAATTTCTCTGTTATTGTTAAACCATTGACTGATGACCAAAAAGGGTTCTGATGTGGTGAATTGGCCTTCTGAGGCAGTCTCTGCGTTTCAGGAACTTAAGCAGAGATTCACTTCTGCTCCTGTTCTACGGCAGCCTGATGTTTCTCTACCGTTTCAGGTGGAGGTTGATGCCTCTGAAATTGGGGCAGGTGCCGTTTTGTCCCAAAGAGATCCAGAGACCTCTAAAAGTAACCCTTGTGCCTTTTTCTCTCGAAAATTTTCTCCAACTGAATGTAATTATGACGTGGGTAATCGGGAGTTATTGGCCATGAAGTGGGCTTTTGAAGAGTGGAGACATTGGCTGGAGGGAGCCAAACATCAGGTGGTGGTCCTCACGGACCATAAGAATCTGGTTTATCTGGAATCAGCCAAGCGATTTAATCCTAGACAGGCCAGGTGGGCCTTGTTTTTCACACGTTTTAATTTTGTGGTTTCATTTCTTCCTGGCACTAAAAATGTTAAGGCGGATGCCCTCTCGAGGAGTTTCCTGGCGGACTCTCCTGAGTTATCTGATCCTTCTGTTATTTTGAAAGAGGGTGTAGTTCTTTCCGCCATCTCGCCCAATTTGAGACTGGCTCTGGAGGGGTGTCAGGAAGATAAGCCCGAGCGCTGCCCTGTTGGGAAATTGTTTGTCCCGGACCAGTGGAAAAAGAGTGTAATGTCTGAGATTCATTGTTCCGCGTTGGCCGGTCATCCCGGAATTTTTGGTACCAGAGACTTGGTTAGTCGGTCCTTTTGGTGGCCTACTTTGTCTCGTGATGTCAGGGAATTTGTGCAGTCCTGCGGGACTTGCTCTCGCTCTAGTGGTTTGTTGATGCCATTGCCTGTGCCCAAGAGACCATGGACCCATATCTCTATGGATTTCATTTCCGACCTCCCTGTTTGTCAGAGAATGACCGTTATCTGGGTGATTTGTGATAGGTTTTCCAAAATGATACATCTTGTGCCATTACCTAAGTTGCCTTCCTCCTAATTGGTGCCTTTGTTCCTTCAGCACGTGGTTCGGTTACACGGCATTCCTGAGAACATTGTGTCTGACAGAGGAGTCCAGTTTGTTTCCAGATTTTGGAGGACTTTTTGTTCTAAACTTGGTGTTCAATTGTCTTTCTCCTCGGCTTTTCATCCTCAGACCAATGGACAAACTGAGAGAACAAACCAGACATTGGAGACTTATCTGAGATGCTTTGTGTCTGCTGATCAAGATGACTGGGTCTCTTTTTTGCCTTTGGCTGAGTTTGCTCTTAATAATAGGGCTAGCTCTGCCACTTTGATGTCTCCATTTTTCTGCAATTTTGGGTTTCACCCTCGATTTTCTTCGGGACAGACGGAGGCTTCTGTCTGTCCAGGTGTTGACTCTGTTGTGGAGTGTATGCAGCAGATTTGGGACCAGGTAGTGGAGAGGTTGTCCCTCTCTCAGGAGAGGGCCCAGCGGTTTGCCAACCAGCATAGGACTGAGGTCCTCGATTTGAAGTGGGGGACTTGGTCTGGTTGTCCTCAAGAAATATCCCTATGAGAGTTGCATCTCCTAAGTTTAAGCCTAGGTTCATTGGACCTTATAAGATCATGGAGATTCTTAATCCTGTTTCCTTTCGTTTACTTCTTCCAGGGACATTTAAGATCCATAACGTGTTCCACAAGTCCTTAGTGAAGAGGTTTGTCGAGCCAGTGGTTCTTATGGCTGCGCCTCCTGACCCTGTTTTGGTTGAGGGCAATCTGGAGTATGTGGTTGAGAAAATATTGGATTCTCGTTTTTCTAGATGGAAACTCCAGTATTTGGATTGGAGAGGTTATGGTCAGGAGGACAATTCTTGGGTGTTTGCTTCGGACATCCATGCTAGGAGACTGATCCGTGCGTATCACAGAGCTCATCCTGACCGACCTGGTTGCCCAAATGAGGGTTTGGTGACCCCTCCTCAAGGGGGGGGTACTGTTGTGAATGTGTTAGAAATTAATTCTAAGCAGAAGCTCCCTCTGGTGGTTACAAACAGTACTGAACCATTCAATGAAGATTGGCAATCAGGAGTTACAGACTGGTCTTATATAAGGGAGGTTCCCTCCCATCATGGTTGCCGGTGATCAATTGTTCTTGTCTCAACTGTGGTTCCTGGTTCACTTGGAAGCTTGCTGAGTTTTGCCTCTTCTCCTGCTCTCAGATAAGATATTTTCTGTTTTTATTTTTGTGCTTGCTTTTTACATTGTTTTCTGCACTTCTGTGGAGGTCAGCCAGGTCCCCTCCGGGGGCTTGTGCTCCTCTCAGTTTATCCGAGCCACTGTTATTTGTTCATTTGCCTTTTCCAGTTTTTTCAGTGGCTGCGGCTTAGTTTTGTTACACCAGAGAACTAATTTAGGTGGTAGAGGTCGTGTGATCTCAGGTGTTTTTGCAATTAGTAGAGTTGGTATTTTTTAGGGTTTTTTGGATTGCAGTAAGTGTCCTTCCTATCCTTTTTCTTTCTAGGCAGATTGGGCCCCAACGTTTGCTCTTACTATTTTCTGTCTGTGTCTGTATTTCCTCTTGTCTAACCGCCATTACATGTTTGGGGGCTTCCTATGTTCTTTGGGGATCTGCTTCAGGGCAGATAGCTTTCCTCTTTCTATCTTTAGGTGTAGTCAACCTCTCCGGCTGTGACGAGGCGTCTAGGACCAACGTAGGAACGCTCCACGGCTGCCTTTAGTTGTGGTGGTTAGTCAGGGTACTGCAATCCAGTAGATTCCAACCTCTCTGGTGTATTGCCGTTTTTGCCTGCTCTCCTCAGTTACAAAATCATAACACGGAGCCCTGTGTGTACAGAGCTGAGCGGCTCAGCTCCGTACACTTCACACACACAGGGCTATGTTTCTACACACACAGCACTGCTACATCCACCTCGTACATGCGCGGCTCCGCTCCGTACACCTCGTACACGCGCGGCTCTGCTCCGTACACCTCGTACACGCGCGGCTCCGCTCCGTACACCTCGTACATGCGCGGCTCCGCTCCGTACACCTCATACACGCACGGCTCTGCTACGTCCACCTCGTACACACACGGCTCTGCTCTGTACACCTCGTACATACGGCTCCGCTCCGTACACCTCGTACACACACGGCTCCACTCCGTACACCTCGTACACACACGGCTCCGCTCCGTACACCTCGTACACACACGGCTCTGCTCCGTACACCTCGTACACACAAGACTCTGCTACATCCAACTTGTACACACTACAGCACTGCTACATCCACACTGTAAACCCGAGTCCCGACCCCACACACACACAAACTTACCCTCATCCAGCACCATGACAACCATCACAGCGCAGAGTCCTGCACACAAGAGGACACTGATCATGTGACCCCTGACTCCTCCCCTCCTGTGACCTCATCACAGGTCCTGTGGGCACAGAAGAGAACAGCATAGCAGCGTCACTGCTAGCTGTGAGCCGCTGAGCTGTAGAGACAAGTAGGGCAGGAAAAGGTGCATGGGGGGCGTGGCGGCTCATCTCACTGCGGGACACATAGTGTCCTCAGCGGGACGGCGGGATGGGGGGTCAAAATCGGGACTGTCCCGCTCAATCCGGGACGGTTGGGAGGTATGCTACCCCTAATATCCCACATCATCCCATCAGCCAGAGCCACCGTACTACTAATATCCCACATCATCCCGTCTGCCAGAGCCACCGGACTACTACCCCTAATATCCCACATCATCCCGTCAGAACCACCGGACTACTAATATCCCACATCATCCCATCAGTCAGAGCCACCGGACTACTACCCCTAATATCCCACATTGTTCTGTCAGCCAGAGCCACCGGACTACTACCCCTAATATCCCACATCATCCCGTCACAGCCACCAGACTACTACCCCTAATATCCCACATCATCCCGTCAGCCAGAGCCCCTGGACTACTAATATCCCACATCATCCCATCAGCCATAGCCACCGGACTACTACCCCTAATATCCCACATCATCCCGTCAGCCATAGCCACCAGACAACTACCACTAATATCCCACATCATCCCGTCACAGCCGCCAGACTTCTACCCCTAATATCCCACATCATCCCATCAGCCAGAGCAACCGGACTACTAATATCCCACATCATCCCGTCAAAGCCACCGGACTACTACCCCTAATATCCCACATCGTCCCGTCACAGCCGCCAGACTACTACCCCTAGTATCCCACATCATCCTATCAGCCATAGTCACCAGACAACTACCCCTAATATCCCACATCATCCCATCAGCCATAGCCACCGGACAACTACCACTAATATCCCACATCATCCCGTCACAGCCGCCAGACTACTACCCCTAATTTCCCACATCATCCCATCAGCCTGGGGTCAGAACCAGAGCGCTGAGTGGAACGGTCCTAACTTCCATACTGGGGATCCCTTTAAGAGAGGCCTAGGGTCAAAACCAAAGTGCTGGATCGATTTGCCCTGACTTCATACCAATGATCCCTTTAATAGAGGCCTGGGATCAGTACCAGAGCATTTGAAGGCAATTGCCCTGACTTCCATAACAGGGATCCCTTTAAAAGAGGCCTGGGGTCAGTACCAAAGCACAGAGTGGTTTTCCCCTGACTTCCGTACCGGGTATCCCTTTAAGAGGGGCCTGGGGTCAGAACCAGAGTGCTTAGTGGAATTGCCCTAACTTCCATAGCAATGATCCCTTTAAGAGACCTTGGGGTCAGAACCACATCCCTTTAAAAGAGGCCTGGGGTCAAACCAAAGAGCAGGATGGATTTGTCCTAACTTCCATACCGGAGATCCCTTTAAGAGGGAAGATATGCCTATGGGATGGAGGATGTGTGATGGGGATATGGGAACGGGAGGGGGGATTCATTTTTGTCATCTGCTCTCTGCTCCTTCCTGGGGGGCAGACAATGGCTGGAGCTTATGTTCCCGGGGATGCTAGATTTCCCCACCCAGTCACTGTCTTATGAGGTGTTGTCGTGGAGTGAGAAAACTGTTGCTCATAGCAACCAATCACAGCTCAGCTTCTTTTAAACAGCTCTGGTGAAATGAAAGATGCTTAGCGATTGGTTGCAAGGAAAACTGTTGTTCATAGCAACCAATCACAGCTCAGCTTCTTTTAAACAGCTCTGGTGAAATGAAAGATGCTCGATGATTGGTTCGTGATACACACACACACACACAATTTTATATAAATAGATGACGTTGCGTGCTATAAATAATTTAGCGATACAAAGTATATAATTGTTGGAGAAAGGTTGAACTTGATGAATCTGTCTTTTTTCAACCTATGTACCTATATAAATAAACAAAAATAAACAAATTCAACACATTTACTTGAGTTTTTCTTTATTGGACACATCACATAAGGAAATCAGTATGTTATATCTGCATGCAAAGGAAGACAGGTTCTTTTCTAAATTCTTGGTAACATAAGTTAGGTCACTTTTTCTGGTAAAGTCACATCATGCTCTTTGAAATGCAAACATCAGCATATAAGAGTCTGCGCCATTTCAGTCCATATGTGCATGCGTTATTTACAAAGAGAAATTATTTCTGCTCAGCTGATGTGTCTGATAATGGCGCATCCAATCCAGTGAAAAAATGTACAGGTGAATACGGAGAAATTATCCTAATCTCAGTTTATCAGAAAACACAAATATTAACCAGTAATTGACTGTTTTTCAGACAATCAACACGGCAAATAAAAAGTGATAAGAAATGTTAACCCAGGTTATGCTATTAGTAATCCATTTTTTCTTCTGGTAATAGTAGTAGTATAATAAATATAAAGGATCATGTCTCTGACAATCACAACTTATGTAGCATATAACTCATGTCAATTAAGATATTGGTTGCATCAAGGACAGATTATTAGCACGTAGTCTGTACAATCCTTTTAAAAAATAATGACTAATAAGAGTTGGTTGTAGCATTATAACGAACATCACAACTGATAGGATTCTGATGCTTCTGTAGAAAATAGATTTAATTGATTGTTATTAGCGTGGCCAGAAATATCTTGTACATTAGGCCTCTTCATGAAAAAGAGCCTTGCTGACCATAAAAGCCAATCAGAGCTCAGCATTCATTTTTAAGACTACTCTAGATAAATGAAAGTTGCTCTGTGATTGGTTAAATTATGATAAATAAGAGCTTTTTACTTTTACTATATAATGTTACATTACTTGTATTTCACTATGTACACTTATTACTTTTTACTTATTTTGTGGTATTATTGTTTTTACACAAACTGAACCACATCAATAATCTGTCTAGAACGTTATAGGCTGTATTGCATTATTACACTGGCTTTAAAACAAATTCCATAACATTTTGTATAGATTTTATAAAAAAATATTACAAATCCAGACAGAGAACTACTTTAGGAGTGATGATTCTGCTGGATGGATCACAAGACATGTTGGTAAGACTATACAGTATAGGGCCTCATTTATAAAAAGTTTCAAAAGCAACCCAAAACTCCTTGCAGCAATCAAAAAAAAGCTCAACTCTCTGAAATTTCCATGAAAAAAAGAAATTTAAGAAAGCCAAGTGGTTGGTTGTTGTGCAACAAGGCCCATTTTTCTGCTTCACAGATTTAATGATTATAGCCGAATAAGTTTTGTAAAGCTTTGGTCTGGGAAATACAAAACTTATATCTGGATAATGTTCTTTGTTCTTATTTCATTTCAAATAATGAAAAAAATAAAGTCCAAGAGTAACTAGAGTCAAGACAGACCAACATAAGCTTTTTTCATACTACCACCATTAAGCACCGCAACAATAAAGAGGTGACACTTTACAGGTTAGATTATCAAGTATACTAAGTATACTAGTAAACTTACCCTGTTAACTAAACAAGAAACATGATATCCTATGGAAAAAAATCTATAATATATCTACATTTATAAGCATTTGAACCCATGCAAATGGCACCAATGCTCTAGCACTGAAGTTCTAGTGAGAATTAAGATTCTTTAACATCCGCTAAGCAGAGAGCTACCAGGGGTAAGAAGAAAGCAGGGAATTATTATTTGGGTTTTGTGTTGAGACAGTCCTAGAAAAATCAAGACTTTGAGGATTTCATGCTGAGTTGAAAATGGGAACTAAGTTGTGGATACCTACTCAACATTTCTTATCCAGTTCGACTATAAAAAAAAAGAAAAACATAGCTAATCCTCATATAAAAAACTTGCCTAAGAGCTGAAAATGGTGTACATTTTTTATTAAAAATGACTATTATTACATTTCCCACCATAAAAATAATTGTCACTCTGCTAGTTGCAGCAAAAATGACATATCCATATGTTCATGCAAACACTGCAGCCAATGACTGATGTCAGCAGTGATATTTGCATGTACAACATGTGACCTTTTATCCCAATAATAGACCACAGTGGTCATATGGTAGACATGACTCATCACTGCAAAACTGGAGAGGACAACCGGCAGTGCTGGGGCGGCAAGGGATTTTACCCAGTGAGTGAAAGTTACTTTTATTTTTTATCTCTATTATTTTTCTACCCTTAGGAACTTTCTCAAAATCCCATGCACTCCCATAAATATTGAAGATTCTCCCAGTGGAGGAAGTATAAATTAAGGTACTTATTAGGGTGTACAGACCAAGTCTCTTATGCAAGAGTAACAGTATACTAAACCTGAAATCCCATGAAAATGCTCTTTCTGTAATTGGTCATTGAGTTCTTAAAGGTGATAAGAGTCAAGGTGACTACATTGAATATCAGTCTAGTAACCTGTTATCAGACAAGGACTAACTGACTTTTCCCTTTCCAAAAGTAAAAGCCCAAATGGAGTAAAGAAAAGCAAGAAGTTAAAGTGAATCCGACAATTTCATAGTCACAAATATGAGATCCTCAGTTAACCCACTTTGAATCCAGCTCTCCTTCCCTCTAGCATCATAGATCATTGTAGCACTAACGAAGGCATCTATAGAGTCACCTTGATCAAATCTAAGGTTTAAACAAGCACAATATAGCTCATGCTAAATGTCTTGTAGTTTATGTGGGGACACCTCTGAGAGAAACAGTCAAAATTGTAGTAAAAAGGGTCATATGGCAATAAAAAAAATTGCCATAGAAAAGAGGTGATTTTTTTATATAGATTTCACTTCATTAAAGAACATAAGACTCAGAAGTGTCAGCCTCCCACTGTGTATTCCCTTTAACATATTGTGTGAAAAGGTTAATGAGTTAATATTTTAATGTCTAATGAAAGAATAAGTTTAGTTTCCCTAAATAAAGCGTAGAAAACTTCCGATCACTATAATCCAAATTCTGTTAGTATTTGACAAACTTAATATTTCATATAATTAATCACCAACATTTACTATGTTTTTGTTTATTACGTAATTAATATTTTATTGCATTCTTTATTACTACTGTGTGACAAATTATGTGAACTATACCCATGTTTATTGATGCATGAGTTATTGCTAATATGAATTGGCTCGAATATTAAAGGGGTTGTCCGGCCTTAGGATGCAAGTCCGCAGTCACTCTATGTGACTGCAGACTTGTGAATCTGCACTGCGCGTTGTGATTATCCTCCAGTGCCGGAGGAGGGAGTGGGCTGTCATGTAACCGCAGGTGTGCAATTTGCATACTTCCATCAACATTCCCACTGGACAAGTCCGGCCTTGCTCAATACATTTGCATTGGGTCGTGCACGTCTAGTCGGCTCGTGATTGAATTTATGCAAATTGCACACTTGCGGTCAACTGACTGCCGCACACGGCTATGGAGAATCCTCACAGCGAGCAATGTGTATGAGGAGGATTCACAAGTCTGCAATCACATAGAGGGACTGCAGACTTGTGTAAAATAGTTAAAGAAGTGTGTTTTTTATTGGGATTATTTGTACAACGTGTGAAGAAATTAAAAATGTAAAAATATAGGATTACATTACGGGATGAAACAAAGTATCAAACGGCAGTATGGAAACCACTTGAAATATTATCTTCACCACCTACATTTAACTTAATGCTCCATAATGAGATGGAATTACATGGATTGATTGCTTTCCAGCAGAGATGGACGGGTTACTATAGGTATTTTGTACCCTTAGGTGGTAGTGCATGTTTTGGTAACAGTCTTGGTACGAGAAAATGCAGGCTTAGCAGTATCAAATTCAACAGTCCTAAAAAAAAATAATAATCACTTGATCAACTGCCTCTAGATACTTAGACCCTTTAATTCCGGTTATCACTGTTTCAACCTAAAGTGTAACTGGGCAAACGGTTTCCCAAAAAGCTTTACTTATTGGAACGTTATAAAGCATGTTAAGGAGTCACCCTACTGTTCTCTATTCCTTTATATGCACCTATGCCGACTGAAACGACATGAAACAAAGCAGCACTGGCATAAATAACCTATCAGGGGGCACTGGAAATTCAACTATCAACCACAGCAGGTGACCTCTGTAACCACAGTATTTAGGTAAGGACATTTTTCCCTATTACCAAATTTCACTACAGCCATATTTAACAATAGAAATTAATGTAATATAGAAAACTGCACTTTACATTGGAATATTTCATTTCTATGGTATTCTCTGAGAACAGCACTGTTAGATGAATTTCACTTTTGATTAAAACAGAGGAGGAGCGGGGCATGGCTTCCCCTCTTGAAGACCAGAAGTAGAGATTATAAAGTCATATATTTTCTTTTACACTGTTCTAGTTAAAATTATATGGAAAGTAGATGACCTATTGGCAAATTCAAACACAACTTTAGAGAATACATGTCATGAAAAGACTTAAAAAGTCCTGAATAGCAGCAATATTCCATAGAGTTTAGTTTGATTTACTTTGTAATGCATATATCATATGACATTAAGAGCAGAAATTATGTGCCCCATATGGAAAATCCTTCTGGGTTATCAATTATTTTCAATAGCATTTAACTCATTTTTTAGCCCCTCCACCAAAAACTTTAATATCTCTAAGGGCCCTTTCTGCTGTCATTGATTTTTCTTGAACACAAAAATTTCATCAGTATTTTTCATCAGAGTATTATCAAAGCTTTGGCACAGTTTCATCACTTTTTCTTTGATAAAAAAATAATAACGGAGGTTTCTCAACATTCTCACATCAAACAGATGTCATCCAAATACTGTCCGATTTTTTATGGGCTCAGACCTGTATTGGAAAGATTGATCGAAAGTTCGGATCGAAGTCCAACAAGTCTCCGTTTTTTTGTAAGGATCACCTAGTCAACAAAAATACACAGATGTGTGAACAGATCAATAGGGCATAATAGGTGCAAGTGCTATCTGTGAAAAACACAGATCAAACTCAATAGAGAGACTGACATCTGAATGAACCCTAACTCAGAGGATGTTGGTCCCCAACATGCACATGGTCAGTCCACCCCACTATGTCATTTTACATGTATCACTGCATCACCTGGAAAAAATAATTATTCATCTTGTGCCACTTATATAAAAAGAGATTGGTATTGAACTTTTGCAACTATTATAGTTAGGGTTTCTATTAGTTCTAGTGAAAAAACAGCAATTCCAACCACTTGAGAATAACAAGTGCTGTGGAAGTTCAATCTAAACAAGATAAATGTTTTTTTGCCCCAATTTTTTTTGTACAAACATTTCGTCAGAAGAATACATTATACACCAACTGGAAAATTCTAGAACTTGTTTCTGAATATATAGTTGTTTTGTGCTCTGAAATATCATCTTGTCATTATATTACATAATGGGGCACAGGAGACCCCGCACCTGTCAGGTAAGCAATCACTATTCCTACTACAAGACAAAATGTGCACTGTTAGATATGTAAGATTTGTTTGTACAAAGACATTGTGCCTTATTAAAGATTTGAATAAAAATAAAGTTCCATTTTATACAGTATGTTTCTTTAGAATTCAACAGCAATGGACAAAGGTTTGCCATGTAAGGAGGTAATGTAGCACTGGGCAGAACAACAAACACGGGTATCGTTTCTGTCAGCATTTGCCCCAAGGACATACACAAATGCGACTTTTTTAAAATTAAATAAAGAATATACTAATAGCAACTATCTTATTTCTATCGCTAAAAGCTATAAGTGTGAATGCTCTGGAAGACCAGACAGAAAAAGTTTACAGTGACTTGGTATCGAGCATAAATGCTTGTGAAACACTGCATCTGCCTCTTAATCGCTTGCTACGTGATTTTCATTTTGTAGAACATGCCAGCGTTCAATCTTCTTATCTTTGTTCTTCAGGCACTCATACCAGTGTTTCAAGCGTTCCCCTTTGGCATTGATGCCCAGCTGACAACCACCTGCAGGGAGACATTAAAGAACAAACCTTTCTTTAAAATAGGAATAATATCCTCTCAAATATTTAGAACGCTAATTCTTACAGCACACACAGAGGTCAGAGACTGTGACCTATTTTTATTTTTACATTTTATTTTTGATTCTTTAACCTACGATTGCTTAACCGCTTATACAATACACTGCCATGCTTGTAATTCGTATTTCGGTTTACAGCCCACATCTGCCATACACTAACTTGTCGAAAAATATTTTGTAATTAAAACATAAACTTTAGTTATTATTTGTATCGGTAATGATGATTTGTAATTAAGATGATAATTTCCATAAACATGTTCTATTCTATGTACTTATTGTAATTGCTTTTTAAAGTAATGATTCACTTATAGATCTATTTGAATAGCACTTATACCTATTACATTGTAATTAAGTTTTCATTAGGCATTCTTTAAAACTGAACAGTATCTACCATGCTATCATGTTGCATTCATGCTTGGGCAACCAATAATTAACTTGTCTCATCATAGACACAGTATCTAAGATCCACATCAAATTCAGGTAAGCATTTAATTGTTTATGCATGATAATTAAGTTTATATGGCTTACTGCCAGTTGTCACTTTTTAATCTCCCTAACCCATCCTCACATTAGGTAGTGAGTATTTGTTAAAGTTAAAAACTTTAAAATAGTCAATATTCATGAGTCTCTTTTCTCTGGTGATGGAAAAGATGGGACAACCTAATTCATTTCACTACAACATATTTGAATCTTTCATTAGTAGTTTGGGTCAGTGGTGGACATAGCATTGATGCAGCCGGAGCAGCCACACATGGGCCCACTACCATCTCAATAGCTGGTGGAATTGTTCATTATTATTAGCTATTGGAATGCAAAAAGCCCATATATTGATCTTCACCAGGAGATCTTTCCGTCTGTTTCAGCCAGTGTTGTGGGTTATCCAGCAATAAGTTAGAATGCATTTTCTTACAGAGGTCAAAGTTTTTTTCATACTTCTAGGAAAGGACATATTTCCCATTAATTAAGATTCAGCAGTTAGGTAGAAAAAATTATCAGATTTATCCATGGAAGTGTTCAGCCCCAAAAGTTTCCAGCAACCTCGGACACTGCTCACTATATGGCGTTGTACTGTGAAGGAGGCTCGCTGGAAATGTGGACTTACTTGGTTACTAATGGATTTGACTTGGGAATAAATTAGGAAGAAGAAATCCAACAGACATTTAGGAGAGGATTGTGAGAAGCCTGAGAAACCGGACGTGAAAACCATTGCAACAGTCAAAGATAAGAAAAACAACCTGTCAACTTCGTCAGTTTATGCAAGAGTGAGGGACGGAGATAAATATAAATGTGTGGTGTCCTGCAATTGGAGACTGCATATAACTATAGACAGCCAATCGGACCCATTGTGGTGCATCATGTTTGATGAAGTATGGTTCCATTTGTACCGCACCAGCAGCCACTTCAAGATTACAGTTTAAGGCTGGTTTTACACTAACCGTGTTTTTGCGGCCCGTTTTTGTGGCCCCAATGCATTTCTATGGGGCCGCAAAAATTCTACTGTGGGCCGTGTGCTGTATGGCCATGAGGGCCGTATATACGGCCGTGAGAAAATATCGAGCTTGCTCGATATATTTCACGGTTTACAGACACGGCCCCCATAGAAAATTAATGACTTCCGCAAAATGCTGTTTTTTTCTTTCCAATACTTTTCTATAGTATTGGAAACGGCGATCCGCAAGTTTTTTGCAGTCCTTTATTGCGTCAGACCTTGAAAATTGCTGCGATACGACCTGCAATAAGGGGCTGCAAAATCACGGTAAATGTAAAAGAAGCCTAATGAGCAGCTACTCGAACTGTGCATGCAATACTCTGATGGAAATGTGAGCACAACCATATACAAAACTTTTATGCACAGTCAAATAAAAAGTGTTAAAACTAATGACATGCAACAGTAAACAGAGCATCCACTATCTCTTTTGCGTGGTATTCTGATTATAATACAGTTAATTCTACCTGGGTAACATGCAAGTAACTGATATACTATTCAGCATCTTTGACCATCTTACCTATATAATCATTAGATTTTCCAATATCATAGTCCCAGACTGATATATCTAGCTGTTTCTTTGCCAGGTCATTGTGTTTTACATCAAAGAAGAATTCCTATTAAGAAGAAATAGAAAAAAAATATGAGAAAAGGTCAGTTTAGCCATCGGTCATTTACTTTTAATAATTGGTTTAATGTGCTGCTTTAGACTAAAATAAAATCTATTACAGTTTTTAGCCATTTTTTTTATCCAAATAGAGAATGTAGCTTCACAAAATTTGAATATACCGTATATACTCATGTATAAGCCGACCCGTGTATAAGCCGACCCCCCTAATTTTGCCACAAAAAACTGGGAAAACTTATTGACTCGCGTATAAGGCTAGGGTGAAAAATGATTATGCCCCCATATGCTCCACAGATTATGCCCAATATGCTCCACAGATTATGCCCCCATATGCTCCAGATTATGCCCCCATATATTCCACAGCTTATGCCCCCGTATGATCCACAGATTATGCCCCCATATGCTCCAGATTATGCCCCCATATGTTCCACAGCTTATGCCCCATATGCTCCATATTATGCCCCCATATGCTCCAGATTATGCCCCCATATGTTCCACAGCTTATGCCCCATATGCTCCAGATTATGCCCCATATGTTCCACAGCTTATGCCCCCATATGCTCCAGATTATGCCCCATATGTTCCACAGCTTATGCCCCCATATGCTCCATATTATGCCCCCATATGCTCCAGATTATGCCCCCATATGCTCCATATTATGCCCCCACATGCTCCAGATGATGCCCCATATGTTCCACAGCTTATGCCCCCATATGCTCCATATTATGCCCCATATACTCCATATTATGCCCCCATATGTTCCAGATTATGCCCACATATGCTGCACAATTATGCCCCATAGTATAGGCCTCATATGCTGCTGCTGCAAAAAAAAAAAAAAAAAATGACATACTCACCTCTCGTCGCTGGGGGCCAGGTGCCGGTGTCCTGAGCAGGTGGTGACACCGGCGCGCTATGGGGGACAGGTGCCGATGTCATCGCTCGCTCAGGACCCCGGCACCTGAGATATTTACCTGTCCTCTCTGCACCGCTGCGCACTGCTCCCTCAGTCTGACTCCTCTGGCTGTGAATGATCTGGCAGGGGCGGGGCGCGCACTAACGACGTCATCGCGCCCTCTGCCTGAACATTCACAGCCAGAGGAGTCGGACGAGGGAGCAGCGCTGCGGTGGACCGAGGGACAGGTAAATATAGCTATACTCACCCCTCCGCCTTGCATCCCTGCAGCCTCTCCTCTTCTCCCGCGGTCTCCGCAGCGCTTCAGTCCTGCAGCGGTCACGTGCTACCGCTCATTAAAGTCATGAATATGTGCATATTCATGACTTTAATGAGCGGTGCCATGTGACCGCTGCAGGAAGGAACCGGAGATCGTGGGAGAAGCAGGGGGCTGCAGAGACCACGCTAGCGGAGGGTGAGTATGATCCGACACCCCCGCTCCCCCTCCCCGCCAACCCCCGTATATGACCCGCGTATAAGCCGAGAGGGGGACTTTCAGCCCTAAAAAATGGGCTGAAAATCTCGGCTTATACATGGATATATACGGTAAATTTATAATAAATTAAACAACCATAAAATGAACTGATATATGCTACCTTGATGTATTGTACCAATAGAGGAAGCTTACTGAGTACAGATTTTCTTGAGCTGAGTTCACAAGTCAGGCTATAATTAGAGGCCTTTTGTCTAAAGAACATGTCTCCCCTATATTCTGACAGTTTTGAGTTATCTTAGGCACAACAGGTTTAATAGTCTAAAGTCACACAAGAGAATCCAGCTGTCATCTTTCTAGAACTTAAAATATAATGAAAGAAGAGAGACAATGATAGCATTGTAACTCACATGAATCCTGCATTAAGATATTTACATTTTTAAAACATTAACAAATCATGACCCTATCCATTTTCTAAAAGCATGCAAATGTTTGAATTGCCTTCATGACAAATTATGAATACAGTTATGCGCCTGGGTGATCATGTGCAAAACAAATGAGCTGGAACAAATATTGGTATAAGTGCATGCAATGTGTAGGTGCATGTTCACACTGTAGACATTTAAAGCTCACCTGTCAGTAGGATTTTGCTCAGTAAACTACAGACAGTGTCAGGTTGGCGCCGTTATATTGATTAGAATGATACCTTGGTTAACGAAATCCATCTTGTGGTTGTTGTTTAATCTTTATTTTCAGTTTTCAGTTAATGAGATTCTCATGCTCCGGGGCGGCCTTTGGTGATCTGCTTACACATTTATCTGTATTGGTTATGACAGGTCACTGTTCCAAAAGGCACCCACAGGCCGCCCAAACCACCAGAATCTCATTAACTAAAAACTACAAATACAGATTAAGCAGCAACTACAAGACCGATTTCATCACCTCAGGTATCATTTTAATCAGTATAATAATGCAAACCTGACACTGTCTGTAGTTTAATGATGAAAATACTGCTGACAGGTTCGCTTTAACAGAGCAAACTTAAGATAAAAGTAAAATTAACAAAAACCCTGCAATAAGTAAATAAATTAATAGTAATCGTACATGTAAATAATATAGAGTACTTAGTTGACACTATTTTGATAAAAAGTGAATAAAAAAAGCTATCCCACTAGGACAAGATATACCCAATCAGGATGAAACCTAACTCTTGTAGGTCACCTCGCTATGTGTTAACAGGCTTCAAAATAGATGGGGAAAGAGAAGGACCCAGGTCAGACTGTTTTACACCCGTCCCCGAAAAGCTATATAGACAAAGTTCACAGCCCAAAAAAGGGGGAGCCACGTCTCGGTATGTATAAAAGTACAAAAAACTAAAGCAAAACCAAAGAAATGAGCCGGAACACCTTGGTATAAGTGCAATGCGTAGGTGCACATTGACACGGTGGCCACTGGGTGATCAAATGGTCACATTAGTTGTTTCCGCATAATTAGTGGGAGAATGACTGTACTTTTGCTGCAATGGCTAGTTTCTTGGACTCCAGAAGAGCTTCTTTGTTGTGAAAAATATTGCTTGACCCATTTAAGATTTCAGAAGAAATGGAAGCGGTTGGTTTTACCTCCAGAATAATTGAAACTGGCAGCTCAAGTCTGTCTAATAGTATTTCCTGTTAAAGGATACTTTAGCAGTCTTCGGTCTTATGGCCACTTCCGATTAGAGGTCTTAAACTAATGTTTGTCTATTCAAAAGCTATTGCATCAAACTTCCAAGAACTAAGCATATTTGAAAATGACTGCCTTGTTCTTCAAATCTGTCTTGTTTGACTCTAAATACACTCATTTCTAAATGTCATCTCACCTCATTGAATTCTGGATTAAGAGTCTTTTTTTTAATTTGAGTCTTTTGCTTGGACTTCTTGCCTCCGTCAGGTTTTAGCCAACTGTAAAAAAAAAAAAAAAAGAAGACTAAAAATATTTTTACATGCACTGTAATACATTGGAACATACAGGCCTACATGCAGCATGTGAATGTAACATACAAACAACACATTTTCATTTTCTAGATCCAAATTAATACATGTGTATTTCCCATTTCAATTTTTTTCAACTGTAAAAGTACAATCCAGTAAATTATCCTACTGGACTACTTGCAGAGAGACATCTACTATATAATTGTCTAACTTATAACTTCCGTCTGTAACGGAAATCCTGCGTTGCTGATTGGTCGCGCCCGGCCGGATGCAACCAATCAGCGACAGGCACATCCGGCCACGAATTGGCGCAAGATTTCAACCAGGCACGCCACCGCTATCGTCGGGAGATCAGCGTCGCTAACCGCTGATCTCCCGACGGTAGCTGCGGGTCATCTCCATGTACATACTCACCTTCCATCTCTGCATCCCTATCCCGGTGGGTCTGCTTCTATCCTGTGTGGTGCGGTCACGTAGTACTGCTCATTAAGGTCATGAATATGGACGCGACTCCACTCCCATAGGCGTGGCGTCCATATTCATGACCTTAATGAGCGGTACCATGTGACCGAACCACAGAGGAAGAAGCTGACACGACGGGATAGAGATGCAGCGACAGAGCGAGGAGGGTAAGTATGATGCGGGAAGACGGGGGAGCCCAGCGGAGGGTGGGAGTGGAGCCATGTATACAGGGTGGGAGCGGAGCCATGTATATAGGATTGGAGGGTGGGAGTGGAGCCATGTATATAGGATTGGAGGGTGGAAGCGGAGCCATGTATACAGGATGAGAGGGTAGGAGCGGAGCCATGTATATAGGATTGGAGGGTGGAAGCGGAGCCATGTATATAGGATTGGAGGGTGGAAGCGGAGCCATGTATACAGGATGAGAGGGTAGGAGCGGAGCCATGTATATAGGATTGGAGGGTGGAAGCGGAGTCATGTATATAGGATTGGAGGGTGGAAGCGGAGCCATGTATACAGGATGAGAGGGTGGGAGCGGAGCCATGTATATAGGATGGGAGGGTGGGAGCGGAGCCATGTATATAGGATTGGAGGGTGGGAGCGGAGTCGTGTATATAGGATGGGAGGGTGGGAGCGGAGCCATGTATATAGGATGGGAGGGTGGAGTGGAGCCATGCTGTGTATTATTGTTCATTATAACCCTGCACTTCTTTTGAATCCTATCCTCCACTACTTCCTCAAAAGAGTCAAGATGGAGGCCAACAGCCGCACTTGCCTTCTTGATAAGTTTGTTGAGCTTATTAGCGTCAGCTACTCACACACTACTGCCCCAGCAAATGATAGCAAAAAAGATGGCGCTTGCTACAATGGACTGGTAGAACATCTCCAGCATTTTGCTGCACACATTGTCATGTGTGCATTGCCACGAAGATCGTCGCGGTTGCACATTCTGACTTCTCACAGCTGAGTTGCTGTTTCTTTGTGTTTGGCAGCTAGGGAGTTAATTCTGTCTGTGCTCGGTGCTGGGACTGGGTGCAGTTTCTCCCGGCTGCAATTGATTATTTGTTGATTGGTTTCCTTTAAGTTTCTGGTTGTCTGCTTTGGGAGTTGCCAGTGAAACACTTCATGCAGACCACAGATAGGAATGAATCTGTATAGACTCTAGTTGAGAGCTCCTTAGTTGTTTTAAGCTTAACTTGCTTAGAGTTTATTTCCCAGACCATTTATGTTCCTTCGGTGTTTGAGTGTGTATGCAAGAGAGTGCTATCCTGTCTGTCTTATATGTCTAATCTGTGTATTTAGCTGAGATCAGCCCATATCCCTTTGGTGGTAATCAGGATCCTTCTTAGGACTGATTACAGGGTTCAGGGTCTGATAGGAGACAGGGTTAGGCTGGAGACTTGGACCTCTGAACCATTATCAGTACCTCCAAGGTAAGGGATTAGTTAGGACCCCAGTGTAGGGTCAGGTTAGACCCCGGTCCTCCTCTTTCCTGTTACAGCTCATCAAGTCCTCAAGATTAACCCTGAGTTCAACTGATATCGTTTCTGCACATCTAGTCCTCAAGATTAACCCTAAGTTCTGCTGATATTGTGTCAGGTAAATCTATTTTATACTTACATTCTGATGTTGCTAAACTATATGTTGTATAGAGTGTGGTTCCTGTATAAATAGTTTACTGACATTGTAGTCATATCATTAGACAGCGTGACATTTTCACTGGCCCTAAAAAAATTATCTCTAGTTACCATGGATCCAGTAGCCCAGCTGGCTCTGCAGTTGCAGGGATTATCCATGGAGCTGACGGACATTAAGTCCAAAGTTTTGTCTCCCCTGGAGCAAACCAGAGTTGAACCTAAAGTAGCTCTTCCAGATAGGTTCACTGGTGGGCGAGACAAATTTTTTACCTTCCGGGAGGCATGTAAATTGTATTTTCGGCTTCGGCCGCGATCATCAGGGAGTGATGAGCAGAGAGTGGGAATTGTTATCTCACTTCTTCAAGGGGACCCTCAATCCTGGGCATTTTCCCTTCCTCCGGGATCCCCGGCTCTACAGTCTGTAGATCAATTTTTTACTGCTCTGGGATTGGTATATGATGACCCAGATCGGGTCTCTCTTGCTGAGACTAAATTACGTAAGATACAGCAGGGAGATCGTCCTGCGGAGGAATTTGCTTCTGAGTTTCGTAGATGGGCCACGGATACTCAGTGGAATGACCCAGCTCTTAGGAGCCAGTTTTGTCATGGGCTTTCTGACAAATTAAAAGACGTTTTGGCTCAGTATGAGTCTCCTCCTTCTCTGGAGGCTGCTATGGCCCTAGCTATCCGTACTGATAGACGGCTTCGGGAGAGGGGTGAGGTAACTCCACTCCCTGTTGTTACTCCACCTACTACTAAAGTCCCTTATGTTGAGGTTCCCCTTGTCTGTTCGGATGAGCCTATGCAGTTGGGAGGGACATCTTTTCGTAGTAGGGGATTGGCGGCACGCCGCAGGACTAGAAGATGTTTTTTCTGCGGGAAAGAGGGACATTTTGTTGGAGAATGCCCATCCCGTGTCTTGTTAAGTAAAAAGTCGCCGGAAAACTGCTAATCCCAGGTTGTGTGGTGGATGACAACCTGGGAGTATGTATTTCATCCGCCGGTTCTTCTCAGTTCCTTGTACCAGTGGAGGTGGTGTTTGGTACTAGAGTGAAGAGATTGTCTGTTCTTCTGGATAGTGGTTCCGGCGCCAATCTGGTTGACGCTCAGTTTGCTCAGGCTCAAGGTATGCATCTGAGTGTATTGGTCAAACCGATCCCTATTTTTTCCATTGACGCCAGGCCTCTCGGCCAAGGTAGCTTTGTTCATGAGGTTCATAACATTGACCTTCGGGTAGGGGCAATACATAGGGAACAATTATCTTGTTATGTGTTGGAGGGTTTACCTACTCCCATTGTGTTGGGACTTCCTTGGTTGGTTAAACATAACCCTGTAATTAATTGGCAGTCCAGAGAGATAAGCCAATGGGGTGAGTTTTGCAAAAGCAACTGCATGAACACAGTCATCAGTGCGGTCGTACCTAGTACATTGCCTCCTTTTTTGGAGGATTTGGGGATGTTTTTTCTGAGGAGGGGTGTCGGGAGTTGCCTCCTCATCGTGTGTATGACTGCTCTATTAATCTACTTCCTGATGCTAAGTTACCTAAAGCTAGGTTGTATAATCTTTCTGGTCCTGAAAGACAGGCTATGAAAGATTATATTTCCGAAAGTCTGGCCAAAGGGCATATTAGACCTTCATCTTCCCCTGTAGCCGCGGGGTTCTTCTTTGTGAAGAAAAAAGATGGAGGCCTACGCCCTTGCTTGGATTTCCGCGAACTTAATCGGATTACTGTTCGAGATCCGTATCCACTCCCTCTTATTCCTGATCTCTTCAATCAAATTGTTGGCGCCAAATGGTTCTCTAAATTGGATCTCAGGGGGGCGTATAATCTGATTAGAATAAAAGAGGGGGATGAGTGGAAAACGGCGTTTAACACGCCGGAGGGACATTATGAAAACCTGGTTATGCCTTTTGGTCTGACTACTGCACCAGCAGTATTCCAACATTTTGTTAATGACATTTTTCGTCACCTTGTGGGGGTGTTTGTGGTCATATATTTGGATGACATTTTAATTTACTCGCCAGATCTTGTGTCTCACCAGGAGCATGTGAGACAGGTGTTGCAGATCTTGCGAGACAATAAACTATACGCCAAACTGGAGAAGTGTGTTTTTGCCGTACAGGAACTTCAGTTTTTGGGTTTTTTGGTGTCAGCCTCCGGTTTCCGTATAGACCCTGAAAAGGTGAGAGCAGTGCTTGAATGGGATCAGCCAGGGGATCTTAAGGCTCTGCAGCGTTTTTTGGGGTTTGCTAATTACTACCGGAAATTTATTTGTAATTTCTCGTCTGTCGTCAAACCTCTCACTGACATGACGAGAAAAGGGACGGATTTTTCTAGGTGGTCGGACAAAGCTTGTCAAGCCTTTTCCTCTTTAAAGAGATGTTTTGCTTCGGCACCCGTTCTCATCCAACCAGATGTATCTCAGCCGTTCATTGTGGAGGTGGACGCGTCTGACGTAGGGGTGGGTGCTATATCGTCTCAGGGTCCGTCCCCTGGTAAATGGCATCCGTGCGCTTTCTTTTCTAAGAAATTGTCGTCCGCCGAAAGGAATTATGATATCGGCAATAGGGAACTTTTGGCCATTAAATTGGCTTTTGAGGAATGGCGTCACTTTTTGGAGGGGGCAGTCCACCCGGTCACCGTTATTACTGATCACAAGAACCTGCTGTATTTAGAATCCGCTAAGCGTCTGAATTCCAGACAAGCTCGATGGTCGTTGTTTTTTACCAGGTTTAATTTTGTCGTCACTTATCGTCCGGGGTCTAAGAATGTAAAGGCTGATGCTTTGTCTCGCAGTTTCCCAGGGGCCGGGAAAACGGATGACCCGATTCCTATCCTTCAGGAGGGGGTGATAGTGTCGGCTGTATGTTCTGAGCTTGAGGAGGAGGTGTTAGAGGCTCAGGGGGACGCCCCTGCAGGACCTCCAGGGAGACTGTTTGTCCCGAATCAGTTGAGACAAAAGGTTATTGAGGCACATCATAATTCTGCTTTAGCGGGACATCCAGGGAGTAAGGCTACTTTAGATCTCCTTTCTCGCCGATTTTGGTGGCCTAACGCTAATAAAGATGTTATAACTTTTGTCGCGTCCTGTGGGGTTTGTGCTCGCTCTAAAACTCCTCATACCCGTCCATCTGGGACCCTTTTACCCTTGAAACTTCCGGAGCGTCCATGGACTCATTTATCTATGGACTTCATTACGGATCTTCCTCCGTCGTCAGGGAATACTGTCATACTGGTGGTTGTTGACAGGTTCAGTAAGATGGCACATTTCGTTGCTCTTCCTGCACTCCCTAATGCTAAAACTCTGGCGCAGGTGTTCATTAGGGAGATCGTGAGACTTCATGGGTTGCCTTCTGATGTGGTGTCAGATAGGGGGTCTCAGTTTGTGTCCAAATTTTGGAGGGCATTTTGTTTACGTCGGGGGATGCAATTGTCGTTTTCCTCGGCTTTTCATCCACAGACCAATGGTCAGACAGAGCGTCTGAATCAGAGTTTAGAGACATATCTCCAGTGTTTTGTCTCGGAGAACCAGGAGGACTGGTCATTTTTCTTGCCTCTGGCAGAGTTCGCTCTTAACAACAGGCGGAGCGAGTCCACTGGTAAGTCCCCGTTTTTTGGGGCATATGGCTTTCATCCCCAGTTTTGTACTTTCAATGGGGGGGTCCTTCTGGGGTTCATGAGGAGGAGCGTTTCTCGTCGTCACTTGCTTCTGTGTGGCGAGGTGTATTGAATAATTTGAGTACGATGGGGAACCGTTACAAACGTATGGCGGATAGGAGGAGAGTTTCCGGTCCAGATCTGAATGTGAACGATCTGGTATGGTTGTCTACCAGGAATATAAAACTTAAAGTGCCCTCCTGGAAACTGGGTCCCAGATTCATCGGGCCGTACAGGATCAGTTCCATAATTAATCCTGTGGCATTTCGTCTGGAACTCCCTTCTACTTTTAAAATTCATAATGTGTTCCACAAGTCATTACTTAAAAGGTATGTGGCACCAGTCATACCGTCACCTCTACCTCCTCCTCCAGTGTTGGTCAATGGTAACTTGGAATTTCAAGTATCAAAAATCATTGACTCTCGCCTCGGTCCCTTCAGTACTTGGTGCATTGGAAGGGGTATGGTCCGGAGGAGAGGACGTGGGTCCCTGCGTCTGATGTTAACGCAGATCGTTTGGTTCGGACCTTCCACAGAACTCACCCGGGCAGGCCTGGCCCTGAGGGTCCGGAGGCCCCTCGTAGAAGGGTGGGTACTGTCATGTGTGCATTGCCACGAAGATCGTCGCGGTTGCACATTCTGACTTCTCACAGCTGAGTTGCTGTTTCTTTGTGTTTGGCAGCTAGGGAGTTAATTCTGTCTGTGCTCGGTGCTGGGACTGGGTGCAGTTTCTCCCGGCTGCAATTGATTATTTGTTGATTGGTTTCCTTTAAGTTTCTGGTTGTCTGCTTTGGGAGTTGCCAGTGAAACACTTCATGCAGACCACAGATAGGAATGAATCTGTATAGACTCTAGTTGAGAGCTCCTTAGTTGTTTTAAGCTTAACTTGCTTAGAGTTTATTTCCCAGACCATTTATGTTCCTTCGGTGTTTGAGTGTGTATGCAAGAGAGTGCTATCCTGTCTGTCTTATATGTCTAATCTGTGTATTTAGCTGAGATCAGCCCATATCCCTTTGGTGGTAATCAGGATCCTTCTAAAGGTACTTCCACACTACACAATCCCGCTAGCGATCTCGTTAGCGTTGCATACTATTGAGATCGCTAGCGGGATTGTTTCTATATAGCTAGTAGCTACCTAACTTAGCGATGTCGTTAAGGACGCTATCGCGGTTAGCGATCTCCTTAACGACTTTAGCGGTACAAAAGTACCGCTAAATCGCTAAGAAAAGGTGCTACACTTAGCGATTATACTTACCCAGCGGGAGCGCCGGCGATAAAATAGGGTCCGGAACGATTCCAGCGACGAGCGAGATCACAGCAGGAAGCTCGTCGCTGGCAGCTGCCGCACACAACAACATCGCTAACGGGATCGCTAAATAGTGACGTTTTTTAGCGATCCCGTTAGCGATGTTGTTTAGTGTGGCATACCCTTTAGGACTGATTACAGGGTTCAGGGTCTGATAGGAGACAGGGTTAGGCTGGAGACTTGGACCTCTGAACCATTATCAGTACCTCCAAGGTAAGGGATTAGTTAGGACCCCAGTGTAGGGTCAGGTTAGACCCCGGTCCTCCTCTTTCCTGTTACAGCTCATCAAGTCCTCAAGATTAACCCTGAGTTCAACTGATATCGTTTCTGCACATCTAGTCCTCAAGATTAACCCTAAGTTCTGCTGATATTGTGTCAGGTAAATCTATTTTATACTTACATTCTGATGTTGCTAAACTATATGTTGTATAGAGTGTGGTTCCTGTATAAATAGTTTACTGACATTGTAGTCATATCATTAGACAGCGTGACACACATTGAACGACCTGAGCTTCCGCAGAAAGTACAGTCTGCTCATTCCCTTCTTGTAAACCTTTTCTGTATGACACCTCCAATCGAGTTTACTGTCAAGGTGAACCCCAAATATTTTTAGCTCTTAACCAGCTCCACCTCCTGGCCAGCAATGGTGAGCGGTAAGTAATCACCCTTTTTCCTACTATAACTCACCACAATCTCCTTGGTTTTCTTTACATTTATTTCTAGACAGTTAGTCTGACACCAATCCACAAAGTCAGAAACCACCCTTCTATATTCCTCCTCCCTCCGGCCCCCACAATGCCCCCTACAATCACGGAGTCATCTGAGAATTTTTGGAGGCGACAAAAATCAGATTTATACTGCTTCATACACTGCCAGATACCACCTCCCCCATCTTTACAAACTGCGGCCTGTCCGTCAGGTAGTCACTTATCCAGTTCACCATCCCCTCATCTACCGCCATAACAGTCAACTTATTTCGTAATAAGGGCGGCTGTAAGGTATTGAAAGCACTAGAGAAGTCAAAGAACATGGCACGTACTGCAGTGCCATCATTGTCCAAGAACGAATGCATTGTATGTAGCAGAGACACTACAGCATTATCCACCCCCAATCTCTGCTAGTACGCAAACTGCAGGGGGTCAGTCTAGGCCCTCACCCTCGGGCACAAGTAGGCAAATACTATTCTCTCCAACGATTTCATAGCATGCGATGTTAAGGCCACTGGACGATAGTCGTGTAGGGAAGTTGGAGAGGTGATCTTGGGAACTGGCACCAGGCAGGTGGTCTTCCACAGCACTGGTATTCTCTGTGATTGTAGGCTCCTGTTAAATAGGTGCTGAAAGACATTACACAGTTGGTTTGCACAACTTTTAGGACACGTGGACTGAGGCCATCAGGCCCAGCTGCTTTGCCAATGACTAGTTTACGAAACTGTTTCCTCACATTCCTTGGGGAGACAGTGAAAGCAGACAGTTCATCACCCAAAGTCAATGCTGCCGATCGTTCCTCAGCTCCATCCCTCATTCCTGATGACGCAGCACATGTGTTGGTAAATCTGTTGAAAAACTCGTTCATTTCATTTAGCCATGGGCAGATCCACTTCCCCACACTCCGGCCTTGCCTTAAACCCAGTTAACTACTTCATGCCTGACCACACCTCCTTGGAATTGTTGTGTGACAGTTTATTTTCTAATTTAATTCGTAACGCCTCACGGGCATTCTTAATTTTCCCTTTTAAGTCCCTTAGTATCCTTCATTTTAAATGCCATTTTTTTCTCATTTATAAGTATTTCAATTCTTTTGTAATCCAAGGCTTGTTATTTGCATAATATCTAATCTTTTTAACTGGTACTACATACATATTCTAGAACACCCGATGCGTTAGAATCTGGCCACCATCTAGTAGCTAAATAATTTTGTACAAGACTGGCATTAAACAGCTACCCATGCCTTGAAGACAAGTATTAATATATCACTTACAGGGGCCAAGATTAAGGAACGTATGATAAGGTACATGGTCCCTTCTAGGGTACATAAATTCTTTCCCTAGGTATCCCCTAATTCTTTCTGTCAAGGCACCAACAAGGACACCACTTAGGCTAGGTTCACATTAGCAATTGTGTGCGCAGCGTATCATCTGCATCCGCAAGCGCATGCCAAAACGCATGCTAACTCTGTGTTTTTTATCCGCATCAGCTTACACATGGCGCAAAAATGCGTGTGCATGCTTTTGCATGCGTTTTGGCATGCGTTGCGTTATTTATGAGCATGCGTCGATATTTCCAGGTGCTGTAATCTGTTCCTGGACATGCGCAGTCTGAATTCCGCAGGGGTATCGAACGCATCCTTGCGCATGTACTTGCGTACCAATGCGTTCCCATAGACAGTAATGCTTTGTTTTGACGCACTCATCCGCATGCGCATGACTGCGCATATTTTTCATATTTTTGACGCTTCACAAAATGCAACATGTTGCGTTCGCCGGACACCGCCACACACTGCAAAACAACGCATGCGTACGCAAACGCATGCAAACACATTCAATTGCATGCAGATCTATGCTGATCAAACGCTGCACACAGATACGCAAATGTGAAACCAGCCTTATTGCACTTAGTGAAATTATCCTAAAGATAATGGATTCAGGGATATTTTTTTTTTTATTCAATCACCTCCACCAATTTGAACAAAAACCTCCTGCACCTGTAAGCACCCCTAAATGAATACAATCCACAAATACCATCTCATACCTATTCCAATATCTCCTTAATTGGTACTGGTACATAATTGTACTGTATTTCCAGGTAATTTTTTACCGCACAATTGATACTATTGTAGGGTGCACTCTCTCAGGTAGGCATTAGGTAGCCTTTACACAGTCAATGTGGTTTGATCCAAACGTGCAGTTTTATTGCTTTCATAAAACTCCAAAATTCAAAACTAAAACAGTGTCTTCTAGGTACAAAGGTATAATGCAAATAAACAGTTCAGTTAGCAGGCACATATGGTGTATGTCAGTGCAGGCTCACCTGAACAAATTACAATCCTTTCTCCTGGGGCAAACACACAGAAAAGGCACGGTCCTACCAGTCTCGGTATCACCTTCAGCCTTAGCTTCAGCAACTTCCAGTGCCAAACAAAAGTTTTCAACTCCATGCACAGTTCACACTGACCAGGCTGCAGCTTCCACACATTTCTCTGCAGCTCCAACACACAGACTGCTCAGCTTTTCTAGCTGACCCATGCAGTCTCCATTCAGTCTCTCTTCTAGCTACAGCTCACAATTTGGCTGGTCACTCACCAGCTTCAGCACACTTGATTCTGCTCAACATCCAGTAGACTGAAACAAGGTGAAGCTATTTCCTCATTCTTAGTCAAAGCTAGTCAGGTGCATCTAATCAAGACCTGCAGTGCTAGTATTTAACACAGTACTACTCGACTTTGCTACACTATAAAAAGGAAGCCTAAAAAACAATGGTGGTATTTCTTTTTTTTACCATCATTTCATCCCTCTTAGGATATTTTTTTACCATTTTCAGTACATTTTATGGTAAAATTAATGGAGTCATTAAAAACTACAACTTCTCTCATGATAAAACAAGGCCTCATATGACTATGTTTATGAAAAAATAAAGTTAATGGGTTTTGGAAAAAGAGAAGGAAAGAAGTGAAAAAATTGTCCAGTCCTAAAAGGTTAATAATCCATGCTTATGTGGCAATATGGCAGGAAGAACTATTGACCTATGCGTCATATATTCTTAAATCAGAATTATTCAACTGTAAAAGAAGCTGTTCAGGTATTAAAAAAAATAGTTAGCAGCATATATGATAAGCCACAAAAATACCTATTAAATACCACACACTGTGGCAGCCACATATAGTTAAAAAAAAAAGACTATGGCTACAATTCAACAAAGTGTTTATGCCAGAATTCTGGCATCTTATTCATGCATCCTTAGTTCTTAGTTCACACAAAAACAGAAGCAGGAGAGCAATGGAAGAAATTATACAGCATTACGGAGTAGTATAGATGAGAATCCAGCTCAGAGATGAGTCAAAAGACTTGTTAGAAATCTCAGAATGAGCTTTCTATGACTTCTTCTGCTAGCTTTCTCACGCTATTCCTCGCTCCTCCTTCTTCCTTTCTTCAAAGAGTATAATAGGAGGTGTAACCTAGCATCTTACTGTGCTGGCAGTCAGTCTTGTCTTGACAACACAGAGTTGAACTGTTTTTTTTTTCAGGATGGATTACAAGTTCAGATTGACGGAGGAGGCATAGAAGTGACATATGATGTGATTTTCAGCCATAATACATTTTATTTGTAAACAACATGCTATTGGAAATTATATTTTCAATAAGTTAAATGATTCTGTCAGCTACTTACAGTTTGACAAACGGATCAGAGTAGCCATTAGCGTCCATTGCTGCCAAGTGAACACAGCGTATAACCCCAATAATCAGCCCTCCTTGTTGAGTGTTGTACATGAGAGAAAGCAGAATCTTTCCCCTGTCTTCTACATCGCCTCCACGATCTGTCTGCAGAATTGGAAGTTGATGAGACATCTTGCACGTACATGCCAAAGTTACATAAAAAAGTGACCCGTTAGCCATTCAACTCAATACATTATGTTTATGACGAACCAAATTAGTTAGATCGGTGTTTCTTAATATCAGCAAATCAAGTTCTGTACCTTCTACTACATTTTCTCTGTTAGATCACATACAGTGTAACAAATTTTCAATAAAAATAGTTTTTAAAAATCTTTCTTTTGGCGACATAAAGCTGTTACATATGGGTTATAATGCGAGCTGTTTTTTTTTTTTTAAAACTCTTACTCGGAACATCCATTGTTGTAATGTGTCCAATGCTGGAGGTAATAGATGCACAATATCGCTGTCGACCTCCTGTACACAGGCAGTTGGAGTGATTTCAAGCAAAGAAGCAGTGGTTTCTTACTATTCATTTTGACAGTGACTCGAAAGAACAGCAGGGGGCAGTATAATAGGATCTAACAAGCGAGGAGACATGGAGGTTTTTACTTATTTCTAAATTAAGCCATTTGAAAACTTGTGCTTGATGTAATCTAACAGAGAACATGTAAATTTAAACAGGACCTGTCAGTAAATTCATGCCAGGTAGGTTTTTCTTTGAAACGCTTTGGCATTTCAGAGAATACAAATTTAAAGATCCGGCCAGGAAACATAGGAAGGGATGAGATTAGTCCGGCGCTGCCCCCAGCCAGCTTCTCCCCACACCGCTCTAGTAGTTTAACAGGTCTTCTCCCCATGTGTCCATTAATTAAAATAGGACACTTACATGGTGTGTGACCGTGGTCTTGGCAGCTGTCCCACTTGGTATACAGCAGCATCTCTCAATGCTCCATACATCATAGTAACACAGTAGCTAGAAAATACCCCATAACTCAAATACAATTTTACCTCCAATTATTATAAACCGAACCTCTCATGTTATTTATGCTGTCCACCATGATTGCTGCAAGGAACATTACACTGGGAAATACTCCAGCGTTACTTTGAACATCCAACCAGAAGCAGAGGAAAACTAGTCTCTGCATATGGTCCCCAGCCGGCTCTTCCCAGCACTGAGTGACAGGACCCTCTCATGCTTGTATATAGTGAGAGACCTGTCAATCACCTCTAGCAGCACTAGGAAAAGCTGGCTGGGGGCAGAGCCGGACTAGTCTCATCTCTCGCTATGGAGCCTGGCAAGATCTTCAAAGTATGTGTTCTCTGAAATGTTCCAGTGTTATAGAGAACAATATACTTGCAGCCAGCCTCTGATTCATGCTGCCCGCGGTTTGGGCAGCATATATCACTAAGCATGTTCCTTTTTACTACAACCAAGTATAGCTAGGTAGGGGCAATTTTGTATTGATGATTTATCGATAATTGTCTATGTGTTATTGACCAGTCCTGAAGACTAAATTTATTACAGGGTCTTAGTCTGGGGTCTGTTAATTTTTTAGTGGTGAAAGAATTTGCACTTGTACTTGTGCACTTGTATATATTCGTCATAATCAATGAATATATGATCAGAAAAAATTTGCCTTACCGAACCTCCCTGACATCAGTAATCCAAAAATCAAAAGGAAGCAAGTGGGGGGGGGGTGATTGCATGCAAACACCAGTACTTGACTGTTACCCTTAGTTCCTGCCTGGACCAGCAATTGTGGCACTGACCATGCTGGAGCACAAGAAGGAGGATGAGTCCAGCAGTGGAAAAAAATTCTAGAAAAGTTTCCATTTCATTAACCCATTTACTACCAAAAATCCAATCATTAGTACTGTGAATTTAGCACAATTTACCTGATCTGCCTCAGGCACCAAAATGCCTTTTCCTGTCCCTGACTAGGAACTATAAATCTGACCTGACAGGAAGTGATCAATTATAAATTGCTGTTGGCAAGAGTTTCCCCAATTGCTCTTGGACTGCTAAAAATGGCATAGAAAGTGGACGCTAAAATCCTAAATTTTTCTTACTAAAAAGCAGGGAAGGATCATTATGATACTGCACATTATGCCATTATTTTTACAGATAATTCACTGTGGTGTGCATAATGATAATGTGGATATTCTTATTTTCCTATGTAAACCAAAAAGGAAAGAGCGGCAATTCCCAAGCATTGCCACACAGCGAAGACAAGGGTGTATGTTTTTTTAATCTTTATTAAATTAAAACCAACAATTTATGCAAGTCACGTATGCACATTTATCAGAAAAGAACCATTTGTTGTATATAAATATGAATTATGTTGAGTATATGGATGATGTATAAAAATTGTATAAAAATAAAAATTATATATATTTTTATATATAGTTTGTATTTGGGGATTTCTCCTGACTGTGGACCTGCTGGAACTTGAGACCCTATCTTAGGTCTTTAATTGTTTCATTTAACCCTTCAGGTGCCAGTGTGGATAACTTGAAAATACAATAGAACTCTGGATTTATTAGTTTCTGATATCTATTTGTAATTTATACAGGTATGTGTTCTAATATAGTAAGTCTTAGATTTGTTTTGTCTTTTTTGTGTTCTAGTAAAAAATGTCTAGCTAAACTACAGTTCAAAACCTCATTTTTTTATATTATATCTATGTTTGTTTATTCTGCAATGAAGAAGTTGTGTATTCCTTCCCACCTACTGTTGATTACAATAACATTCAGGCAGATAAATCATAAAGGATACACCAAAATTAAAAAACTGATTAATATTATAGAAAAAACTACTTACAATTCCAACAACTACTTGCTCTTTATCTTCCTATTCCTACTGATTTCGGGGAGATCTCCCCCAACCCTGGTCCACCATCCCCCAACCTCATCCCCTACCCTACCTCATATCAAAACCACGATAATCTTATTAATATTACTTGCACTCCTTCATCTCCTTTTAATTGTGCCATCTGGAATCCACGGTCTATATGTAATAAGCTTCCTTTCCGGAACAAATACTTTCTGAACAACTCTCTTAATCTGTTGGCCCTCACTGAAACCTGGATTCTGACACTGTCTCCCCTGCTGCCATTTCCCATGGTGACTTACAATTCTCCCATTCCCCGAGACACACAAACAGACATGGTGGTGGAGTCGGCATACTGCTGTCCCCACAATACACCTTCCAGGTCATCTCCCCAATTCCATCACTCTCATTCCCTTCTTTTGAGGTCCACACCATCAGGCTCTTCTGTCCCCTCTCCCTCAGAGTAGTGGTCATATATTTGCCCCCAGTCTTGCCCACACAGTTCCTTGACCACTTCTCAGCCTGGCTGCTGCACTTCATGTCCTCAGAACTACCAACCCTTATCCTGGGAGACTTCAACATCCCCATTAACAGCCCCATTTCCACACCTGCATCCTAGCTTCTATCACTAACTACTTCTCTCGGCCTCTCACAGCTCTCAACCTCTGAAACACATAAGGACGGTAACATCCTTGACCTGGTCTTTGTCCGGCTCTGTTCAATATCCTACCTAAAAACTCACCGCTTCCCCTCTCTGACCTCAACATTCTCTCCTTCACGCTCATAATTCCTCGCCCACCCCAGCACACTCCTACCTACCACACATTCAGAAATCTACAAGCCATTAACTGTTGTGAATGTGTTAGAAATGAATTCTAAGCAGAAGCTCCCTCTGGTGGTTACAAACAGTACTGAACCATTCAATGAGGATTGGCAATCAGGAGTTACAGACTGGTCTTATATAAGGGAGGTTCCCTCCCATCATGGTTGCCAGTAATCAATTGTTCTTGTCTCAACTGTGGTTCCTGGTTCACTTGGAAGCTTGCTGAGTCTTGCCTCTTCTCCTGCTCTCAGATAAGATATTTTCTGTTTTTTGTTTTTGTGCTTACCATTTGCATATTTCTCTGCACTTCTGTGAGGTTAGCCAGGTTTCCCCCCCCCCCGGGGGCTTGGGCTCCTCTCAGTTCTTCTGGAGCCACTGTTATTTGTTCATTTGCCTTTTCCAGTATTTTCAGTGGCTGCGGCTTAGTTTTGTTACACCAGAGAACTAATTTAGGTGGTAGAGGTCGTGTGATCTCAGGTGATTTTGCAATTAGTAGAGTTGGTATTTTTTAGGGTTTTTTGGATTGCAGTAAGTGTCCTTCCTATCCTTTTCTGTCTAGGCAGATTGGGCCCCAACGTTTGCTCATACTATTTTCTGTCTGTGTCTGTATTTCCTCTTGTCTAACCGCCATTACATGTTTGGGGGCTTCCTATGTTCTTTGGGGATCTGCTCCGGGGCAGATAGCTTTCCTCTTTCTATCTTTAGGTGTAGTTAACCTCTCAGGCTGTGACGAGGCGTCTAGGACCAACGTAGGAACGCTCCACGGCTGCCTTTAGTTTGTGGTGGTTAATCAGGGTACTGAAATCCAGTAGATTCCAACCTCTCTGGTATATTGCCGTTTTTTCCTGCTCTCCTCAGCTACCAAATCATAACAATTAACTCTCATACACTTTCAGACTCCCTACACTCATCACTGTCCCCAATCTACTCTTTTTCCTGTCTTAATCTGGCTGTACACCACTACAATGACACTCTCAGAAGCACCCTGGACCAAGTAGCGCCCCTCACTCTCAGAACCTCCCAGCACAGAGTGAAACAGCCCTGGCTCACATTGCAAACTCGACTTCTCCAGCAATGCTCTAGGAGTGCTGAACGCTTATGGAGGAAAACTCGCACACCAGAAGACTTCACCCACTTTAAATTTATGTTAAGAACCTATAACTCTGTCCTTCACCTCGCCAAACAGACCTGCTACACCACCCTGATCTCCTCCCTATCCAACAACCCCAAGAAACTTTTTGACACCTTTCACTCCCTCCTCAGGCCAAAAGCACAAGCCCCTATCACAGATATTCGTGCTGATGACCTGACTTCCCACTCTATAGAGAAAATAGATAACATCCATCAGGAAATCCACTCCCAGCCACCAAGTGCTGTGATTCCCATCCCTCCCTGCATTTCCCCTGGCTTACTCTCCACATTTGATCCCATCACAAAAGAAGAAGTCTCCAGACTCCTCTCTTTTTCTCGTCCAACTACATGCACAACTGACCCCATTCCCTCACATCTCCTCTAGTCTCTCTCTCCAGTCGTCACAACTCACCTAACTACAATCTTTAATCTCTCCCTCTTCTCGGGCATCTTCCCATCCTCCTTCAAACACTGTATCATTACTCCATTATTAAAGAAACCCTCTCTCAATCCATCCTGCACAAATAACTAATTCAATCTCCCCTTTATCTCTAAACTCTTGGAGCGCCTGGTCTACTCCCGCCTTACCCGTTACCTCTCCACTCACTCCCTCCTAGACCCTTCTCATTCCGGCTTCCACCTCCTACATTCAACAGAAATTGCACTCATCAAAGTGACCAACGACCTTCTGACAGCAAAATGTAATGGTGACCATTTTCTGCTTATTCTTCTTGACCTTTCTGCAGCTTTCGACACTGTTGACCACCATCTCCTACTCTCTAGGCTCCAGTAACAAGGCATTAAGGATATTACCCTCTCCTGGTTCTCTTCCTATCTTTCTGACCACTCCTTCAGTGTTTTGTTCGCTGTCGCCACTTCATCTACTCTTTCTCTCACTGTCGGGGTACCTCAGGGCTCAGTCCTTGGCCCACTTCTCTTCTCTCCCCACATGGCCCCAATTGGACAGACAATCAGCAGATTTGGCTTTCAGTACCATCTTTATGCCGATGACACACAACTATACACGTCATCCCCTGACCTTACCCCTGCTGTACTACAGAACGCCAGTGACTGTCTGTCCGCAGTCTCCGACATCATGTCCGCTCTCTAGCTGAAACTCAATCTCTCCAAAACTGAACTTCTTCTGCTCCCGCAGTCTGTTAACCTCCCTAAATCTGACATTTCCCTCTCCGTGGGTGGCACTATAATAACACCCCGGCAGCAGGTGCGCTGTCTGGGTGTTACGTTTGACACCAATCTCTCCTTCACCTCCCATATACAATCTCTTGCCCGCTGATGCCGCTTACACCTAAAGAACATCTCTAGAATCCACCCTTTTTTTTACCATAGAAACAACAAAAACTCTCACTGTTGCCTTGATCCACTCCCGCTTGGACTACTGCAATGCTCTATTAATTGGCCTCTCCCTCACTCGACTTTCCCCTCTCCAGTCTATCCTTAATGCAGCAGCCAGGGTCATCCATCTAGCTAATCGGTATTCAGACGCATCCACTCTTCGCCAGTCTTTACACTGGCTGACCATTCATTATAGGGTCCAATTTAAAGTACTTTTTCTCACCCACAAGGCTCTCCACAGTGTGGCAACCCCTTACATCTCCTCCCTTATTTCTGTCTATCAGCCTAACCGACCGCCGAGCTCTGCAAATGACTTTAGACTAACCTCTGCACTAATCCGTACCTCCCACTTCCGACTTCTCCCGTGCGGCGCCAATTCTCTGGAACGCTCTATCCCAAGAAATTAGGACCATCCACAATTTGCATAGTTTTAGGCGCTCCCTCAAAACACATTTGTTCAGAGCGGCCTATCACATTCCCTAATCAAATTTTATGTGTGTGTGTGTAGCCCATTCACAATCTCTAGTTTTCCTCCACTCCCTCAAGAAGGCTGGACCATCATTGTGAATACATCATTGTAAATAAGCTCCTGTACTTTGTATCTCCCCCACCTCATTGTAGATTGTAAGCTCTCACGAGCAGGGTCGTCTTATTTTGCTTTAATTATTGTATTGTTAACGTTGTTACTTATGACTTGCATTTGAAACTGTTAAACTGTAAAGCGCTGTGGAATATGTTGGCGCTATATAAAGATTATTATTATTACTATTAAGTCTCTCTAGTTGTCATTGATGTAAATGTTGATCAGCCACATCAGCTACATGATTTTTAAGGGTCATATTCCTCCTGAAAATGACCCCTGGATTTAGGGGGTAGAACCTTTGGCAGTAAAAAGTCACTTTGAATAATAATTATAATAATAATCTTTATTATAGTACCAACATATTCCGCAGCACTTTACACACATTATCATCGTTGTCCCAATGGGGCTCACAATCTAGATTCTAAATCAGTATGTCTTTGGAATGTGGGAGGAAACCAGAGAACCCGGAGGAAACCCACGGAAACACAGAAACAGGGAGAACATACAAACTCCTTGCAGATGTTGTCCTTGGTGGGAATTGAACCCAGGACCCCAGCGCTGCAAGGCTGCAGTGCTAACCTCCGAGCCACCGTTCCGCCCTATTATAATGATGGACCAATGTTTGAACAATGCGGTTCTGATTGATTTGAAGGACTGGTTAAAAGGTTCTTATAAAGCTATATTTTAATTTGTTAACATCAGGTTCGGATTTGGTCTTCTTATACTTCCCCACTGTACTGATGCTTTTTATTAGATTTTTAATGTTGTTGTTTTTTAGTAAGGATTTTTTGTGTGATTAAAAGTATCCAGTATTGTCCATATGGAATATGTTGGATCCATTTGTGAAGACAATGGTCACTTGAAAATTCAAGATACCTGTTGACATCAATATTTTTGAAGTGTGCTGAAGTTACAATATTTCCCTTACTGTCTTTTGATATTTTGGAGGTCTAAAAAAAAAAATCGATATCATGTTGGGAAAAATGGATACATTTTGTTCCCCAGTGATTTTTATTTTACTGCCATTACTCACTGGTGTGTTTTGGCTCCTATGGGACATTTTACTGTGAACATAGCAATTTGCAGCAATTCAGAAAGTTTTGGACAGCATTGTCCTAAACAGGTGAGCTCACGTTTAAAAGCCCTGACAAGGCCAAACTTGATCATTCTAGCTAATTACCAAGGATAGAAAAGCTGGACCAGATGGGACTTCACTTTACAATTATAATCAGGGTCAGCTCTTGAGATGTAACAAGGGTAATAGGAAATGGGGCCATGACCGAGCTGCAAAAAAGATGATCTCAATAAATATATATTTTAGCATTTCAGAGAAATGACTTTATTCCATGCTGGAGTCTAAATTAGCTCCATTTATTATCTATGCAAAGGTGTCTTGATTGATGCTACAATGTGCAATCACAGACAAAGGAAATTATGCAGATGGCGCTTAGAGCAGGCGCTTCCAGCTGCTGTAGAAGGGTAATGGTGTTACAATACCATCGCAGTAGAGGCAATGATTTTTGTAACCACAGTATATGAAATGTTGACAAAAATAATGTCAAAATAACACTAAAAAAATGGCACATGCATATACACCCTATTTTGAAGCCTGTCCAAAATATTAATGTTACATGTAACAGATTGTTAAGAATTTTTCTATTTAATAAATACTGAATGGAAATCTTTATATAAATTAAGAGTTGATCCATAATTGAATATGCGTTTTTTGAGGGGTAGGGGAGGATTATTTCCTCCTTATTTGTAGTATTTTTTTCAGCCAAATTCATTATCTATTCAAAATTATTTTTTGACCCTTAGGCGGGTCACACTTGCGAGAAACTCGTATGAGTCTCGCACTCAAACCCGACACTGCCGCCGGCACTCAGGACCATAGTGTGCGGCTGCATGTATTTCTATACAGCTGAATGCTCAGGTTAGAGTGCCGGCGGCAGTGCCGGGTATTGAGGTGCGAGACTCGTACGAGTTTTTCGCAGTGTGACCCGGCCTTAAGGAATCTGTCACCTGGATTCTGCTACTCCGTCTGGAATAGCATGAGTGGGGGCAGAGACTGCAGTGCAGTTCACTACTGGCTGCTTGCTGCATTTCAGTAACATCACTATTTTATCTGCTGCAGATCTACCAGTTCTCTGAATGCGGAGCTGTATTATAACACTGCCCACATCACTGATTTGACGTATTTCCTGGCACACTGCATAGGCAAAAAAATGGCAATCGGATGTATAGTGCCAGATTATTTACAGAGCTCATATAATTATTGGAGGACTACAAGTCAGCAGGTTTACTAGTTCTCTGGTGATAATCTCCTGCTAATAACCACTAATTTTTTTCAAAACTACAGCAAGCAGCTCACTGCTTGAATCAGGTTCTCTGTCTCTACATTATATGCTTATATTATATAGCATATACCTAGTAATTAATTGGCTTAGCTAGAAAAAGGTTCTCATTTTCTGAACCGAAACATTGCCATGATGGGCTAATAAACAGAAGCTCCTTTTTTACCCCACTCTGAATGGTGTGCTGCCTCCGATTTTTTGGATTTCTAAATTAAGATTTGGTCATTGCCTGGGGGCTTTGCACCCTATTTTGATATTTTTTGTGCTGCTCTAACTTTTTCTTGTCTTTAGTAATAGATTCTCTTAAAGTTCCTTGCAACTTTTCATTTATATCAGTGTAAGCATGGTTTTCCATTTCCTGATGTTTTTCCCTAATTCATAATTTGCCACTTTTTTGTGACAAATGTATTTCTCTACCACCCTGGTATATTTTTTTGAAGGTTTTTTTTTTTTTTTCTCAGTTGAAGACTAACATGTAAAACTTTTGAGTATTATATGACTTAACTAAGCCTGCGTTTCCATGATGAGCTTTTGATGAGTTTTTGAAGCTGCAGAATTTCTGCACCTATTATTGAAATTAGGTTACCTGCGGTTTTTCATAGCATTTTTGTGTGCGGAATTTTAAAATGTGTTTTTATCACATTTGTGAAACGAGTTTTTGTCTCTTGTTGGTGTGTCATGCTTTAAATAAAGCTGCTTTGTTTTTTATATTTCCTGGCATTTGGCTTTGATAAAACTTTATTAGGGCCTGTGCACACGTTGCGGATTCCTAGCGGTTTTGCTGCGTTTTTTCGAAAACGCGGCAAAACCGCTTACACAATACAACTCATTAAGGCCTATGGGATTCCGCAATGCTGTGCACATGCTGCGGGTTTTTCCGCGGCGGAATCGCATCGCGAGAGAATCCGCAGCATGCTCATTCTTTTTTGCTGAACCGTGGCGATTCCGCCGCTATAGGAATGCATTGAACCAATTACTTTCCGCATGTGGCTGTGCCCACAATGCGCAAAGTAAGCGGTTCATGTGCGGATGGTACCCAGGGTCTGGAGGAGAGGAGACTCTCCTCCAGGCCCTGGGTACCATATCCATGTAAAAACAATAATTAAAATATAAAATAGTGATATTCTCACCTTCCGGCGGCCCCCGCAGCTTTCCCGCCTCTCAGCGACGCTCCCAGCCAATCCGTTCCCAGTAATGCATTACGAGATCACCCAGATGACGTAGCGGTCTCGCGTGATGCTACGTCATCGGGGTGATTGTCGCAAAGGACGCCTGGGAACGGGATTGGCCGGTAGCGTCGCTGAGAGGCGGGAAAGCTGCGGGGGCCGCCGGAAGGTGAGAATATCACTATTTTTTATTATTTTTACATTTTTGCGACATAGGCGGCATCAATAGTAAAAAGTTGGTCACACTTGTCAAACACTTGTTTGACTCGTGTGACCAACCTGTCAGATCGCTTGTAAGACGCTAGCATTCTGCAAGCTAATTACGCTTGCAAAATGCTAGTTTTTAGCGGGAATATGCATACCTATAATATGCGTATTTCCCGCGGCAGGGAGGTGCGGAATTGCCGCGGAAATTTCCATGGCAATTCCGCAACGTGTTCACATAGCCTTAGGGTATGTGCACACGTTGCAGATTCTGTTGCAGATCCGCAGCGGATTTTGCCCTGCGGAGATGCAGCAGAACTGCAAGTGATGTACAGTACCATTCTAGTCAATGGAAATAAAAAAACACAGTGCACATGCTGCGGATTTTTCCACGCAGATTTGGTGCGGATTTAAAACTGCAGTATGTCACTTCTTTTGTGCAGATCCGCAGCGTTTTCAGACCTGCTCCATTATAGGAATACGCAGGTCTCAAAACGCAGGGGAAATCTGCACAAAAACTGCAGTAAATCTGCAGACAAAAAGGACAAAAAAAGGATAAAAACTGTGCGGATTTTGACCTGCGGTTTCTGCCAAGAGATGTAGATTCTGTGCAGAAAACTCTGCAGACCAATCTGCAACGTGTGCACATACCCATGTACTTAGGTGCGGATTATATCCTTTTATTATTCATTTCCGTCACAGAAACGCACTAAAAACGCATGTGCAGTTTTACCTGCAGATTTTTTTCATCCAATGCAAGTTTGTAGAAAAAATCCGCACAGAAAACTCAGCATATTACCAAGAGAATTGGACATGCTGTAAAAAAAAAAAATAGCACAGTGGGCATCAGATTTTCATAAATCCCATGCACGTTGCTGGAAGTGTATGACGCTGCTTTTTTGACACAGGAAAAATACGCAGCATCAAAAATGCGTGAAAAGCTCATAGTGATAATGTAGCCTAAAAGGTAGCAACAGGAGTAAAAGAGCTAGAATTATTATTGAATTTGTCAAAAATTCATTAAATATTGTGTAGCATTTTGACTGAGGGGAAAAAAATAAAGACTAAGTAAAACCAAAACATAATGGATTGGATTCGAAGTGTTTTTTTAAAAAAAAAACATACTGAACTAATACTTCTTAGCGCAGAAGACTAAGCAACACATTTCTAAGTAAATACATTTCTCTTCTCCTAACAGTTTCTACCAAAATACACTGCTCAAAAAAATAAAGGGAACACTTAAACAACAGAATATAACTCCAAGAAAATCAAACTTCTGTGAAATCAAACTGTTCACTTAGGAAGCAACATTGATTGACAATAAATTTCACATGCTGTTGTGCAAATGGAATAGACAACAGATGGAAATTATTGGCAATTATCAAGACACACTCAATAAAGGAGTGGTTCTGCAGGTGGGGACCACAGACCACAACTCAGTACCAATGCTTTCTGGCTGATGTTTTGGTCACTTTTGAATGTTGGTTGTGCTTTCACACTCGTGGTAGCATGAGACGGACTTTACAACCCATACAAGTGGCTCAGATAGTGCAGCTCATCCAGGATGCCACATCAATGCGAGCTGTGGAAGAAGGTTTGCTGTGTCTGTCAGCGTAGTGTCCAGAGGCTGGAGGCACTACCAGTACACCAAGCGATGTGGAGGGGGCCGTAGGAGGGCAACCTAGCAGCAGAACCGCTACCTCTGCCTTTGTGCAAGGAGGAAAAGGAGAAGCACTGCCAGAGCCCTGCAAAATGACCTCCAGCAGGCCACAAATGTGCATATGTCTGCACAAATGGTTAGAAACCGACTCCATGAGGATGGTCTGAGTGTCCGACGTCCACAGATGGGGGTTGTGCTCACAGCCCAACACCATGCAGGACGCTTGGCATTTGCCACAGAACACCAGGATTGGCTAATTTGCCACTGATGCCCTGTGCTCTTCACAGATGAAAGTAGGTTCACACTGAGCACATGTGACAGACGTGACAGAGTCTGGAGACGCCATGGAGAGCGATCTGCTGCCTGCAACATCTTTCAGCATGACCGATTTGGCAGTGGGTCAGTAATGGTTTGGGGCGGCATTTCTTAGGTGGGCCGCACAGCCTTCCATGTGTTCGCCAGAGGTAGCCTGACTGCCATTAGGTACCGAGATGAGATCCTCAGACTAATTGTGAGACCATATGCTGGTGTGGTTGGCCCTGGGTTCCTCCTAATGCAGGACAATGCCAGACCTCATGTGGCTGGAGTGTGTCAGCAGTTCCTGCAAGATGAAAGCATTGAAGCTATTGACTGGCCCGCCCATTCCCCAGACCTGAATCCGATTGAACACATCTGGGACATCATGTCTCGCTCCATCCACCAACGTCACGTTGCACCACAGACTGTCCAGGAGTTGGCGGATGCTTTAGTCCAGGTCTGGGAGGAGATCCCTCAGGAGACCATCCGCCGCCTCATCATAAACATGCCCAGGCATTGTAGGGAGGTCATACAGGCACAGGTAGGTCAGAGGCACATGGGGGCCACACACACTACTGAGCATCATTTTGACTTGTTTTAAGGACATTACATTCCAATTTAATTTTGTGCGCGACTCCAAATCCAGGCCTCCATTGGTTAATAAATTTGATTTCCATTGATGATTTTTGTGTGATTTTGTTGTCAGCACATTCAACCTTGTACAGAACAAAGTATTCAATGAGAATATTTAATTTATTCAGATCTAGGATGTGTTATTTGAGTGTTCCCTTTATTTTTTTGAGCAGTGTATATGCCTGGATTCTAGACTAGGATTGCTGGATTGGTTATGGTCAAGCAGTTAGACCACTATGGTCTTACATTGTCTGCATGAATCCATTAGACAAACATCATGATTCGTGACCTATTCCATCACGTGAAGTATTACGCAGGTCTCCTGTATGGAGTCCCATAGTGACTCAAGCCAAGTGCATAAACTTTTATTCTCTATAATACTGATACACTACATATCTAATATATCGTCAGTTTATAGCAAATATTTCATGCTACAAAAGTAGCATTTTATTAAATTTGGGGCATTTTAAGTCATTTTCACATCATCTGAAAAGATGCATCTTTAAGAAAAGCATTGATAAGTCCCCCTCGTTGCTTTTTTATGCTGGTCAAAGAATGATCTCCGACTAGATATAATTTTTGGACACCATTTGATCATCGTTCCCTAAAACCATTCATTTGCTTTTATAAACTTACATTAATAGAGGTTTATGAAGTAAATGATTAGACTGCAATATTTATATACTACATCAGGGAAAGCTATTCAATATGGGATGATATTTTTAAGCAACTATATAAAGGTCATTAGGAAGCAGCTTCCTAGCTTTGGATTTAAGGCACCTACAGGCAGAGTTATGAGAGGTCTAACTAATACGGCCATCCAGTCTGAGTCATATGATGTGACTGTGACCTTCTTCTAACTTATTTGGTACACAGACTTCTAATGATTCATTAAACTGGTACATCATTCAATTTAGTATATTTTAAGCAATACCAAATGATGGCCCTGCTGACTTTAGCTACAGGGCTTTTTGTGCTTCTCCTCATTATAGTGTTCACCATTGCTCTTCTCATTGACTGGTGCCAAGCAATCACTCCTCTGGATATGATATAATGTATAACACTGGCAATATTTTTATTCCACCATTATTAATTTATAATGCTTAAAAATAACTAAAAGATTGCTTGTGTTTAGTCCAGTGCAATATGTTAAACACAATACATATAAACGTATCAAATTTACAGAAAAAAAAGCAACATTGAAAAAAAAAACTATTTCACTTTAAAAAATAACTCAATAAAGAAAAGTTTTGTAAAGTATACTATCATAGAGGCTGCCGACAGCTGACTCTAGTGGGGTTTACTGCAGCAGCGTAATGATCACGGTCAAAGAGGGTGAGACCATCACCAGGTACATGGAAGAAGGGGGCACAATTAGTGGTGGGGTTATGATGGACTCTGCTGTTCACAAAGTATTGCCAACATAAGTAACGTTGTGTTCCAACACATGGTGACATCCCACACCAATCGGTGAGCTGGAAGTTGCAAACCCTGCTGCAGCACTGCCAGGGCAGCAGCAGAGGTAGCCAACTTGCAGAAATGGGCACACATGTTTTGTACTTTCACAAATAGCTCAGGCAGATCTGGGTAGGCTTTGAGAAACCACTGAACCACTAAGGTCAGCATGTAGGTTAGGCATGGTACGTGTGTGAGGTTACCAAGCTTCAGAGCTGCCACCAGGTTACAGCTATTGTCACACACGACCATGCCTGGTTGTAGGTTCAGAGGCAATAACCACAGATTAGTCTGGTCTATTAGACCTTTCAACAGTCCTCGGTGTGCGGTTTGTCAGCACCTAATTAGATTACTTTCAACACAGCTTGTTGCCGCTTGGCCGAGGCTGTGCTGCAGTGCTTTCAGCTTGCAACTGATTTTGAGGTTTGTGAGAGGGTAAAAAGGAGGAGGAGGAGAAGGAGGAAGAGGTGGTGCAGGAATTGCTGTAGAACGTGGGGGCAACCTTGATTTAACAAGGGACCACAATCTGCAGTGACTGTAGCACGTGTACCGTCCCAGGGTCTGACTGGGTCCCGGCTTCCACAATATTTACTCAGTGTGCCTTCAGGGAAATGTAGCATCCCTGGTCACAAGCATTTGTCCAGGTGTCATTGATTAAGTGGACTTTACCAGTCACAGCATTGGTCAGGGCACGGCTGATGTTATGGGACACATGCTTGTTTAAGGTGGGGACAGCACACAGGGAAAAATAGTGATGGCTTGGGATGAGTATTGAGGGACAGCTGCAATCATGAGGTTGCAGAAAGGTTCTGTCTCTACAAGCCTAAACATCAATATTTTGAGGGCAAGCAGTCTGGAAATATGGCCGTTTAGCATTGTAACCCCTGGGTGGGTGACTGCGCATTTCCAAATTGTGCTCCAAGGACTGGGGTAGGGACAACTGAACGCTGTTCTGGAACAAGGACGTGGACATGGTTGCTGACAATGGTTGCAAGTCTGCAACGACGGGCTCAGGGTGGGAGGTATCTTTGTCTGCATCATGGACTGGGGATTGGCGTGCCTGCAGAACAGGGGAAGAGGCAGATACTGTTTCTAGACCCTGGCATTCGGCCCAACTAGTCGGGTGTTTTCTTTGCTGTCATGTGTCTGAGCATGCTGATGGTGCCCAGGCTGGTAGTTGTGGTGCCCCTGCTGATGCTGGCATGGCAAATGTTGAAAATGAAAATGACCTTTTTGGGTTAACTTGACTGTCTTTACAAAAGCGCCAGACTCGGGAACACCTAAACCTTGACCTGGCAACTTCACCCGTGTTGGTGCTCTGGGGATCAGTTGCTTACATCGTGCCTCTAGCCACCCTACTTCCTCTTCCTGCCTGCTGTGGTGCTGCAGATCCCTTCCCCTGTGTGCTCCTGTCCATGCAATGCATGTCACCTTCCTAGGTAGGGTCAGTGACTTCATCGTCCACCACCTCGTTTTCAACTTCTGCACCCAGCTCCTCGTGCTGACTTGATGAGACATGTTTGCCAGCAAGTATTGGTATGTCAGCATCATCCAGCTCTTGTGACAGTAATTGTATTTTTCCACCATCACCTTCTTGCGAGTGTATTTGAGCATCACTACATGCAATCTACTCATGTCCCAGTTGGAATGGGCAGGGCGAGAGGCCAGAATCTATAAATGGAAATGTGAACAGCTCTTCGGAATGTCCAAGTGCGGGATCACTTTTCTCCGGGCAATTGGTATGGTGGAAAGAAGGAGGATCAGGGTGAGGATCATGTGGTCCAAATTGAATCACATTGGCTAATACTGGACCGTGTGGTAGACAGGGTGGTGCTGGCAAAGTGACTGGAAGAATTATCTGTTATCTATCCAACAACCTTTTCATACTGGTCTGGCTTCAAGAGCGGTGTTCCGTGCCCCTTACAAAGTGGGACAGGAAGCTAGCCCGAGATGCTATATGTGTTTGTTGTTCTCCTGCAGCAGGCAGTTTCACCTTGCCCACGTCCTCTGCCTCTACGCTCACCATCAGCATCATGTCTCCTTCCCCATGCCTTTCCATGTGCCTTGCCCATTTCAAATTATGTATTATATATCCCTGTTGAGAAAATGTTGCAGGCAGTATTACAATGCCAGCAAAATTTGCCTACTACAGGTGGACATATAAGACTGTAGTATGAATAAGCAATGCTATTTGAAACCAAATGTTTTGTGTATGTGTGTTTGGAGGCTCAACTCTTTTACAATAAATGCTGTATTGAAACTGATGAAAAAAAATTGCAGTATTTCAATGCCAGCAAAATGTGCCGACTTCAGATGGACGTATAAGATTGCAGTATCAATATAGCAATGCGATTTTTTTTCAACAAAAGTTTTGGGGGGCTTTTGAGGCCCTCTCTAACACGATAAATGCTGTATAAAATGTCACAACTAAAAAAAATGGAAATATTAAAATGCCAGGCAAATTTGCACACCTCAGACTGACGTATCAGACTGCAGTATAAATATAGCAATGTGCTTTTTTTTAACAAACAATTTCTTTTTTGGAAAGCTTTGAGGCACAACTGTAGCACAATAGATGCCAAATAAAATTTCACTGCTCAAAAAAATTGCAGTATTACCAAGGCAAGCAAATTTGCCCAATTGAGATGTATCTATCTGACTGCAGCATCAATATAGTAAAGCTATTGATACTACAGTCCAACCAAGTCTGGCTGTATACTTTTGACGCACACTGCCACAGTAAAAAATGGTGTATGATATTTCCCTGCTCAGAACAATTCACAGGATTAAACAAAAAGTTTATTATTATTATCCCTGAAAAGAGGTTTTGGTATCAGTTGCAGGCTGCAACATAAAGGACTTGCAATTCACCTTATCCTGTCCTACACAATCCATTCAGCTCAATGTCTCCCTAAGTGTTGCGAACAGCAGTATTAATATGTATTATAATTCGCCTTAAAAAGGACTGTTGTTGTACTTCACAGAAATATAAATGTGTTTGCATCCCTAGGTAATATGCAGCTACAATTCTGTCCCTTCTCATCAACACTGCGCTCTACTCTGTCTGTGTTAGGGGTACACTGTACAGAGCATGGCGTGACTGATCTTATATAGGACTGATGACGCTATGCGGCCAGCCAATCACAGGAATGCCAACACCAAGATGGCTATGGTATTACAGTGACTGTCAGGCAATCCTGACATGTTCATTGGCTGTTTAAAAAGTGCAAAACATGTGAGGTGAGGGACTTGAGCTTCCGCTCGAACATTAAAAAAATACTCTCCGAAAAATGAGTATCTTGAGCTCACTGAGGCTCGAGCGAGTCACGAGTAGTGACGAGCATGCTCACTCATCACTAATTGGCATTTCTTTTTCCTGCTATTGCTGATTGGACCTAGGAATCTGTCTCCTGATAAACCCTTAACAATCTTTATGGGGAAACACAATGCAATGTTTTGTATTTTGGTGCCTTACATCATTGTTTATATTTTGTAGGGATACACTTAGGAATATGTGAGGGTCAGTCCTCATTGAGTGAGGGCGCAGTATCAATACCTGTTAGGGTGGCAAACTCTATGGTAAGTGTTTCCCAAACCCTGTGCTTATGGACCCCAACACAACATGTTTTCAGGATTTCCTTAGTGTTGCACAGGTGATGGGATTATAATTAAAGCATCAGAAACAGGTTCTCTCATTTGTGCAACACTAAGGAATTTGGGAAAACATATTGTGTTGGAGGCCGTGAGGACAGGGTTTGGGAAACACTGGTCTACACAAATTGACACCTGTACCCTTTTTTCCTATGCTGAGGACCTCACATGTTTCATAGGTATTTATCTTGTGTCCCTTTAAAGCTGAAGTGGAGAATTCTTAAGATTAGGGATAAGTGAACCTGTGGAAATTCGGGTTCGTATGAACTTTGGTCCAAAGTTTGTTTCGGGTACCAGAACTGTACCCTAACTTGAATCTGAACCAGAACCCCATGTAAATCAATTGGGATCAAACTTTGAACTTGGAATATCTCTCTCTCCTCCCCGAACTACCGAACTGTAAAAAGGACTTCCAGCAGAAGTCAGTGTTTGGAGTTCAACACTGGACACTAGGTGTTCGGTACGAAGTCCAAATTTTACAGTTTGGGTTCGCTCATCTCTACTTTAAGATATCAATTTATCAATGTTAATAACAGACTACATTCCTTTTGCCATCCTCATCTTAGATTAAAGTACAACTCATGAGGGCTTACATTTTCTCCATGTATGTGAATGTGGTCTGGAGCACAGAGAAAGTACATACAGCATACACTAAATGTGGATGCATGTTTTGTAAGGAATCCAACAAAATGTCACTTACTTCCTCTTCATAAAGAGCCATGCCTCTAACTGATCCTGTAGTTCCAGCGCGTTTCATCTAAAATAAAAGCAAAAAGAAATGTCAATTAACTAACACACAATGAGAAATCATAACCAATAAATGTAAAAATTACACAAAGGCAGGTCAGAAAGCAAGCTAGCAAGAAAGAATACCAGCATAGGCCCCAGGCAATGAGTTCTATGAGATGAAAGCATATTGCATGGAGCGATGTCCATCTGGCCAGAAGTACAACTACTGTCAGCATGATGCACAGATGCCAGACCAGTATAGTAGATTAAAATCCATTATCCATATTTCTCCAATTGTTTTTCTAGCTTACCTTGACTTCCTTCTACAGCTACGTTAATCAAACTGTCATGAGAGCTCTTATGCTCATAGACATGGGCGTACACACCGTGGGGTGGGGGGGGCAGCTGCCCCTCCAAAGAAGCAGGGGCACACAATGAAAGAACTTGGAGAGCGGCCGGCCAGGCGGCCACACACAGCTGACAGGGGGCGGGCGGGACTCACTGCAGAGAAGGCTGATACCCGTGGCGTTGCTATGTCACCCGGCGGTGCACTGGGATTGGATCCGGCCGGGGTTCAGAGGCATGTCATGTACAGCATGCTACATAAGCACGCCTCTGAACCCTGTCTGAACCCTCCGGATTCACTGTGTGAAGCGAGAGAGCTGATAGTAGGACAGGGGACCCCGGACACCGAGAGACCCCCGGGCACCAAGAGACCCCCACACCTTGAGGACCATGTTCAGCAGGAGCTCCAGGAGGAGACATTCTGGCAGATCTGTTTGAGTACTACCTTGCTGCTGCTGCAGAACATCTTGCAAGGGTCACTATGGTTAGCTCCAAACTATGCATTTAATGAATCTATGCTATCCTGGGATTTGTAGTCCACAGGCAGTTCTCCTCTTCCCTATTAATCCAGCTTTATCTGCTGGGACTTCTAGTTCTCCAGCAGCTACAGCTTATTACTCTTTACCTGTCACCTGCTGGGGATTATAGTTCCACAACAGTAACTTTTGGACTGCAACAAGTTGTTACCTTGGGTTGCTGCTGCAGAACATCTTGGCAAAGTTAGACTTTATGAGGTTTGCAACCTGTGTCTAGTTGACAAGATTCTTATGACATGTTGGTAATTGTAGATGAGTGGCTGCTGCAGAACATCTTGGCCACATCTAGTGTTTGATCTACTGGGACTTGTTGTAGTCCCATAAAAGTTGAACAATTACAGTTTGTAGATAGAAACGATGCAGTAATTTACCAAGTAGGACTATAAGGCCTGGCCTCAACTCAACCTGATGATACAGTGTGTGTTTTGTAAAGGTGGAAGCTGCTGAAGAACATCTTGGCCAATATTGACATATTCAGCAAATATTCCATAAAAGTTGAAGAGGTTGTAGGTAAAGTTTTGGACTATTAGGACTATGCTCCATGTCCCCTACTTAGTAATATTATTTGGTTTACAGGTGCAAACTGCTGCAGAACATCTTGTGGCTATTTCTGAACTAAATCCTAATTTGTGATGCTAGATTTGATCAATAATTGAGCTAATATTAGGTGATGCAGGAGGCTGAAGGACCCCCATCATCCATGGGGTACCAGGCTCCCCATTCCCAGTGGCTGCACATATGAGGTCACCCCATTAATGGGATTATGAAAAGTTTTGCTTTGTTAGCGCCCTCTTGTCTATGGGCTGTGTCTGGTATTGCAGTTCATTCATATATCTCTCTTAATGTAGAGTGACTATTTGGGGATTTAAGGGGTCCTAAAGTTGGTTCCCACCTGCACCACAGCTAATCAGTTTTATAATAATATTTACTAAGAAAATGTCATATAAAATATGTACATTGTTTTGAAAAGCATTTATATACATTTCTTGTCCATTACATCAAAGAAGGCGACATTGGCTGCGACACAAACGGCCAAAAATTGCTCTAGGCTGCTGCATCGATGGGGTTGCATTATGACCCACAAGGTATTGCAACTGCGACAATCGAGTTGCAAAAAAAATCCAACTGGTTCTGGTTCTTTGTCGCGGTACCTAGCCGGGTCACAATGCGACCCCATTCACCTGCATTATAGAAGCGGCTGTTTCATGGCCAAAGTTGACGTACTCGTATAGTCCCAGCTTAATGAAAAATTACACTTTTCACATCGTGTGCAGTACATAGAGTGTAGTATATGGTGTATACAGGTCAAACACATTGTGTGCGGTATATAGAGTGTATATACACTGCTGTATTATACTTTTCATACACAGGTTATAATGCCTCTTATTCTTTGTATAGAGGTTAGTGTGCCATGTATAATATACGGTATATACAGCGATATACATGCAATATACAACAGTTCTAACGCTCCATTCCTAATATGCAGTATAATGTACAGTGTATACGATATAACCTGTATAAGATGCGACCTCGGCTTGCCCCCCACCTAGTTCTGATCCTGGGTACGCCCATGCTCACAGAATATACTGTTATAAGAGCACTTTATTGGATTTTGTTGCATGGTTTGATTTATATGTTTGTCAGAGTGTTTCTCACAAAATCCACAATCGATAAGTCATGTGACAGATTTTAAGAAATCTGCACTATTCCTAAAATTCATCCAAGACTTATTATGCTTTATTTATTAGAGAGAAAAATTATCTTTTGAATTTGTCTACGTATCTTCCCACAAATCCACCTCCAAATGCAACTCTGGGGCCACATCTGGTAAACTTTGGTCAGTATTTTGCATTAGTATTTGTATCTAAGAAAAAAACAAACTGTAGTGGGTCCAAAACAAGAAAGATAGAATATATTCATAATACTTTTTTCTGCTTATGTTGCACTCGTGATTGTGGTTTACAAATATCTCCCTAAAATACTGATTGAAATACTTATAAAAAAATACATTAGCATGAAATGGTCTTTCAGCATAACACATAAAACGTCAAAACAGTTAAAATAGCAACACCAAAAAAAACATACCGGAATTACACGTTCCAGGCAAACATTGAAATTCTTTTTCAGATTTGGTTTTAGTTTCTTCAGGGAAAATCTTGTCTCACCAATAAATTCATTGTGACCAAATTTGTCCTCATCACAAACGGAAATTCTGAAAGTAAAGTGGCAAAATTTGCAAAATATATTGAAGAATGCATAGAGATCAATATTCTAGGATTTAATATGATTAAATAATCTGATGTCTTAATGGGCCAGTGGCCGGTGGAGTGGATCTGGATTGGCGCTGGAGACTGATTGGAGAGCCGAGTTGTGATTTAACATATACCCCCCTTTCCCATGTTTCCCATGTTCTCCCAACTGTCTCCCTTCCATATGTCTTTCTCTCTTCCCCCCCTACTTCTCTTTCCCTTATGCACATGCATGCTCCTTTTCTTTCAAGTTTTTTTTTTTCTTTACTTTCTTCTTTTGTTCTGTTATCCGTACTACTACATGGATCCATTAGGGGTCTGTAATGTCGATATTTATAATGAGCGTTCTAACATTAGATAGAAAGTGTTGGAGGCTTATTGAGTAATTTCAAGAATATCGGAGGATGCGGATTATTAAGTCCACCATGTTTAAACATCCTGTAATGATTCTTGTTAATTTATGCTTGTATATTGACATGTTATTGTCTTTTTGAAAACAATAAAAAGAGATTAATTAAATAATCTGAGGTTTAAATCTCAATACTCTCTGCACAATAACATTTCATGTTGGAAAGGGTATATATACACCTTATCCATCTATATAGCTATACTTGTAGATAGATAGATAGAACTATAGATAGAACGATAGATAGATATATATATAGATAGATAGATAGATAGATAGATAGATAGATAAACGATAGATAGATAGATATAGATAGATAGATAGATAGAAGATAGATAAGATAGATAGATAGATAGATAGATAGATAGATAGATAGATAGATAGATAGATAGATAGATAGATAGATAGATAGATAGATAGATAGATAGATAGATAGATAGATAGATAGATAGATATGATAGATAGATAGATAGTAGATAGTAGATAGATAGATGAGATATTTGGATGAAGAGATAGATGGAGAGATAGATGGCCTACACAAGGCCTCATTCACACGTCACATACGTGTTCTATCCGTTTTCTTTTCATGGAACATGTACCCACTGTAGTCGCTGGTGCTATTCACGGCTTGTGTATCTGTGCAAAACTCATGAAAAAATTATCGGTTTTCTCTGGTATCACAGATGAAAAGTGTCAATACAAGTCTATGGGTCTGTGAAAAACACATACCCCACAGGGATTGCATGCATGTGCCATCCGTTTGATGTCTGCATTAAACATTGCAAAGGATAGAAGCTTTGCAATTTATTTATCAATCCATGAAAAAAACTGATGACACACTGATGGTAAAAACAGACACACGGACCATACACGGATACCCAGTGATCCAAAAAATGGATGACACTGGTACCATTTTACACGTTCGTGTTTAAACACGGACGTGTGAATGAGGCCTTAATGTGATTTTGGAGTGCAGTACATGTATTTCTGTATTCCTCATAAGTACAACCTATGTTTAGCAGAATCAAAATAGTTAAATTGGTGGAGAAAGCAGGAGACTTTTTGAAATGACTTATTGTCAGGCTGCTTCATAAATCTCTAATTATTCACGAAGTCTACTAATTGGAATGGAGTGCCGCCCTCGTTACCAATGTAATCAATATCTTTGAAGACTTTGCATCTTGAGGAGTATTAGTGCCAAGCTTAGTAATGTTGCACTGCATTTTCTACAATCAACCATTCGACTAACCTTACCTAAGTGTCTTCCTCTGTAGTTCTTCATCTGTGATGCCATGATACACCAGAGTCTCATTCCATGCTGGGTTACGAGTGTTTCTGAGCGTTTTAGTGCGCAGTTTGTTTGCCTGGAATCAGAAAGGATATATAACTTTCATTAAACTGTTTTACTTAGATATCAAATGTTCAGCGTTGATAACATTTTGTATCCGAAACCTAATCAGTTGGGGGTTGACATAGGACTCCCCACTGATATGATGAAATGCGTTATCTCTCAAATCTATGAACAGTAGATAGCGGACCATATGAGCACTTCCTACAAAAATTGCTGAATGATACAAAATAGGGTGCTTCTACACTGGCCAAATATCATGAATCAGCATAGGAATTAGCTGGTATAAACAGGTTGCCAATCACCTGATGAACAAGCAAAACGTTTGCTGAATGCAGTTATTTTTAAGCTTGCGTAAAAATCATCATTTTCAACAGTATACAAAAAAAAAAAAAAAACCCTGTTTGGGAGAGAAGAATAGACAAATCGCGGCGCCCTAAGTGCGTAAAAACAATATTATAGTCTTTAGAGTGTGCACAATTTTATGCACTCACCTGACAGAAGACTAATATGGCTTTAGATTGTGTATCCTCAAAAATCCTTCTGGGATACTTTTCAATAGACAGGGCTTGCAGCATTTTCAACAGGACATTGTCCTGTATAAACAGAACCTGTACTGCTGACTAGTGATGGGCAGACCCATGGATGAACGGGTCCGTCGGGTTTCGGCCGAACTTTAGAAAAAAAAAAAAAGCTTGATTTGGGTACCAGAACAGTACCCGAACCCAGACCTTATTCAAATGAATGGGGAGCCTAACATCCAGTGTTTCCTTGCTGTCGTCTTTATGACAGTGTGAGAAACACCGGTTCCAATCGATAGTAACCTTACAAGTTACCACTGGTCACAGCGCTGTGGTCCCCACGCTCTCGCACAGATGACAGCTTACGAGCCAGCAGCTGTGGCTGGCAGTGAAAAGGTTACAGCCTGTCACAGGCATCAGCTGATGAGAGTACTATTCTCATTATCATACACCTGGTCTAGCTGATAGCAGCAAGAGCAGGCATACGATGATGAGTGTATTCACCAGCCGTTGCCTGTCTATTTAGGTAATAAATAATTAAAAATAATGGCGTGGGTTCCTCCTATATTTTCATAATCAGCTGGGGGAAAGCCGATGGCTGGGGGGCTGATGTTAAGATTCTGGGAAGGGGCCAATAGCTGTAAAGTTTCCCAGGCTATTAATATCAACTCACAGCAGTTTCCTTAGCATTTACTGGTTATTATAGGAGCGACCCCCCAAAAATGATGTTGGGTCCCACTTATAATTAATAACCGCAAAGGCTAAACAAGACAGCTGCAGGCTGATTTATTATTAATCTAGGAAGGAACCATGGATATTTGCCCTCACCCAGACTAAGAACAGCCCTCAGCCGCGCCAGAAATGGTACATCTATAGGATGATCCAATTCTGGCTCTTAGCCTTGTTCTTCCCACTTGCCATGGTGTAGTGGCAAGCGGGTTAATATTTGTGGGGTTGATGTCAGCTGTTTTATGGCCGCTGACATCAAGCCCAGGGGTTAGTAATAGAGACCAATCTATACTACACCACCATTGTCCTTTATTTGAAATATAAACTATATAATATAAACTCCGACTCTTTTTTGCCCATGTATTCAACAACAACAAAAAAACAAAAAACAAATTTACACTCCGCCGATAATCCATTAAGCCCATGTCCCACGACAATCCAGATGGTTTGGTAAGCAGCCACATCAGTGTTGCGACCTCTCACCATGCCAGCCGGAACACACTGAGCTAAGAATGAGAAACGTGGCCTGTGACCGATGTTGACCTTAATGACATCACCACTGATCACAAGCAGTCACGTTCTCACGGTCAGTTCACTGTATCCTAGAGCGAGGGCTGAGTAGTCACATCATTTCACCGCTCAGCAAAGCATCCCAATGTAGCAGAGTTAGTACAGAGTCAGTACATTGAGGGACGTATAGATTATCGGCTGACAGGTAAGGAATACTGTGATTTTTTATTTTTACATTAATAAATGGGTAAAAGAGGGTTATTGTGGGGGAGCTTATTTCCAATTAAAGGACTTTATTCTTTGTGTGTCTTTCTTCCTTTTGATAACAGAGTTAATAATGGGGCTGTCTGACAAATGGCCTTTATGTCAGCGGGTATAAAACAGATGACATCAACCTAAAAATGATTACCCACTTGCCACTGCACCTGGGAAAGCGGGAAGAGCAGGGCAAAGTGCCACAACTGACACTTCTAGTAGATGTGCCTTTTCTGAAGCGGCTGTGGGCTGCTATTTTTAGGCTGGGGAGGGCCAATATCCATGGCTCCTTGTCAGTTGGAGAATATCAGACCCTAGCTGTCTGCTTTAGCTTGGATAGTTATCAAAAATGGGGGGACCCCATTTTTTATTTTTTTTTTTATTTATTCAAATAATTAAAAAAACAGGCCTGGGGACCCTTACTTTTTTGATAATCAGCCAAGATAAAGCTGACAGCTGAGGGCTGCAGCTGTCATCGGTACCTGCGCTGATTAACAAGAATAGGTGAGACCCCATGTCTTTCTGTTTTTTAATTAATTACTTTTTTTTACATACTGCTTACTGTACATGAGAACAATTTAGTATAAAGTGCCGCTAAAGAACAATTTTATTAAAATCAAAGACATTCAATTACTAACATAATATCACAAAAATATTCATATTGCCAATATTCAATAGGCTACTACCATCTATAATAGGGGACCGTACCACAACACTAACACCAATACATCTCATGTATAAAAGTGCACATTCAATATCAAGTACTCAAGTACTCTTCCTCAGGTTCGCCTCCTGAGGAAGAGACGAAACGCGCGTTGAGGCGCTTGGGGACGCCACACTTTACCCACCTCTCATGTAAGTGCAGTTTATAGTATGATACATGCTGACACCTTTCTGCTACGAGTCTGTGAGCAGCAGCATTGCACATAGTGATTAGTACTTGGTATTGAATGTGCACTTTTATACATGAAATGTATTGGTGTTAGTGTTGTGGTACGGTCCCTATTATAGATGGTATTAGCCTATTGAATATTGGCAATATGAATATTTTTGTGATATTATGTTAGTAATTGAATGTCTTTGACTTTAATAAAATTGTTCTTTAGTGGCACTTTATACTAAATTGTTCTCCTGTTTATCAGTATACTAGTTTTTGTGCCCCGGTAACATATGTATGGGAAGAGTTTATTATGCTTACTGTACATGTATTTTTGGAATAAATAAATTAATTGAAAAAAATGACTTGGGTCCCCTTAACTTACATAATGAGCTGAGGGAAATTCGACAGCTGGGGGCTGATGTTAATATTCTGGGAAGGGACCAATAGCCATAAAGATTCTCTGGCAATTAGTATCAGCTCACAGCTGTTTGCTTAACCTTTACTGGTTATTATAGGGGAGACCCCACCCCAAAAAATTGATGTGGGGTTACCCCTATATTTACTAAATAGCAAAGACTAAACAAGACAGATGCAGGCTGATATTAAAAGTAATTAATTGGATATGTAGTCAAATGTAATAAAGACAAAGTCAAGTCCTTTAATTGAAATAAGCCCACAAAGTCGTTTATTTTAAATAAAAAATTCCAACCCTCTTTTACCCATTTATTCAACAAAAATAAAAAAGCAAAGCTATACTCACCCTTCTGCTGATAATCCATTAATGGCCATGTCCCATGATGATTTGGATCCTTTGCTGAGCAGAACTGTGACCAGCAGTGATGTCATTAAGGTTACCGCCAGTAACTTCAGACACATTCTCACAGTGTCTACCAGCTGGCGCGGTGAAAGGTCGCATCACTGATGAGACCGCTCACCAAACCATCTGGATCATCGTGGGATATGGGCTTAATAGATTACTGATGGAAAAGTGAGTGTAATTCTGCTTTTTTTATTTTTGTTGAATAAATGAGTAAAAGAGGGGAGGGGAGATTTTATTTCAATTAAGGACTTTACTTTGTGTGCGTCTTTATTAAATTTGACTATGGGGTTAGTAATAGAGGAGTCTTATAGATTCCTCTCCATTACTAACCCTGGGCTGGATGTCAGCGGCCATAAAACAGCTGACATCAATACCACAACAATTTTCAAGTGGTAAGAGTGGAGGCTAAGCACTATAATTGGCCCATCTATTAGATGCACCTTCTCTGGGGTGGCTGCTGGCTGCTATTTTTAGGCTGGCCATTTCCCAGTCTGAGAATACCAGCCCCCAGCTGTTTGTTTTATCTTGGCTGGTTATCAAAAATGAAGGGGACCCACGCCATTTTTTCTTTTTAACTATTAATTTAAATAAGAAAAATAAGAGCATGGGGACCGCTCTATTTTGCAGCTCACAGCTGTCTGGTTTGCTTGTGCTTTTTATCAAAAATAGACAATACACCACGTCTTTTTTTTTTTTTTTTTTTTACATTGTTTGCGCCGACCAATCACAGCCATGCCAATATTTGACATGGATGTGCTTGAGCTGAAAGTGCCCATACCGTAAAGCTTGTTGATTGACAGCCTTTCAGCAACCTTTGTTTGGGCTGCCAAACAGAAAGAGTAAGGGTGTGTTTCCACGGTCAGGAAACACTCAGGAATTGCTGCGTGTTTGGCGCTGTGCGCTGGCGCAGCGTCAAACACGCAGCGTCCAGATGTTACAGCATAGTGGAGGGGATTTCAAGAAATCCCATCTCCACTATGCTTAAAAACACGCAGGCGGCAGACCTGCGTTAACGGACATGTGGCGCGTCTTTTAAGACCGCAGCATGTCCTATTCCCTTGCGGCGACGCTGCGGCGCCGCATGGGAAATAACACAGGGCTGTGTAGCCCTGCGGTCATTCTGGATGTGTTCCGGATGTGTTCCATGAACACATCCGGATTGACCGCGCGTTCAGTAGGGGGCGGTGCTTTGGGTGGAGCGGACTTTTCCACTCTGTCCAAAGGGCTGTGGTTCCGGATCGTGGAATCACAGCCTGCCACAGACTTCCAGGAAAGTCCATGTTCGGGTTTCATGCACGGACACCAAGTGTACTGTACAGACCACAAATTATACCATTCGGGTTTGACAATCTCTATTGCTGACAATGATTCTCTTGCCCACAGAACAATCTATTACTGATCGTTTTGTTCACATGGGAAGTGCCGTCACCCTGTCTAAACAGGATATTAAATGACTGCGGAGCTGCAAAGATTTAGCCAATTGATGGTTGGTTCAAGGCGCAAGTCATTAAGGAAAAACGCCCCCTTAGTTTACTAACTGATCTCAGGTTTATAGCACATCTATGCCATAAGGGTTAATCAATGTAAAATGTACTTAAAGTTCCATATTAATCTAATCTAGTCACGGGCGAACGCAAGGATGTTCGGTTTCAGCCAAATAACTAAAAAAAAAAATGATTGGTTCAGGTACCAGAATGGTACCCAAATCCAGGTCCAATTCAGATGAATGAGAGACGCGAACATCTGTTGTTTGCCACACTGTCATCTGCATGACAGCACAGCAAACACGGGCTCTGATCAGTGGCAAGATCATTACCACCGGTCAGAGAGCTGCAGTTCCCATGCTGTCAGATGACAGAGTGAGCCAGCAGCTGTGACCAGTGGTAAAAAGGTTACCGCTGGTCATAGGCGTCGGCTGATGAGAGAGTACTACTCTCAACAGCCTATGCCGGCTATCGCTGATAACAGTGAGAGCAGGTGCCGCTGAGAGGAGTATTCATTAGCTGGTGCCTCTGCTATAGTTGCATAAATAAATAAAAAAAATGAAGTGGGGTCTCCTCTATTTTTGAACTTCTATTTGCCGAACCTGAACTTTAACAAGGACTTTCTTGAGAAGTCCATGTTTGAAGTTCATGTACGAACACTAGGTATTCGGTACGGACCCCAAACTTTACTGTTCGGGTTCGCTCATCTCTACTTGTAACTTTAATATGTTCACCCCTATAACTTCAACAGAGTTTTAAAAAAATGAAGTTTAGTAGTAGTATTTTTCCATTTTTTGGCCTCCTACATATACACAATTCTCTCAATCTCATAAAAAACAAGAATAACAAACATTTTTCAGTGTGTTTTTTTTTTAAATGTTGTTAGTGTTGATTTTTTTTAAAAACAAACCCCTGAATGCTGTATATGTAAACAATTTTATTTAAAAAATAACTTCCATTAAAAACACTAAAGAATACCGCAAGAAAAATTGCTGCAAAAAGCTGTGCATTCAGTTTGCATAATTTAAATAACATTTTAGAAAATATTAAGATAGTATATTAAGCTACTTTTGGTCTCAATTCTCAACATTTGTAGACTACGATGCAGGCAATCCTCTGTTAGCAAAATATACAGAATTAGCAGCACAAAAAAAAACTTTCCTCTTTCCGAAGAATTGTCCATTTTTAGCCTTTATGTGTGCATATTTCAGGTGAACTAAAGCATTTTGAATATACTTAAAAACCAATGTGCACATTCTTTCATGGCACAAGGGAAGACCTCCAGTATAGTGTTGCAATGGCTATCTGCTGGATAATTAAGACACATGTTTTGCTACATACACGTGACCTAATAAAGTCAAACAAAAAAATACAGGATCAATGATTTTGTATATTAACATGTTTTCACCTTAACGTTATGCGTGTCTACAAATAATGTCTAAGGTAAAAAACTACTGCTATTGTCCAAAATATCTTGATTTGTCATCAATGGTCAAATGGAGTCAACTTTCTTTTTTGTTTCAATGGCATTCCTTTTACCTTACTGGCCCCCGGCAGAAGATGGAGCTTCACATATGGGTCAGCTAAACCATTTGAGTCCATTGGTTTTAGTCCCTTGAATAAAACACATTAAAGAAGTATTAAAAACTTTACACACATGCTCTTCACTTTTTTTTGCCATCATAAGTTTTCTATGACAAGAGTCACAAGAACACAGGAGGTTTTGTTTATTTTTCACCACATGTCAAAATCTTTCCATCTGCAAAACCATATGACAGCAATTTTTGGTTGGTGCATAATGATTATGTTTTATTTGTAGATGAGGGGTATGGAAAAAGATCCAACAATTGCACAACTTATTTTTGCATTTTATTTTTATGCATTCATTGTGAGGTGTCTGCCAATATAATAAAAACATTCTGTGAGTCATCATATTCTGAGACACATAACTTTTTTCCTTTTTTACTTTTTTTATGGCTGGAGCTGTCTGATGGCTTGTTCCTTACTGGAGGAGTTGTAATATTCACCGGTTCCATTTGTGCAGATAGGACATATTGATTAGCTTTTATTCTTTTTTATAAGAAAAGTGATGACGTAACGAAAAATGATTTTTAAAATGTTCACCATGCAGCACTAATGGATCCTATACCGAATAATCGCAACTGTAAAAAAGCCAAGTCGTCAACAGAGCGCAACTATAATTTGGAAGACAACTATTGCATGAAAAACAATATTAAATGTAGCAATGCTGTCCTCAGTGGGCTTATCTCTCACTATCTAGAGAGTGTCAATGAATATGTATAATTTCATTGACCATTTCACTATTATTTTCTTAGATACCAAAAAGTCCTAAGCTTGTTACTTCACATTAGTCCTCCAGATACAGGAGCAGCAGTGTCAGTTCTCTAGTAAGAGCACTCATGGAAGGACCATGTAATGGAAATGGAGCTTGTGACTACAGGGATATTTCAATTATAAAAACACTGGCGAGTGGCTCCTAATATAAATATGTCTAATATACTTTCTTTAAGTGCCTTGCTGGGAGAGCAGTCATTGAAATCACACTGGTGACGCTGCATAGAATAGTGTGGGAATCTGGTGACTCAGTAGTCAGCAACTTATTTTAAAGGGAATGTATCACAATTTTTCGGTTGGTGTAACAAAGTCATTTTGTGTTGGGAAAGATGCAGGCTCAGCTTTTGGACTGACTTGCATCAAAGAAATGTATCAAAATACTCGCAAGCCACTCCACTCTTAATACATTTACTAACACTAAGTGGAACCCTTGCTCGGGCACCCGTATTTCATTTTTTGAGTGCTGTATATGTACTATTATTGCATCAAAGACAGGGACCCAACATATGACATAATGTTACATCATATGACTGGATGGGGTACAGTGCATCTTTAAAGGAAACCTGACAACTCATACCTACTGCTCGACCCATGGACAGCAAATATCAGAACCTGGCTACATCTTTTCAGTCCTATATGTTTAACTCTGAAACGCTGAGGTGTTTCACAGAAGTACATAGCTTAATCGCCCCTGGGACCAATCAGCACAAGAAACTCTGGAAGGAGGGTTTTCTCAGTAGCTTTTCCCTGCCCTCTGCCCTGGAGTGACAGGCCTCTATACACGCATGAGCGGGAGGGAGAAGCTGTTGGGCACCGGTTTGTCCAACTAGCTTCCCATACGTCCCCAGTCGCTATTAAACTATGTTTTTCTCTGAAATTCAGCAGTGTTTCAGAGTTAAACATATATGGATGAAGTTATACAGTCAGTGCTTGATACATGCTGCCTGTGGATTGAGCAGCATCAGCTGTCGGGTTCCCTTTAAAAAAAAAAATGGCAATTTTTTTTCCATATTACAATCTTTTAAAAAAAATAATAATTAGAAATATTGACATTTTCACACTGGTAACTGGGGCTTTTTAGACTAATACTTCCTGTTGTTAGAAGTAATTCACATGTGCCAGCAATGATCGGACACCTATATTTTATATTGAAGCATCTAATAGGCGTGTGAAGGGGTTATTGTAAATAGAGGTTGACCAGGGTCAGCTGTGACATCACCGAGTGGGAATGGTGGATCCTCAGTTATCAGCTGTGTATTAAGGCTTTTTCAGTCCTGCCTCTGATAAAGTAAATGTTGTACAATCTATTTTGAAAGGACAGTGAGTATAAAATGCCACATTCGGCAGTATGAAAATTGCAAGGAAGCCTTTGCAGGTGTTTTTGTTAATATAAATTTACTGAGATAATGACTTTTGGGTTTTCATTGGCTGTAAGCCATAATCATCAACATTAACAGAAATAAACACTTGAAATAGATCACTCTGTTTGTAATGACTCTATATACACTGCTCAAAAAAAAAGGGAACACTCAAATAACACATCCTAGATCTAAATGAATGAAATATTCTCATTGAATACTTTGCTGTGTACAAAGTTGAATGTGCTGTCAAAATAATCACACAAAAATCATCAATGGAAATCACATTTTTGAACCAATGGAGGCCTGGATTTGGAGAGACCCCCAAAATGAAAGTGGAAACAAGTCAAAATGAAAATCAAAACAAGACAAAATTAAAGTGGAAAGAAGTCAAAATGATCCTCAGTATTGTGTGTGGCCTCCACGTGCCTGTATAACCTCCCTACAACGCCTTGGCATGCTCCTGATGAGGTTGCGGATGTTCTCCTGAGGGATCTCCCCCAGACCAGGACTAAAGCATCCGTCTACTCCTTGACAGTCTGTGGTGCAACGTGACGTTGGTCGATGGAGTGAGACATGCTGTCTCAGATGTGCTCAATTGGATTCAGGTCTGGGGAACGGGCAGGCCAATCCATAGCTTCAATGCCTTCATCTTGCAGGAACTGCTGACACACTCCAGCCACATGAGGTCTGGCGTTGTCCTGCATTAGGAGGAATCCAGGGCCAACAGTACCAACATATGGTCTCACAAGGGGTCTGAGGATCTCATCTCAGTACCTAATGGCAGTGAGGCTACCTCTGGCGAGCACATGGAGGGCTGTGCGGCCCTCCAACCTCCAAAGAAATGCCACCCCCCACCATTACTGACCCACTGCCAAACTGGTCATGCTGAAGGATGTTGCAGGCAGCAGTTTCACACTCAGTACATGTGACAGACGTGACAGAGTCTGGAGACGCCATGGAGAGCGATCTGCTGCCTGCAACATCCTTCAGCATGACCGGTTTGGCAGTGGGTCAGTAATGGTGTGGGGTGGCATTTCTTTAGAGGGCCGCACAGCCCCCCATGTGCTCGCCAGAGGTAGCCTGACGGCCATTAGGTACCGAGATGAGATCCTCAGACCCCTTGTGAGACCATATGCTAGTGCGGTTGGCCCTGGGTTCCTCCTAATGCAGGACAATGCCATAACTCATGTGGCTGGAGTGTGTCAGCAGTTCCTGGAAGATGAAGGCATTGAAGCTATGGACTGGACTGCCTGTTTCTCAGACTTGAGTACTTCTGGGACAGCATGTCTTGCTCCATCCACCAACGTCACATTGCACAACAGACTGTCCAGGAGTAGACGGATGCTTTAGTCCAGGTCTGAGAGGAGATCCCTCAGGAGAACATCTGCAACCTCATCAGGAGCATGCCCAGGCGTTGTAGGGAGGTCATACAGGCACGTGGAGGCCACACACAATACTGAGCATCATTTTGACTTCTTTCCACTTTAATTTTGTCTCGTTTTGATTTTCATTTTGACTTGTTTCCACTTTCATTTTGGGGGTCTCTCCAAATCCAGGCCTCCATTGGTTCAAAAATGAGATTTCCATTGATGATTTTTATGTGATTATGTTGACAGCACATTCAACTTTGTACACAACAAAGTATTCAATGAGAATATTTCATTCATTTAGATCTAGGATGTGTTATTTGAGTGTTCCTTTATTTTTTGAGCAATGTGATATACGAGTTTCACTTTTTGTACTGAAGAACTGAAATAAATTAACCTTTTGATGATATTCAACTTTTGTGAGAAGCACCTGTACCTCAGCCAACACTGGTCTCTCAGCCAACAGCTGTCTGTCAGCCAACACCAGTATCTCAGTACAGTACTACCACACTACAAAGTATTCAGGGGAAAGTCAATAACAGTTAGCTTTTCCTGTTTATTTTATTTTGCTTCATAACTGTACATTATTTTAAGGGTACGTTCTCAAGTACATCCGCAGCGCCCAAACTGCAGCATCCAGATGTTACAGCATAGTGGATGGGATTTCAAGAATTCTCATGCCCACTATACGTGCACAGACGCCCGTGGATCACCCGTGGAGACAGACATGCGGTGCGTCTTTCCAGACTGCAGCATGTCAATTTATCTTGCGGAGACGCGAGTCTACACAAGATAAATCTCACCCAAACAATGTACAGGACACATTGATTCCTCATGGTTCAATGAACACATGCGGAATCACCTGCGTTAAAAAGCTGGCAGTGCTTTGGATACAGCAGACATGTGCTGCGTCCAAAGCGCTGCCAATTACTGACAGTGTGCACCTGACCTTAAGAATCCCGCTTCAAGTTTTAAATAAATGCATCTTAATGTGTTAAATTTGGAGAACAGAATTAATCTTGTAGGTAATACTTGCAGACACTCTTAGCATAGATCACAACATAACATTGTGTCAATGGTGGGTGGTCAGAATACTCAGAGTTAGTTGTCTGAAATTGATACTATGC